>VXBB01002225.1:0-56839 GCA_013399915.1 Illadopsis cleaveri
GTAGTGACAGGACAAGGGAGAATCGGTTCAAACTGAAAGAGGGGACGTTTAGGTTGGATATTGGGAAAAATTTCTTCCCTGTGAGGGTGGTGAAGCCCTGGCTCAGCTTGCCCAGAGAAGCTGTGGCTGCCCCATCCCTGGCAGTGTCCAAGGCCAGGTTGGACAAGGCTTGGAGCAGCCTGGGCTGGTGGAAGGTGTCCCTGCCCATGGCAGGGGGTGGAATGAGATGATCTTTGAGGTCCCTTCCACCCCAAACCCTTCTGTGTTGAACATGCAGCTGTGTGTGCCACTCATGATCAGTAACAGGTTCAAGTGTGATGCCTCAGAGGATCCTGGGCTCAGACACAGCCCTGACAGCAAATGAATCTGAGCTGGAGCTGCCTGACTGCTCTCATCATCTTTGTAGGGTGAATCTGTGAGGCCCCAGCCCAAGCATGAGGGAGATGGAATAAATAGTAAATAATTCTGTGCCCTGGCTGTGGTCACTTACTTGATTTTGTTCTTAAGTTCTTGCTGCAATTATTCTGTACATGCTGGATTTCCATGAACTTAAAACTTGAGTTAGTCTGAACTTGATTCCAGCAGTAACCTTCTATTTTCTCTCACCCTGGAAACAAGTGTGTTGGGGAATGTGGGCTCTGCATGTGTTTGTGGAAGAGCAGTGTCCTACATTTTTGTGCAGTAAGTTGTTTCCTGCCTGTTGAATTTGATTTTTTCCATTAGAGTTTGTGGGATGAAAATAGCTGTTGGAGGGCTAAAATATTTCCTTCCCCTGTGGAAGTACTTGATTTAATTGAGTTCTGTAGAGGCTGGGTGAGAGAGCAGGTGATCTTCTCTTGCACAGAACTAAGTTGTCACTAGTGAATTGTTGCCAAATGTCACTGAAAATGCTGTGCATTGCTCAGGTGGTGGATATTTGCCTCACCACCCCAGCAATCTGTGATGGAACTTCCTGGCTGAGAATCAGGGGGCATTGAAAAGGCAGCTACACCTGATATTTCTCTGGAGGTGATGGCAGAGCTTTCACCAAGGGTGTTTGGTGTTGTATTTGCCTGAGCTGTACTGATCTGGTACAGCTTTTGTTCTGGTTTTGGCCTGTTTGGAGTATTCCTTTTGCTCTAAGGGAATGAGGGAGCAGAGGAAAAAAATTCAGCCATAGCTCTTAGTTCATGGGTTGGTCATCCCTGGCCTGATGCTTGAATCTTTCAAGGTTTTGTGTCACATGTAAGACCAGTAATCAAATTTACTAAATTCAGATCTCATGAGAGCCATAACATTATAATCAGGCTGTAGAATACAGTGCTTGGTTCTGAGTATCTAAACAAGGACATAACTTCAGGATAAGGAAGACTTCCCTGAGTAAAGGAAAGTAGCTGCATTCCTCAGAGCCTCTGGGATATGAGATGATTATAGAAATATAAAATAGAAACCTGGAATATATTTGGAAGAAATTACTTTACATGGTTTTCAGTATTTGTGCTGGACTTGCCTGGATTTTTTTGTGGACTGTGAAATATTTGGGATTTATGAATAATTACTTTTACAAGTAATTGTAAATGCTGGGACTTTGAGCTGAGTTGTCCTGCATCTTCTGTGCCACATCTCAAGTGGACTGGTGGCTCTTAGGGGTGGACTGGTCTGTCCAACTGCTCCCAGGCAAGGTGGCTTTTCTGTGGCGTTTTGGGGTGGGTGAGAGAGAGAGGATGTTTGCTCCCCTTTTGAATTGTGGGATCAGAAAATAAGCAGAGCTGCTTATACTTAGGACTGGAACGGATTTCTCTCAGAGTGTCCTTAAGTTTTGCTCTTATTGACCAAACAGTGTCTTGCTGGGTGTTCTGGGAATGCTCTGGAGAGGAAAGGCTGAGGCTTGGTGAGCTTGGTGTGCCATCCTGACTGCCTCAAAAATGGAGAATATCCTGAGACAGACTGAGAGTCAACAGGCTGTGTGCTCGAAATCCCTTTTTCCTATATCAGGCTCTAATTTCTGTGCTGATGGAGGGGTCTTGGACAAACTTTTCTTTACCCCCTTGCAGAGTCCTTTTTCAGGTCATCCTTAAATAGATTTGCCAATTACTCTGGTATTTAGGAAAACCACCTGTGATGTGAAGCTTCAATGGTTGTGCATGGTTTTATTGCTTTCTGCAGAGCTCTGGAGAAATGTCTGTCACCTCCAACTCAAGTGTTCTGCTGAGTGAATGGGAGGAGCAGCACAAGGACCAGAATAGTCTGAAGGGTCAGATGACAGTGTCTTATTGGGTTTTTTTACCCTGCTAATACCTAGAATTGGTGATTTTATCTGTTGCTGTTCTTTACAGGGCACCGTGGAGAGGTTTTTCCTAGAAGCTGGGCCTGTTCTCTTGAAAGCTGAATTCTGCAGATATTGGTGTTTGAGTGTGCCTAGCAAAGAAGCTTCATGTTTAGAAGTGGTTTTGTATTACTTGTATTTTGTATTGTCATTTTTCTGGCTGTTGAATGCATGTTCTATGACAGAAGTGCATGGTACAGAAAAACTTGTATCTCTCACACAACTTAGGAGATAATTTTGTTTTCTTGGCTTTACCATTGCAGTTTTTCATTGGGGCTTGTGTTGTGTCCTTTGAAGTCTTTGTTGGAGAGCTTTATTTTGGGGAATTCAGGTGCAGAAACAGTGATGCCTTTTCCCCCATTGTATTTCAGAGCTTGATAAAATGGATATATTTGGTTTGGGGGGGGGAATAGAGGGAAAAAACCTAAGGCTGACATAGAGCAGGACAAAAGCAGTGGCTAACAGCAGCACATTTCTCAAGGTCATTTAGGCAGATAAGAGCTAGGTCTGCTTGCTTTTGCCATGTCCTAATTTTTGTGCTTACCTCCCCCACTGAAGCTGTCATGAAAACTGAGCTTCCCATTTTAGGTTGAATATGAGATGTTAAAATGTATTTTAGCTGCTACATGCACTTTAAAAGCTCAGCTCTTCATTTTGCAGGGTGTATTTTCCTGCTGTGGTGAGGTGCCACTGTTGTCTGCCTGTAATCCACTGGCAGCTGGAAGGCTTTAGAGATAAGGGTACAAGTTTAAATAAAGGAGGCAGGGGGGGAAGGAAAATATCCTAAGAGCTGATAATGTAAAAATTGCTTTAACACTCTTGCTTTGCCCTTTACTTGGAGGATTCTGTGTCAGGGTGATCACTGTGTGCTCTGTATGAGCAGGGGTTCACAAAGCTCCCCTGAGCTGGGAGTTGACAGCCTTGGTGCCAGCAAGCTGGTCCTGAACACCTTTGTATTTCAGGCTGCCTTTCTCCCCTAAGCCAGCTTCTGTTATCCACAGACTGGTTTTTTCTTTTCCTGGAGTTTGTGGTGGGTGATTTCACCTCTAAAGGATCATCCATAACTTGTAAGTCATGGTAAATAACTACTGGCAGAAAGAGAGTTCTTAAAGAGGGTGTTAAAATCAAGTGTCCCAAAATATGTCAGGGTATATTATACCTGACACTGTTCCTTTTTGGTCTGTGTTGTAAGTTACTATATGAAAGCTGTTAATAGATTGCTGTAAAATGTATTTGAAAATTTATATTTCAGCGTTGAAGTAGTCAGAAAACATCTCTGCCCTTTGTATTTTGTTAAAATTGTCTTCATCCCAAACAAAAGGGGAAAGTATGTGGGGGCAAAGGACTGAATCCATGGATGCAGTACAACATTTAACAAAAGAATAAAGCATCACCTGGCCCTCCCTCCTGGAGAGGACAAGGTGTGTTAATGCTTTCAGAACCAGCTTTCTGGGGGCTTTCTGGGGATGTTGTACATGTACATTGTTGATGTACAAAATGCTTGTCATGAAAGCTTCACTACAGGATTGCAGCTGGTCCCAGTAGCAGATTTTATTCTCTAGCTCTGACATTTCTGACACAACAAAGTTACTGGCTTTCCAAAATAAGACAGGACAGAATGGGCTATAAGGAGAAAATGGTCAAAACTTGGAGCCCTTTTCATGGAAGGCATTGAACAGAATGTTTCCTATTCTCTTTCTAAAAGCAGTGCCCTCAATCTTTCAAGATTATTTTAAATAGCTTTTTTCCAGTGCCCTGTGGTTCTGCATCTTGGGCAGTTGTTTGTTCCTCTGCAGCAGAAGATAGTGTCAACAACCAGAGTTACTGTAGATGTCTTTCTGTTGCAGTGAAGCACAAATTTTTAGAAATCTTTAGATATATTGGTCATTTAAAACATATCTGTGTAAAATGCTCTTTCATCTGCTCCTGTTGCTTATTCTCTGGTGAAATCCAGTTGTAATGGAGTGAGATGAGTCTCTTGGTAAAGATTCCATTCAATGATTTTCTTTTTGCTGGAAAAGGCAGCAAATGCTGTAGCATACCATGTACTTTATATTTGTTGTGTAACTACTTCATTCTGCACTTGCTTATTACAGGAAAATACTTTATGTAGGCAAGGGAAGCTGTGAGACTGCAGTTTGCCTGTCCCTGGGAGGGTGTTAACTGGGGTGCAGCACCCAGGGAATGCACCTGCCTGTTTCTAGGGTGGGTTTTCACCAGTTAGCTCAGAGAGCAGCTGGGAGAGCTCATGTTGTCAGCACCCACCTGTACAGCTGTCCCCCAAACGTCACTAGAGATGAGCTTAACTTTTCACTTGTATTAAGTGATCTTTAGATGTGTGTCTCAGTTTATTTGCTTAGCTTAGTTCCCTTACTGTGATACCTGACTGTCTCCTCTTTCCTGTGAATAAACTCCTTTTATCCTGGCTCAACAGGGAATGGCAGAGTTGGAAACAGAGGCACAGGCAGCATTGGGCGTGTTTGTGCTGTACTGACCACTGCAGGAAATGGAAACTAGTTCTGGACTGATAGTTTGCCCACTGGCTTATTCCTCACACAGTAAACAAAAGTGATCCAGTCTCTTTGACAGGGAATTCCCAAACCTGTCCTTGTGCTGTGTGTTTTCACTCTGTCCCTCTGCTCCCCCATGGATGTGTGAGTGTGCATTTCTGTGTGTCTGGATCTGCAGGGGTGCAGGAGGAAGCTCATGTCCTCCCACACACCTCTGGTGGTGGCAGCTTCTCCAGGACAGAGTTGGTGGGTTAGTTTGACCCCTCCTCTTAGCAAGATTTAGCTTGTCAGCTATCCATTGAGCAAATAATCCTGAATATAATGTTCCAGGGAGTTAATATCTACTTATGATCAGGAAGAGGAACTGGGTGAATGTGATCTTAATTAAGCAAATATTAAAAGCAAGCAGAAAATTGTTTGCTTTACAAATGAAGCACCTTGTTACAAGTCCACCTGTATAGTGAATACCTGAGAGAAGATTGGCCTGGGACCAATGCTTTATTGGGAGAAAGAGTGTTCAGTTGTGGTGGCTGAAACTTCAGCTATGCTGATAATGCTTTTATCTCATTTTTATAGATTGCTGCTAAAATTGGAGATATTCCTCACTTGAATAACTCTACAACCCTTGTGGACCCGTCAGTCTACGGTTATGGAGTGCAGAAACGGCCCCTGGATGACGGAGGTAAGCTGCCTGTGATTAGTCACTCTTGTGGATGCAGCTCCTGAAATTCATCTGTGGAGGCAGCTGTCTGTTTTCAGGATGGAAAATGCAGCTTTCTGTGTATGGACATTTTATACAAGATGCCCTGTGCTGTTCACTCTTACCTAGATTGCACAGTGTGCTTAGGCATTGGTATTAACGTGAAGCAATTCTTTGGTAGTTCATGACCTTTGGGAATTAGCAAACAAACTCTGTCATTTAAATCTTGGTCTGTGGTAGCTGAGGGAGGGAGGAGGATTTGCTTATTGAGCCTGTGCTGGAGCCCACGTATAGAGCACCAGGTGTACACAGTACATGTTCTTCCCTGATGGCCCTTCTTTTCTGAGAGCAGGCAGTGTGTAGGGTCAGTATTATACCTGTTCTTTTCATCTGTGACCATAGTCACAGCCCAGGAGCTGAGTTGCTGTCAAGTTCTGGTTGCTTTGTATGTGAATTTTAAGGAGAAAAGGTGTTTATGGAAGATGATGCAAATTGGAAGGGAACTTCCTGTATTAGCTTAAGCTTTCTCCATTATTATTTGAGAATTTTAAAATCTCTGAATTTAAAATTGGCCATAGCCAAGGGATAGGTTGTTGCATGGACCATAACTACCATAAAATATTGTATGCGTTGTTACAATTTTAAAATAAGCCACTGGTTTCTTGTCTTTGGTGGGAACAACAAAAATGTTAGAACAAGATTTTTTTAGGTTTTATAAGTCTAATGATATGCATTGCTACAAGAATTGTTTACACTGTATTATCTGCTGCTGTATAGATGCAAAGAGCTCACCTTTTCTTGTGAAGAAATAAAAAACGTGGCTGTGTCTTCCTTTCTGCTCTTTCCTCCGTTATTTTTCCTGACACTCGTAGCCCTGCAGGGTGATTCTCTCCCCCATGGATATGTTCAGGAGTACTGAGGAGATAAGCCAAGCTACTGCCTAGCACTTCATTTTGAAAAAAATTTTTTTCTGTCTGATACAAAGGCCGAAAATAACTGCACGTCTGCTCCTCAGTCTGAAAAAAAACATGCTGGAGCATGGGGAGAAGTTTCTTTCATGTGGAGCTTCTGGCTTGCTAACATTACTGTTTTCTGAACAGATGCCACCACCCACTTCTGTTCTCTGCTCTTGGCTCTATTTGAGCAACAGGTTGCTGCTGCTCCTTTGGTTTGGGGTTTCAGGAGAGAATGGATTTATCTGGGTGAGCCCCCACGCTTTGTGTCTTGGACTGGAGCATCCTTTTGTTGAGAAGCTGGAGGTGTGGCATTGCTGCTGTGTGCTGGCTCTGCAGGGGAAGGTGCTGGGCTGTCACAGGCTGGGCAGTGTTGGGGAATGCTGAACAGCTCTGAGTAGCTTAGGGACGTGGCTAGGTGTGAAAAGGAATAAAAATAGCCTCCTGGGGAGCAGTCATTCACAACATTTACCCTGCGTGTGTTTTTCATTGATTCACCAGACTGAACTCGAGATCTGACCTCTTGACAAAGTGGGTTTTATGAAATGGTCGTGGTGCTTTAGTGACAGGTTGGACTTTGTACTCAAACTTGTACTGACGAGCCCTAGAACTTGGTGATCCTTGTTTGTGTTGACACAGACCATGTCAATACAGTAGCACTCTGGGCATAAAAGTGCACTACTGCTGCTTTCTTGTGCTGTGTAGATAGCTGCATGGAGTGGGTGTTGCTCCTGGGACAGCCTCCCAGGGTGGTTATTCCTGACTCCTGGATCAGCAGTTGTTCTGCTCACCCTGTCCTCACCACTGGACCTTGTCTGTAACTGTTTTTAAAGTAGCTCCAATGCTGTGTTTGCCCTTGGATTGTTCCTGTACATCTGTATGTAACTTTGTCCAACTCCCCTCCCAAAAATTTGGTCTGTGAGATCTTTGAAGGAGAAGAGAAATGGCAGAAGTAATGTTTTAAAGGGCTGGAATGTGACAAAGAAGCAGGAATTGTCAGGGTAGGGATGAGGGTTGCAGCACTTCTTTCAGCTTGAGCCATGTTGGGTTTTATTTCTAATGGTATTAGTAGGTCCTGTACTGAGATGGAGCCATGTGGGGAGTTTCCCCCCTACATGTGGGATCCTCCTGTGCTGTTCTTCACCTGCAGCCTGGCAGAGCAACTCCTGAAGCTGTGGGTGCTTCTTGCTCTGTTGTGATCCATATCTTAGTCTTGGGCTACCTGCTCTCGCTGCCATGTAATTGTCTATAATGCAGCTTTAGCTTTAAACATCTGGAAGATGGAAGTTGCTTTTAATAGGACACTTAAATTAGGAAAGCATTTCCTATTTGGGTGATTTTTTTTAGTTCTCTGTTAGCTGCAAACAAGGGGTGTTGGAATTACATGCCCACACTTTTCTCCATTTTCTGCTTGTCTGGGAACCACAGTTTGGAGATGTTGTCAAGAAGTGATTTTGTTGTTACACATGCTCTAGAAATGTTACACTGCATGGATTTGGATACATTCTGCTGCTCTGGATGGGTTGGAAACAAATCTGGTGGGAAATTTCCCCCTATATACTGCATGCTCACAACTGGGTGCAGGTCTCACTGCTTCCTTATCCCCCTGCAGCTCTGGGGAAATTAATGCTGTTCCTAATACTGCTGAAAAAATTGTCTCCAGAGGAAGTATTTATGGTGACAGGAGAACTGTCTGTGTTTCAGGACAATCTAATTCTTCCCATCTGTTTTTGTAAACAGCTGCTGCTGTGGCTGCCTGATGCCACCTGAGGAAGTGGTCTTAAGACAGGTGTCAATGTGTTGATCAAAACAAATTCAGCTGCTTTTAAAGCATTTCCAGGAAAAAGAGATTTATTGTAGTGTCAGAAACCAGGATGTGTGAGTGTTTTTTGCACTTCCCTTAACCCTCATCTGAACTGAGGATCAGCAGGATCAGCCCTGGTAACCTGGCTCATTGGTGTTAGATGGAGCTTGAGACTGATTATTTCTCTTTTTCCTGGCTTCTTTTCTTCCCTTTTCTGGAAACAACTTGAAAGTAATCCTGCAAACAGCTGTAGTGCAGGGAAGAGATCAAGTTTATTTGTACTTCTCCTGGGAAGTCACAGCTGGCATTTCTGTGGCCGCTTGCAGAGGTTAATGTTTCTCAGGGAAGGGGAGCACTAGGGGCAGGTGAGTCTGAACTGCAGAGAGACCTGGTGGCATCTTGCCTGTGGCTGCTGCTGAGGACAGACCCCAGCCCTCCTGTTAGGGGCCAACTGCTGCCCCTGGCCTCCATTCTAATTAAAAGGTTCCTCTAATTATCAGCACAGATTAATACATTTGTTTAATGCTAAATAATCTTTAAAGAAGCAGCCTCCTTTTGTTCAAAGGAAGCAGGGATCTAGTCTGCTGCAGAGACTGATGGACAGAACATTACCCTTTGTTTGCCCTGCTCTGGGCTGCTTTAAAGGAGTGTCCTGTGAGATCCACAGGATTAAGCAGCAGCATTACAGCTGAAGGCTGGGGTATCCTTTGAGTCTAGGAGAACAAAGGTGAGAGACCTTGGAGAAGCTTCACATCCCCCTCTCTCCACTCCTCTCTCCTCCTGAAGCTCCTTTGGTACATCCAGATCTGAAGATGACCTGTTCTGGTGTAATAAAACTTGATTGTGGTAGAACCAAGGGCTCAAACAGGACATGATCCTGCTGTACAGAGTACTTTATTCTTTTCCTCCAATGTGTTTTCAATGAAAATAGCGATGGGCAGAAGCGAATTTTATTCCTGTCTTACTGCTGATGAAAGTCAGTACTGATGCTCTTTGACATATCTGCAGCAGCAGTAGGACCAGGGCAAAAGTCCAGATCTCGTGGCAAAAGATTTTGTTTAATGCACAAAATGCCACTGTTCTTCACAGCTGTAACTTTACAGGTGGCCACTTTTTAAAATAAGATGGTTTAAGAGAGGGGAAAAATCCTCCAAAGATTTGCAGTGAAGTCAGACACAAAAATTATTAGGATCTGACTATTTAATTAAAGAAAAACCTATTGATATTTAACGATGGAGAATTAGGGTAACTATCTTTGTAGCTTTCTAAAAATTATGGTGATCCCATTTTGGCTCTAAAGTATGAAAAGCAGTCCTGTTCCACTGCTCTCAGGGAGATGTGTTGCTCTGATTTTATTCTAGCCATGAAGATGTTCCTGAAGAGATTGTATATTCCCATCATGCACATGAATTTAGTGGGAGGCACTGCTCTGTTTTATGGGGTGGAAGAAAAATCCGCATTTGTTTTGAGTGTCTGTTAGGTAGAATTCAGTTAAGGTGAAGCGTAAAGCAGAATGAAGAGTTATCAACCAGCAGGTGCCATTAATAGGAAATTGTGCTGATTTTATTCAGTATTTTTCCTTATTTGCAGTAAAATGACTGCAGTTACAGTTAAATTGTACTGAATAGATGTAAAAGAGGGAAATATGTATGTGGCTTGTCAGAGTTCAGCCCCCTCCTTGGTGTGGAGGGAGGCAGTGGAATGGTGCATCAGCTTTGGGTATTGTGGCTGCCCCAGCCCTGCCTCTCTATTAGTCCCTGTTTTTGAGGGGAAAATGGGCTTGTTGGAGAAGGAATGGACCTTTAAGTTGTTGGAATTGTTAGCCACATCACTTTTCCCCCCCAAAACAGAGAGATCATAACTGGCTTGAAGTAAATCATTTCCATTTCTCTCCATTTGCCTTCAATCTCGTTTTTTTGAGAAGTTATCTGTGAACTGGAAGTTCACAGTATGTTCACTGTGAACGTAAGTTTTTGTGGCATAATTTTTCCATACTAATTTGTGCAGTAAACATGCATTAAGGCTGATATCTCTTTGTGGGGGTGAATGGCTTGCTCTGTTTGGACAGTACTCAGAATGGGTTGGAGAGACATTGTTATCTGCATCTAAAGTGTTAATTCCCTAACCGATTTAACTTCCTGTGCTCACACAGGTTTCCCCTCAGAAGTTGTCTTTTTCAAGTGTAGGATTGTGTTACAGAATGAAGGCTCTTCCCTTGGGTGCGTGAACTTGGGGAGTTGATTATAGGATGTGTATCTGTCTCATAATTTGTGGGCAGCGGCTGCAGCGGAACAGGTTGCTAAGAGAGCTGTTCTGGGGAATTGAAATGCGAAGCAGAGATTTAAATACAGCCTTTGCAGAGTTAAGACCACTCTTTCTTGATAATGAGTGGCCTTGTCTGTGGAAACCCCACACTGCACCAGTACCACCAGACCTGCTGCGTGGAGTTGAAATATTCTGAGTGCAGTTTGGAGCAAGAGTTTGGTTGTATTTGCTCAGCTCTGTGGTAGAAGCTTATCAGCCGGAGCAAATATTCCCCATTACATCACCCACCTTTTTCAACTGCAATATTCGTAGTTATCAAATTAGAGCTTTTCATATTCAGGGTGAGAATATGCAAAGACAAATCTAAGGGAGTCAATTAACACAGCAGTTGTCTTATCGCTGAGCTGAGGAGAGTAATAAAATAGATACGCTGTCGATATTTTGGTCCTGAGCTATCATGGAGGTATTGACACACAGCAGAAATACACTCTTGACTCTGTCTGTTTTCTTGGAGTAAAGTGTTTGGCCACAAACTTGATGCATTTTTCTACCAGATTTACAGAGTGTTGGATGCATCCACTTTCTATCCCTGCCAGCTGATTCCCAATTTATTTCAGGTCAAAGAATGTGCAGCTTGCTGCAAGGTAGTTTGAAACAGCATCTTTATTATCACAGCTCACATGTTGGCCAGTTTCATTTGTTTTGTTCCGTGCCCTCCAGGCATGCAATATAATCTTTCAACTGGTTGTTAGCACCAAATGGTCTGGTTTTTAGCTAGTTTGCTGCAGGCAAAGTCCAGTAGGAAGCCCAGCAGGGCTCGTGTTCCCACTTTGCATGAGTTGGTCTAATGATATTTTCCCTATTAACATTTGGAAGAAAGATCTAATCTGTCGGGGCTGGGGGGAGAAGCCTGTCTCAGGGTTGTCAGTAGGGAGATAATTGCTAATCATAGATGGACCACCAGCTAACACGGCAGAAATGCCTGGAATGTGTTCAAGAACATGTGTTTTGTTGGGTTGAAACACTGTTTGGGTGCCACGAGGTTACTTAACAGCCCTATTCCTTTAACAGGTCTCCGTGTAAGTGGGCTCCATGGAGCACAGATCAGAGACACAGAGAGAAGTATGTGCCAGCCGTGTCTAATGCTTGGACTGAGGGAATCTCTGAGGCTGCTTGGCTTTTATTCTTGTTTTTTAATACACACTGGCCTCCTGCAAATTTCTTTCCCTCCTCCTCCCTTCCCCCTTTTCCCTTTTTTTACTACTTTGGGCTTAATTTGGGAAGGGGGGAGGTTAGTTGCAGGGATTTGGATTTGGGCAGGCAGGATTTTCTCCCATGACTCTCAGCATGGGGAGACGTGGATCAATTCCCTATCCTGTGTTCAGCTGGACACTGGGCTATGGTGTGTGTTGATCAAGAAATCCCCTCCTGTTTTGTACCACATAGTGCATTCATTTCAGCCACTGAACCTAAATTACTGTTTTGCTTTTCTTTCTTTTTTGATGAAACGGTAAGAACTCTCTTTCTATAGGGATGAAGTTAGTTTATCCGTGCTAATGCTTTGATTTTTTTCCCTTTTTTCTCTCTCTGCCACAGTAGGTAACCAGTTAGGGGCCCTGGTACATCAAAGGTAAGCAGTGGGTTATGTTTTATTATTTATTGATCAATTCTAATTGTTTATTGATCCACCATCTGTAGTAGTGTTAGGAAGTCAGAGGTTGAGAATGTGGAAAAACTGTCAGCTTGGGTTTTCTCCAGCCTGGCTTGTTTGTTCTGATGAAAAAAAAGAGGAGTTGATGTGAAACTTGGGGTCTCTGCAAATCTGCAGGACCAAAAAAATTAAATTCTCTCTTCTTTCCCTTCCCCTGCCCTGGCAGGGACAAGAAAGAAAAAGTGTAAAAAGGTCTGGCATTTTGGCAAAAGGTGGAAGTATCAAACATTCACATGTTACTGTTGTTATTATTTAGTTTTGTTGGTGTAATATGACCTGGGATGACTCCTTTGTCAAAGGTGGTTTGGGGAGATTGAACCAAGTATGAGCTGTCATCCAACATATCTCAGCATCCAATAAAAATGTTAAACTCTCAGTTTTTCTCAAATCCTGCTCTTGAGGAGTTTTCTGTGTTGTTTTGTAGGGAAGAACATTTCTAAAGCTGGATTAGCCTGAAGGTGAATAGTAGTGCATTTCCATCCTAACCAGCTGTTTGGGGCCTCAGCAGAAGGGGCAAACAATGTGCATGAAGGCTGTACAACCTTAAATTTTTAATGGTTAAGTTAAAGCTGATGTCCTACTAGAGCATCCTAGAAAGGGGTAGGCAGTGTTAGTACTTTTTCTGCAACTTAGCTAATCAAGTCTAATGTGTATTTCATACCTTTCCTAACTGATCTAAAGCAAAAAATGGGAAGATTTTAATATTCCTCCACACAAAACCTGCATTGAACTTACTGTGCAGGTGTTTTATTGCTTTTGAGATTGCTGAACAAATTGCATAGAATGCATATTTGCCAATCCATATTCTTGTTGTTGTGTTTTCTACAAGACAGAAACAGCTAAACA
This sequence comes from Illadopsis cleaveri, assembly GCA_013399915.1. Taxonomy (NCBI): domain Eukaryota; kingdom Metazoa; phylum Chordata; class Aves; order Passeriformes; family Timaliidae; genus Illadopsis; species Illadopsis cleaveri. The sequence continues at coordinate 13,095 of VXBB01002225.1, forward strand.
AAAAAACCAGTGCAAGTTAATTCCTTTCTACCTGACTATGGTCAGGTTTTAGGAAACTGCTTTGAGTGATTTGTTTTGAAGCAGACAAATTGAAAATGTCCAAAGAGCAGTAGTTATGGAAGTCTTGAGAGAATAAGAATTCAGAGGATAACTGAAGAAATTTTTTATTAATTCCAAGGCAAAGAATGATAAGGACAAGCAGGTGGAAAAATGAGTCCCAAAACACCAAACCTGTGACTATCAGAAGGGAGACTTCATGTCAGGACTGGCTTTGGTTGGTGTTTCCTGGGAAGAGAATATCCAGAAGCACTGGGCAGACACTGATGATTGGAAGGTCCAGGCTCAATGATAAGGAAACTTTGTGCTTTTTTTGTTAAATCTGTCTGGAGCAAGAATGACAGGAAGAGCTTCTTCCATCAGGTGCATTCAAGATACCAGAGATAGACTGGAAATGGATCCAGCATAGGAGAAATTGTGTGACCATGAGAGGTCCCTTCCAAAACAAATGATTTTGACAGTGATGTGCTTTTATGTGTGCAGAATCCCTGTGCTGAGCCCAGGCTCCATGGCAGGGGTGTAGTTTCTTCCAATTTGTTCTTTGCAATGACTTTGATGAGGTTTTCTTCCTTTTTTTTTTTTCTTTCTTTCTTTTAGGGCTGTAATAACAGAAGAGTTCAAAGTGCCTGATAAAATGGTTGGATTTAGTAAGTACCTTGGATGCTTTTGATGCTTCTTGATGTGTTTTCTGTGAAGGAATGCTGTTGATTCTGACACAAGTTTTTGTCCTTATTAGCCTTGGATAAGCCTTGTTTAATGCTGTCTCCATGGGGAACAGGGGATCTGTGTTTAAAATCCAGATGCAAACTTTGTGGAAAAGCTTGGTGTCCCAGTAATAAGAACAAGAATGTTTGGTACAGGTTACTGAGCATTTTAGTGATTTTTCTCTTTTAAATTCCCATTAACACAGTACATAAGTGAAAAGTGAATTTATTTCCCTTCATTGCAACATTTTACTTTGAGTATGCAAAACTGTGAGAATTGAGGAAGGAAAACGACATTTAAATGTTAAAATACGAGTTGACCAAAGGCAAGTTAAACAGAATTTTAAATTTCTCACATATTTGCTGCAAGGGGAGAGTTTTTCCTAGATTTGCATTCTTGATACTGTTCTCTTTCAGGCTTGATCCTAATTTCTCTCTTCCTCTTAATGATCATTACTCTGGCTTTCAATGGCACCTCCTGCTGCTGTGTTACTGCAGTGATTGCATAGACTCTTCCACTGCTGGGTCTCTGTGTATCCCTTCCAATTTGATATATGGAGAGTAAAGAGGAAAATAACAGCCCGTGGTAATTACCCCATGGAGCGCCAAGTTTTGTCCCGACTCTGAAGACACTGTAAGACTGTAACTCACATTCCTGCAAAGGAAAGGCTCCCTCCTCTCCTGCCACACCTCTTCATTTACCAGTCCTGGTGCTACACTTGGAGGATGTTGGCCCTGGGAGAGGGGAGCTTGCAGGCATCATCTGTGTCTCACCCTGGCTTCAGGGGCAGGCAGATATGAGGGGATGCTATCCCACAGCTGAGATGCTTCTTTGGGAGCATCCTGAGCCAGGAATACCTGGTTGACTTGACAGCTTTGCTGTTTTTACAGTCTGGGAAGGGTAGGAATGATGATTGGCACAGTCTGTGCTCTGGGTGTCTTGTGAAACAGTGATGTGTCAACTCTGAGAGTAAAGGGAGAGGGGTATTTGTGTTCCCTGGAGGCTGATAGAACATTTCAGGATGTGGTTCTGTCTGAGTGCAGACAACCAAATAGCATGTCCATTCAAAAATGGCAGTAAAATAGGAATTATAAAGAACCTTTTTTTGTTACCCCAAATAACTGGCTTATTGGTTCAGGTTGAACAAGATGTACTTCAATTACTCTCCTAGCATCACCCAGACAAGTGCTTTATTTCTTTCATGCTTACTTCTTTCCATTCCTGTGCAAGACAAGCTTTTTTGTTTTGTTTTTCCAAGCAAATAGAATAAGGTTCAGCAGGATTTTAATGTTTTTCTGCTTTGATAAATTTGGTCATGCTGTGGATGCTTCTTCTGCAGTCCTGGAGTCAAACTGTTCCTTTATAGCTGCAGCAGAGTAAAAGGGGGAAGGTGCTCTGCAGTTTTCAGGAAAAACAGTTTGTTCTGATGCTTGTTGAACTCATTTCAGTAATCGGCAGGGGAGGAGAACAGATCTCACGGATTCAAATAGAGTCTGGCTGCAAAATTCAGATTGCTCCAGGTAAGCTTCCCTTTTGTGGTGGGTGAACAGGTTTTAATGTCAAAGGGTGTTGTGTCCATTAGATCAGGCACTTCCCATGCTCACAGTGTGTTATCACCATTGACATGGGTACAGACAGCCATGGGAGAGCTGTTGTGGGACCCACCTCCCAACCAGGGTAGAAAACAGGTTTGTCAGGTGGTTTGGGTTGTAGAACAGTGAGGGAACTGGCTTTAACCAGCAGATGGTTGCAAAGCAAATGAACAATCCATGTTGTGCTTAGACCTGAAACTGTTGAGTTTTCTCACTTTGCTCAGCTCTGTGGTTTGCCTCTGACTGGTCTGGTCAGCTCCAGCTCCTGGCAGAAGACATTTCTGAAGGGTTGGCAGCAGCTCTTCATACAGCTTGCTTTGCATCACAAAAAATGAGACCATTTGTCCAAATGGGTTCATTTGGTGCGAGTTTGCTTTGGGGAAGACTGTGCTGCAGTGCTGTACAGGGAACTGTTGATCAACGTCATCTGAGTTTTTACCCCTCTCTTTAATTGGTGGGAAAGGCTTTAAAAGAATGCAGACATCCAGTAAATAATTTAAAATATGTTGATCCTGGATGTCTTTGAATTTTTTAGCATGCTATGTGTGCAGGTGGATGGTGCTTCCATTGGTGCTTCATGGTCACTGAAATAGCTGCCACATTTTTAATTCCATGTATCACAAGTTTTCTCCTTGTTTCCTTTGCAGACGGTGGTGGGATGCCCGAGAGACCCTGTGTACTCACTGGGACACCAGAGAGCATTGAGTGAGTTCTGATTTCATTTCTCTCCTTTTTCCTTCTTTCTCTTCTCCCTAATGCTGTGCTCTGTCAGTGGTGCTACTTTGGTTATTAGCCACACCAGCAAATGTTGGCCTAGAGAAACTTGAGGGTCTCTGGAGCATAGAACCTCTTGGTCTGATGCTTTAAACTGTGCACCTCAAAGGCTTTTTTTTTCCACTTGCAGTTTGAATCCTCTGCAGAAATTTCTTTGGAATTCCCCTCCGCAGGGTGAGGTTGCTCTCAGGGCACCTAGGATGCAGTTCTGTAACTGCAGCTTTCCAGGATACTGAGCTAAGCTGTTGAAGGGCACTTCTCTTCCCCCCTTTGCTTCCCTACTCCTATTGAGATGAGCATCCTTCCAGCTGAAGAAGGGCTGCATGAGGCCTCTAAAGCCTGTGGGTGCCACTCCAGGATACCCTGGAGGTGTTGGTGTTGTTGCAGAGCAGCATGAGGCCCACTGGGTGTTTGTCTCTGCATCGCTGCCAACAAGAAGCAAAGGACTGAACCCAAGTCTTGATTCTGCTCCTTGCATGGTAGAGACACGTGGCCAGCCAGCAGGGATTTCTATCTTTAGACCTATAGAAACTTTAGGGACAGTGTTTCCTCCCTCCCCCTTCCCAGGAGCTGAGTTTGAGACTCTCACAAACCAGTTGAGGACCTCCTGCTGGAACTGGATCCAGGATCCTCAGGCTTACAGGAACACACTTAACATATGGAGCTGCTCTTTCTCTCCCCAGCCTTTGGGTAGGTGGGTTTTTTAAAATCCATCTGGAAATCTTTGAGTTGCATTTGAAAATACATTGGTGCAAAGACTGTCTCTCTAAAGAGAAGACACACTCATCATTCTTCCATTCCTAAAGAGATCTAAGGGTACTTACATCTCCTTATTCTACCATAATACTGCAAGCAGTGAGCCAGAATAAATATAATTGGCAAACTCACATTATAGGGCAGGCAGTGTAGTCTTGCTGATATTGAAGTGGTTTTCCCCCTTTAGAAAAGGATATTTAAGAACAAGAGCAAAATAGTAAAAAGCTGGGATGCCTCAGGAGATGTAGTTGTGGGAAAATGGGGGAGAGGTTTAGTTAAGACTTCGTGGTTCTGAAATAAGCAGTTAAATGTACTTGTGTCCAAGGCTGTCTTTAAATAAAATGTGAGTAAATTTTAAAAGTGAGACTATTAAATTTGTGAAACAGAACATGGACATGGAATTAAGTTAAATTTAATTTACTTCTGTGGTAAAATTCTTGACAAATTGGTTGTTTGAACTGTTTTTTTCAGGCTACTTGTAGAAAAAGGAAGTGAAGTAAGGAAATGATTCTAGGTGTCAGACTTCTTTAAGAAGGGTTTTGTGAGGAATGTTTTCATTAGTTACATCCAGTGACAAACTAATAGGGTTAATTTCCAAGTGACCCCTTCTCATCTGAAATATGTTGTGTATTAACTGTTGTGGTCTCTATGTTGTCACTAAAAGAACTTAGCACAAAATGTGAAGGCAGATGAATAAAACCACCTAAGACTTTTCCAGACTATTTGAAGTGGGCTTCCAGAAATTCCATCTTTTCCCTTTTGTTGTGAGAAAGTCAAAGGCAAGCAGTGCTCTGCTCTGAGTGCAGCCTCAGAGCACCACCCCCTGAGCTGCCTTGGGGGAATGTCTGCTTGCAGGGATGGCTTTTTCTGGTTCTTCAAATCTCCAGAGAGAAGTCAGTCATCCTTAGGGTGCCTGATATGGCTTGGTGTGAAGTGGAGAGAGGGGAAGCTGCTGCCTTAGGCTGTACAGGGAACCAGTGACCTTCTTATGCTTTTAGAAGGGTTGTGGGACAAGGGCAGGAATGGGATGTGCTGATATAGGAGTCTTCAAGATGAAGGGAAACCCTGTCAGTTACCTCTGACGTGCTAAAGATTTTAGAGAAGGGATCTTTAATCTCCCAAATGCTTCTTTGTGTGTCTCTTCTCACCAGGAGTAGAAGAACCCAGTCTTTCACTGGTGGCTGCTGCAGTATCCCTGCCTCACTTCGTGGTGTAGCTTCAGCACCTACTGCTTGGAGCAGAGGCTGTGTTAGGACAGTGTTCTGGTGCTGCTGGTAAGAGCAGGTAGAGAAGAGCAAAGCAGTTGCCTGTGACTGATCAGAGAACGGTTAATCCATGGGCTGTGGCAGTATCAGAGCAGTTTGTGTCTTTTTGTCTTGACTGAGAATGAGAACAGAGCTTGAGTTTTATTATTGTATATGTGTTAGAAAAGTTAAAACCTAGAGCATCTTCATTTGAAGTAAGCAACCCAAATGCAGTAGTTCAACTGTTGTCCTTAACTTCCTAAGAGGTCAGAGCATGCTGCTGCTCTTCCTTTTCTCTTCCCCTTCAAAAATCAAACTGCTTATAAGTAATTACGATAGGGGAAAATAGACATCAAAGAGTTTAAAAAAAAAAAAAAAAGGCAAACATTGTGCTGACTATGGTTTCCTCCATCTTTCCACTTCTCCTCTCCCTGATCGCTCTCCATTCCGATGGGTCCTGGTCTCTTGGTCACGTGGAGCAATGTTGTCTAATGGTTGTTTCCCTCGATTCTTTTCCAAAGACAAGCAAAGCGGCTACTGGGGCAGATTGTAGATCGCTGTCGGAACGGACCTGGTTTTCACAACGATGTTGATGGCAACAGTACCGTTCAGGAGATTTTGATCCCGGCATCCAAAGTGGGTCTAGTCATCGGCAAAGGAGGTGAAACAATAAAACAGTTGCAGGTGCGCAAGATGCATTTCCTTCAGGGCTCTCTTCTCTACTGCAGCTTCTCTAGATCCACTGGAACAGGCTGAAATGGAGAGCCTTGAATGCTCTAACCTTCTCCAGCAGGGACTACTCTTCTGCCTTCAGAGATTGGACTCCAGTCCAATCCTGAGTTACAAAATCAGCGTGGCCCCAGCTACACAAGTAGTGGAGTTTTGCCAGAACTGTGACAGAAACCCTTGTGCTGTACTTGGTGTGTGCTGTTTAGGAGGGAATCCCTGTAGCCAAGGAAGGGCCATGTCTGCTCTGCTCTGCAGTATTTTTAATGCCAGCCATGCTCTTGTAGAGTGCTCTGCTTCTCTTTTGTTGCTGATCTGTGGTAAAGCTGCCATGTGTCATCTTTTTTTCTCATCCTACCCCTTTCTAATTAAGTGTTGTGTTATGTATAAACTGTGTTCCTGGACGTTCTTTATTCCTCCATCTGGTACAAGCTTTTAAAGAATAGAGGGTTATAGCAATTCATCTAGTGTCAAAAGTGGAGGGGTTTCGAGTGCCCTGATTAGACCTCTGTCATGTAGTTTGGAGGCTGGTCACTTAACAACTGTTACATGCAGACAGCTACAGATTTTGGAAATGGCTGGAAAGTCAGTAGTTGAGGTAGAGGGGTTTTTTCTTTCAAGGATTTCAGCTATTTGAGAACCTCAGGTGCAGCGGCATTTCTGGCAGTCCTTTACACTCTAGGACTGTTCCTGAGTTTGTGCATTCTGAAATGGTGCTGGTTTGACCTTCATAATGTTTAGTAACCAAAATCTAGTCCCTTGTTTTAGGGACTGTGCTTAGAAAATTGCTCTGTGCTTTTTCTTCAGGAGCGAACAGGTGTGAAAATGATTATGATCCAAGATGGTCCTTTGCCTACTGGAGCAGATAAACCTCTCCGTATTAGTGGAGATGCATTTAAAGTACAGGTATGTAACAAAAACAAACTGCTTGCCCAAGAGAACTGAGGAGAAATTTAAACCTGAGTGTATTTGTGAGCATCTAATGGAGTCAAATCCAACTGTAAACGTAATAATCTTTCTGGTTTTGTTTGTTCTGTAAGGTTGAGTAGAGCAAGTTAAAACACCAGAGTAGTTTGTTTTACAGCATAACTTAGGAGCTGTCACTCCACGTAAATACTGCGCATGGGTAGGAGTAGAGATGAGGAGGAGGGTTTGGAGAAAGTAGTTTGGAAATGCTTTCCAGTCTGTGTGACATAAAATGAGAGCTCTGTGTCACTTGAACAAATGGGTTCTTAGTAATTGACTGAATCACACATTTGAGACAGCAAACCTTTCACAAAACTACCTCAGACAGCCAATCGACGCAGGTAATTAAAAACCAATCCCACAACAACTCCTGAAACCAAGGGGTTTGCTTAATATTGGTGCCTCAGTCTCCTTGTGTCAGGGTTCTGCAGATGTGGATGTACCTGCAGTTCAGAGAAAAACACCCATCAGCTGAGACTGGGGGATTGCAGCGTGATGGGAGTGCCTGAATTAGAGCATTAAAGTTTAGCCACGGCGTGTTCCACTTCTCAGCAAGTGCCTTTCATACCTTGCTAAGTACTTAAATCTAGCTTAGCATTCCTGTTCCTAATAAAAGTAGTTCTGTTTCATAGGATCTCCCTAATCATAAATTGCTGCAACAGTTGATGTTGCTCAGGCACAGTGTTTGGGTAGTATTTTTCAAAGCTCTTACTGCAAATTTTAGAGTTAATTTCTTTCCCCCCCCCCAAAAAAAAAAATTCTTACTGTGAAGGTATAGCTGTGCAAAAGGAGTTTAAATACAGTCTGACTGCTTTTAACCAAATCATATTCTCAGTGCTGCCACTTCCCAGGTGGCTTCTGTTTTGCAAGATTTGCTGTTGTCACATCTTCCATTCAAGGAAACATGGAGACTGCACAGGCTGGAAGATGTTTGAGACACTTAAAGCTGAGCACACTTAGGAAGTGTTTAAGAAGTGTGATAAATCCTTGGGTTTGCTGAGATTCTGTGGATGCTGCAACAGTGTTTCTTAACTCCCTCAAATCCCTATGAAATCTCACCATCACCCATATTTCTGTCTTGGAATCTCTGAAATGTCTTTGAGTTGTTTCTTTCTGTTAAAAATACCTTGAGGACATGGAAAATATGTAAAAAATGAAAGGAGAGAGATCACCACTGTCCTCAAGCTTGGAAATAGAACCAAGATGTCAAAAGCTTGACTGGTAGTAGAGAGACACAAATGCTTGGGTTTGACATGTAGGCTTTTTTTATTTTATTGGTGACTACTGTTGGTTGATTTGCAGGGTACACTTTCACTAGCTGGGCTACATGCAGGCTTGTGAATGGCCTTGAGTGCTGCCAGTAGGTAGGAAGAGTATTCATTTGTCTCAGAAAATGTCCTACTGGATTGCTGCAGACTTGGGCTTAACTTCTCCGAGTCAGTAAGCTCAGTGCTGCCTAGCATCTCTGCCATGCTACCAACAGCTTCTACCTTACTGTATTGGTTTCAGTTCCATCAGTAGGAAAGGGCCTTCACTTCTTTTAATTTAAAAACAAAACAATCAAAGATATTTTAAAAGTTAAAGGGCATTTTTGAAAGACTGGAGGAAGCAATTGCACCCAAGAAACTGCCACCTTGTGCACCTGGCAGGTTTTGTCAGGCATGGAAGATGCCATCAAGAACAGACTGTGGTAAAAGAAGTCCTAAATCAGACTGCTGTTCCCTCTCAGCAGATGGAGATCCCTCTGCCTGAAGCCTGACCATTACCCACTGTTGAGGCCCTAACACCAGGAGGGCAAGCAGAAGAATTTGAAGCTAACTGTAACTTCTTTCCCCATGTAGCAAGCGAGGGAAATGGTACTGGAGATCATCCGAGAGAAAGATCAGGCAGACTTCCGAGGCGTACGCAGTGATTTCAGTGCTAGAATGGGAGGAGGCAGCATAGAGGTACGTTTCCTTCACAGTACTCTGCTAACCTCCCTGTGGGATGGGCAGTGGGGGGACTCATCCAACTGCACTTGTAACCTGTAAGCTCCTTTTTTAAAAATGTGTTGTGTTCTTTTGCCAGAAGAATTGAGTCTGGCTCTGCAAAGAGGAGGAGTTCTTGTGGACTCCCAGATGGCACTTTATAATTGTCTTTTTTTTTAAGCTGCATTCTTGTAGTGCAGAGTTCATTTAGTGGGGAAGGAATTTGTGGCCACGTGTTTGTTTTTCTCAAGCGATGCGGTTCTGTAGCCTGGAGCTGCCTAACATGGCCCGTCCTCAAAGTTAAGAGCATCTCCTTGTAAAATCAGAGTCATTCAGTCTAGTTCTCTGCACTTTCATACTCCTTTGCCTTTCCCATCAGGTCTCTGTGCCCAGGTTTGCTGTTGGAATTGTGATAGGAAGAAATGGAGAAATGATCAAAAAGATTCAGAATGATGCTGGAGTTAGGATTCAATTTAAACCAGGTTTGTGTGAGGATGGAGAGCCGTTGCTTTCTGACCAGTGTTCCACTTTTGGGTTCCAGCAGCCAGGCTTTCCTCATTTACAGGTGCATTGTGTCTCTTTCTGAAACCCATTTAAATATGATGTGCTGCCTCCTCATGCACTTCCTGGTTTTCAGAGAGTAAGATTATACACAGCTCATTTGCAAACGTTAGATGTCACAACAGTCATGTCTTGAGTGGTAATTATACAGATAAATAAAATAACAAAAATCTTTCATTTCCTGTTAAAGAATTCTCCTTCAGGACATTAAAGCCTTTGGGGATCAGGAGTTGATTAATTCTGAGTAACTTTCTCTGGGTCCTTGGCTGTCTGATCACCTATCAAAGCTGCTTTTTTCCTCTTAAAATTATATCATTCTCTTTCATGGCTTTTTGACATTTGAAAGTGTTTTCTTTTGAGTGTTGTTCCCTCTGCAGTGTGGGCTGGGTTTTGTCTTCTTTCAGTCCAGGGAAGAGGGGCTGAAGGTGGAGGGAAGCAGTAGCTCCTGGGATAGTTCTGTGGTGTGAAAATGCTGCCAGCAGTGGTGGTGCTGGAAGGAAGCTTTTGTTGGTGAGTGGATGTTTTCTGCTTTTAATTTAGTCTCTGCCACCTCTCTCCACAGATGATGGGATTAGCAGTGAGAGAGTCGCGCAGGTCATGGGGCTCCCGGATCGGTGTCAACACGCAGCACACATCATCAGTGAGCTCATCCTCACGGCACAGGTGGGTTCTGGAAGGGCTTTTTGGGAATGTAGGCTGCATGCAGGCAGCTGGATGGAGGGATGGAGGCCATCTTCTGAAAAGCAGCAGTGTTCCATTTTCCCCTGGTAGGCCACACACGCTGCTGCCCAGAGCTGCTGGATTTGAGGTTTGTTTGTTTATAGTGGAAGTTCTTTTAGTGTAATGTGGGGTAACTGAGCTGTGGGAAGGTCTTCTATCCCCAGCCCTATGAGGCCTCGTTATAGCTCCACATCTGTCTCCTGTTTAGTTGTTGTTAAGTTTGGAAACAGTGACCTGATGGAATGAAGTCCATCAGCATCAGAGTGACTGGAGGATCTGCTTAGACAGCAGAGCATTGCCAGTGCTCAGTGGTGCCTCATCTTCAGACTCCAGCCCTTTGGTCTGGTGGAGGCACAGGAAGGTGCTGAGTGCTCAGGTATTGTGTCACTGTGCTCTAAGACACACCAACATATTGAATTGCACAAGAGCAAGAAGTACAAAGGTGGGTGAAGTACTAGGGCAGACCCTTGAAGGAGGTTGTGTATTCCCTTTGTATTATGAGGAATTAAAACTTTAGGTCGTTTCAGAAACCTGAACATAATTTGTCCAGCAAGGTCCATAATTTGTCCATCTTGATATCCCTTCTAGCCCCAATACCTTTTGAATACTCGATTTCATAATTTGCTGTAGTGATTCACTTAAATGTTGAGGTCTGTCATGATAGCCTCTGACTGCCCATGGCTTTTTTTTTTGGAAAATCACCCAAAATAGGTATGTCCTTTGAGTGTCTTTGAACTTAAAAGCTTCCTTTGGAAGTTTTGGAAAATGTGCATTTCTGCTGAGTAATTGCAGCAGGATGACACTTGAAAGGGTTTGAAAGCAACTTTTGTGTGTGTCAGTGCCAAGATCCATTGTTTGCTCTAGAGATCCCCCCATCACAAACTGACAGTCCTTAAGTAGTTGATGCTTATTTATAGGTTTACTTCAGCAGATGTAAAGGCATGCATTTGAAAATAAAAATACCTTCATGAATCAGAAAGGCAACTGTAACCTACATTACTTGGCATTTTTCTAAAGTGCTTCAAAATCTTGAATGTGAAACTGAGGTCCAGGAATATCTCAATTCAATGCCATTGATTATGGGGCAGTGTAAGTGACCTGGCTTTGCTTTGTTTTTCACGTGCATTGGAGCCAGCATAAAAACACTGATACACATGTTTTGCCTTCTAAGGAACGAGATGGCTTTGGAAGCATGGCTGTTGCCCGAGGAAGAGGTCGTGGCCGTGGAGACTGGAGTGTTGGAACACCTGGGGGCATGCAGGAAATCACCTACACTGTTCCAGCTGACAAGTGTGGCCTCGTTATAGGCAAAGGTGGGTTTGCTTTCCAAATACCACAGCTTGCAATCCTTCTCTCAGAATGGTCATGTTCTTGCTGCCTGACAGTGAAGCTTTGGGGTTTTCTGTGATTGTAGGTGTTTAGTGCCTGGTGAATGTAGCATAGGAATAAGCTGTAAGTGCTTGTGGTTGTTTTCTTTGTGGTGTTCCCACTCATAACTCTATTCTCCAAGCCCTTGTTCACAAGCTGTAAGAGAGGCTCTTAATGCAGAGCTGTCAAATAAGCTTGTTATAACAAGCAGCTGGCTGAGAAAAGGCAGGTTCATTTGTGGATCCTTTTTACAGAGAATTTCTTTGAAGGACGGTTTATCAGGGACAAGCAAAACAGTCATTTCATCGTGCTGGATTTCTGTGTGGAGTGCTGTGTGAGGAAATGGATGGTCTCTGAGTGTGGTAATAACAGTAGCTGCTTCCAGCTCCATACTTGAAGTGTGTGATGAATGAAATGAAGTAGGAGGATTTCTCTGCCTCTGTGCTGGCACCTGACCTGGCACAGAAGCCTGGTGCACCATGTACCACTTGGCTGAGTGTGTTCACTGCTATGGAGGCCCCCTGGCTGCTTGGCCAGTGGATTTCTCCATGCTAAGGAGATGGATGAGGAGTCATCCTCTCAACCAGAACAACCCTGTGATGGTTATGAAACTGAGCATCAGCAGCAGACTCAGTTTGTCACAGAGCAGGAGCTGCACATGGGGTGGTGGCAGGGCTTAGGGTAGAGCCAGGAGCAGACAAACTCTAGCTCTGAACTGCTGCCATGTGTCTGAGCTAATGCACTGACCTATCTAAGGCAGTGTTTCATTTTTCTATCTGCTGATTTCAGAAAGAATGACATATGCCTGAACTAGTATTTAAGCAATCACAGCTGGCTTTTAGCCTCAGCAGAGGATAGAATAGGAATAGATAAGCTACAGCAGAAAAGGAGGCAGAGGCTTGAGGGCATTGGGCCAAGTTTCAGTGGCTTTGAATGTTCCCGGCAGGAGGGAGCTTGTGGTGAGACTTGTGGCCTCTTTCCCTCCTGCACATCCCTGCTGTTCCCTGCCATGGGCCTGTCCCCACAGCACCCTGAGTTCCTGCCCTGTTGGATGACCAGGGACATGGGCAGTTCAGCCCTTTAGCTGCAATTGTTTTCAGATGTTATTTTCTGCCACAAGCCCGTTCACAAACCTGAAAACTTTTTTCAGTATGAAAAACCACCTGCTTTCCCCATTATACAGAAATTGCAGTGATTATGCTTGTCCTCACTGAACAGACCAGTTGGCCAAAAGATCAAGCAAAGTAAATTTTAAGCCCACGAGTGAGACTTGTATGTATGGAAAAATCAAATTATAATGAAACTTTATTGCTGTATCCATTAGTCATCTTTAATAAAGGATAAGAAAAGGTCACTTGTTGTTCAGCAGTGCACTGAAGTGGAGCATTTGTGACTACAGAGAGCACTGTGTGCTGAAAAGATAAATGCAGGTAGTGGAGAGAATGTCCCAGCATTCAAGTGCAGGGCCTGGCACAGCCTCACTGGGGGGTGAAAGGTGGCTTTTTACCTTTATTTCCACAACAGCAAAATAGGGATTCTTACTTGGCCAGATCAGAGGCTTTCTGGAGTGACTAATTACTAGTTGTATGGTGATTTGAGTGCTGGTAGCATTGTAATACCACCTTGTAATCGATGTTCTCACAGTGCCTGTGCTCTTAGGCTGTTGTAGACTTCACTTCTGTCAAGTGAGTGATGGCTGTAGCGTTGCCTTTTTGGGTCTGGACCAGCATGGATATGCCACACTCTCCACACATTGATGCAAGACAGGCAATTCTTGTTATTTCCTCCCCTGCTGCCTGTGGGGCAGTGCAGGGCAGAGGGGATCTTAGTGGAGTTTTCTTAACAGTGACCAATTACAAAACCTCTGTGCTCCCTGACAGTTTTTGAGCAGTTTCCAGCTGTTGGGTGTTTTCCCTTGCTGTGATACAGGGTGGGGCTGTTGGCCTTCTCTGTAAAATGTGCTTGAGGACTCTGAGCCATCAGCCTTGTCTCAGATCAGCACCCAGGCAAAGGGTGCTGACCCAAGTGCCCTGGGCACCCAGGTGAGGTGTGTGTGATCTCCTGTGTTCCCAGCTCCGTGTGACCACTCGAGAAGCAGGAAAAAGAGGGAGGCTGGGAAGTTTCTCAGCTCAGTTCCTGCAGCATACAGAAGTGACAGAAGATCTGGTGCCCTTTTCTTTGGACGTCTCTTCTCAGCTTGGCAGCCTGAGCTTTTAGGAGCTGGCGGGGCTCCTTGCAGATCCTGCGCGTGGCTTTTTCCCCTCGAGCCTGGATAGGTGCAGCTTTTCTTTCCCAAAGGCCCTGAGGAAGGGTGGAGGCGAGCACCATACACATGTCAAAGTCTGTCTGTGTTTGGTGGTGCTTGGAAACAGCCGCCGCCTCCCTGGGCCCCCCTGGATTTCCATGATAAATACGGCAATCCTGACAGATACCGCGCCCGGCCCGGCTCTTGTCAGCTCGGCCTTTGAGCAGGTTTGATTAATTGCTTTAGGATTTCACATCCAGCCGGGAGGCCGCTCCTGGATCGCTCCTGCCCCCCATCAGGTGGAAGAATGGAGCGGGATGAATGCTCTATAGACAGCCACCATGTGCCGAGCGGGTCACCTCGCCGTGGGGAACACAACTCCTTCCGGCACGTCACGGCATTTGCATGCTCCGGAGGCTGGGGTGGGGTAGCTCGGGTGGGAGGGAGCACTTTGACATGAACCAGGCTGCAGGGTGAAGGGGACAGAGGGCACTGAGTCCTTCTGGTGCGGGGAGTAGGAGCTTGCAGTCTCCCACTGAACCTGGAGAGGCAGCTAACTTAATTCTGCTGTGTGGTGTAGGAGGGAGCTGCTGTAGAAACAGGCCCAACAAGCCACAGGCTTGGTGCTGAATGCTAAATGGGGCAATGATCTGAAATCTGTATTCTCCTTGCTTCCAGTTTGAGAATGCTTCGATTTTTAATCCCCTTTTGGAAGGAGAAACTAGTCTGCAGTGCAAGTAGCAACCTCTGGTTGTGCCTCTGTCACCCAGTAAAGAAGTTGTGCCACTCCTTCAAATTGTGTTGCCTGAAAGGGTCCTCTGTTTTCACTAAGCAGATGAAATGGCTGTTGATTCAGATCTCACCTCGATATGTAAAAACCAGAGCTTCAAACAAATCTGCATCAGACAAAAGCATGACACAAAAAAACCCCTTCTTGGTTTTGAAACTTCATCTTACTCCTTTCCCATGCTTGACTGAAAGTAAGTGGGTTGGCTTTTGGCTGCACAGTACAATCCCTGTTGTCTGCCCAGGGATGTGACATGATTATCTTTTGTTAAATGCATCTTCAAAAATTCATTTAGAAAGAGTTAATTGCCCTTTGGCAACTTTTCCTCCTCCCTTCCCCAAGAAGGCTTTAAAATGTTAAAAAGGTCACGAGTCCATTACAATGAAATGAACAAGTGTCTGCAACATCCACAGTTTGTTTTGAAGTTGTGCTGGATGTATAGAGATGGAAATGTGAGCAAAATTGAGGCGTTTATTTTTGGAGATTCTTTTTAATGAAAACCAAACAAAAATCTCTGGTTAGTTTCCTTTGCTCTCTGTCCTGCTTGCTGTCTATCCTTTGAGCTGGTGATTTTTTGGTTTGTGTTTTAAAAGTTGTAAAACCCCTTCCTTCCCCACACCCTTTAATTTCTCCAGTTGAGTGGAGCTGGTCTGTAAGTTGTGTGAGCTTCCAAAAGAAGAATTGAACCATTGTAACATAGGCTGAGGCTTTTGTTAAGCAAATTTCATGAAGAGACCAGGACCTAGCAGGTCTTGAGGAAATCAGATCCACTTTGACTGGCCCTGCTGCATCCTGCTGGAAGCACTCCTGTGCTCTTGTGCATCCAGATGGCAAACGAGCCAGACATGTTCACTGCATGCACAGCTAACTCTGAAATAGCAGGAGACAGCCTGGGATCGTGTGCTGCCGTGGCTGTGGAGGGATGTGTGGCTGCAGGGTGAATAGGAAACCTTGTAAGCAGAAGCTGCCTTAAGGCAATCACCTATCAAACTGCTCATGTTTGGGAGAAGGCTTAAGCTTTGTTATGTGGCTGGTGGCTTTTTGCCTTAGTGTTGGAAAAAAAGAAGAAAAACCAGCGTGTTTAGATTGCAGGTGACCTTCATTTCTTAGAGGAGTTGAACAGCTGTGCAAAACCAATGGAATTCAGTCAATGCAGGTTTTGCATCTGTTTTGTCAAAGTGTGTCCCAGTCGTGCTGCATCTTGCTGTGAGCCTGGCAGTGGGCACTAGGCAGGGCTTGTGTGTTCTTTAGGCAGCATCATCCATGACCCCAAAAACTGTTACAGTAGCTCAAGGTTTCAGGTTATATTTGTGAGGTAGATTAAAGGAGCAGCATGAGCTCAGATACTGCAGTTTCTTTTGCTGTTGCCATCCTCAGCCCACCTCTCCTGAGGCACACAGAAGGTGGCTGAAACTGTAGTCCATTCCCAGGACCTGACTTTGATATGATCTTACGGAAAGAGATGCTGAATATCCCTCCTTATGCCTTGCCTTTCTTCTCTTCAGGTGGTGAGAACATCAAGAGCATAAATCAGCAGTCGGGAGCGCACGTGGAGCTGCAGAGAAACCCACCCCCAAACACAGACCCCGGCGTCAGAATATTCACAATCAGAGGGGTCCCCCAGCAAATCGAGCTCGCTAGACATCTTATAGATGAGAAAGTTGGTGTAAGTTCCATCTCTGCTCTCTTGCTCTGTCCCTTTGTCATGCTGTTGTCACTCTTGGGTACATATAGGCATGGACTCACAGGATGGCACGGAGTGCACGTGCTTGCATTACTCTGCTTCAAAACCATTTGCCTCTTAGCAGCTGCCTTGAACTTGATGGCCCTCCAGCATCCATTTGGTTAATTTTTGCTGTGGTCTCAGAAGGATTTGACTGTTGACATAATCCTGGGTAGTGTATACAGCTATATGAGAGGGAAGAACAGCAATAATAAGGTATGAAAAGGCTGTCAAAGGAGATTTTTGAAAGGAAGACAATAGTGTCACTGTGTGAGAATGACACAGTCCTGGCAGCATCGTCCTGAAAGCGAAACACTCAACTCCTTGCTCAGTAAGTTCAGGATGACTTATATTACACTTAATGCAGTGCTGTGATATTGAAGCTTAATAGAGTCAGGCTGCAGTACTACTGAATGGGGAGACTTTGGTAAAAAAGTACAGAAAATACTGAACTGGAGCATGGCAAAGCTGAAAAACTGCCTTCGTGCTGAGTTGCTGAGAGGAGCAGGCTTGCCACCAACCTCAGGATCCATGTGTCCCAGGCTGTCTTCTCTCCTTTCTTACTACTCATAGTAGCTGCCTCCACTCTGTACTTGGAGCTGGCATTAAATATTTGTGGATTCTGTGACAGGGTACCAGCATGGGTGGACCTGGAGGATTTGGTCAAAG
The DNA here is from genome assembly GCA_013399915.1 of Illadopsis cleaveri. Taxonomy (NCBI): domain Eukaryota; kingdom Metazoa; phylum Chordata; class Aves; order Passeriformes; family Timaliidae; genus Illadopsis; species Illadopsis cleaveri. The sequence goes on from VXBB01002225.1 coordinate 29,955, forward strand.
TCCGTTCAGCCAAGCACCTGCTACACCTCATCAAAAGTAAGCTGCTGCATCTCCTCACCCGTGGGCTGGGGGGAATGGCTGGGAGCTAGAAAGTGCTGGGAGAAGGGTGGAGGGCCCTGAAGGGGTGGAGTATGAGTGGAGCCTTTAAAGATTGAGCATTCAGAAGCAACAGCAAGTGAGCTCAATCCTTTAAGCTTAACTACAGGAAAGATTTCATCTATTAAATGATACACCAGGTAGGTATTGGCATCTCCAAAATTCCTTTCTCTAGTGCAGTGAGAGCATGGGAAGAAGCCTGAACTGCATAGAGCACAAGGAGTGCTGTTCAGTGTGATGTATTTTCACCTTGGCTTCATGAGCAGACTGACACCAAGGCAGGACTTAGCAGTTCACACCTGCACAGTTTTCCTTTTGCTCCTGTGTTGACCTGTTTGTTCAGCAGCTGCTGAATATAAGTGACAACTTCTCTTCTCTGGGCAGTTTCATGTCTGTGGCCTGGTAAGTATTTTATTGTCTACTTGAGCATGGCTTTTTGTCCTCTGCAGTGGTCCTCAGGCGTTCATGACGCAGGGCTGGGGCAGTACCTACCAGACATGGCAGCAGCCTGGACAGCAAGTCCCAAGTAAGTGCCAGGAGCTGGGCTGGAGAAGGGTTGGTGTTCCCTTTGCAGTCTCTGCTTTGTGCCTGCAAAAGGCAGGTTCACCCATGAGACCACCTGTGTGAAAACAGCAGAGTGATTCCCTGAGCAGAAGAGGCGTGGTGGTGGTTGAGCTCAGGACAAGCTGAAGGCCATGGAAAATTTTTGCTTTTTGTGTGCTTAACTGCTTCTTGCCTCTTTCTGCTCTTTGGGTAGAAACTTGGTCCTTGCTGTCTGTTCCTCTTTAACAAAAACATTCCTGCCTCTGGCTCTCCCAGGATTCTCCAGGCAAGCACTTACCAACCACACTTTCCCCTAACAGGCACACTGTTGGTGCTGAGCCCTCCCATCCCTTTGTTCCTGACCTTATAATTTCTTACTTATTTTCTTATTTAGTTGTTCCTTATAAGCTTTTCTCACTGTTCAAATTCCAGATTGATGGAATGACAGGGAAGAGGGATGCAGGAAATGGAAGGAAGCTTAGGCAGGGCTCCTGTATTGGTCATTTTTTCCTGAAAGCCTGTTGAGTCAAAATTGAGCAGTTTGGAATGCAGAGTCACCTTTTCAGAATAATTCAAATAGTAAATGCTGGTGGTGATGCTGTAGCTGCATCATCCTGTGTCTCCAACATCCAGAGGAATGGTTTGTCCTGGACAGAGCAGATTCAGGTCTACCTGGTAATCTCAAAGCTCATGTGATGGTGACAATGCCCAAAGGACCCTTGCAGTCACAATTTTTAAAGAAATAGGAGTTTTTAAATGGTCTGGTCTTATTAAACTAAAGCTCAGCACCAAAAGGGGTGTGTGTGGGGGGGTAATTTTAAAGGGTTTTAATGGCAGATGCTTTTCACTGCTAAGGCTGATTTAGCAATGAAGTAGGTTATGAACTTTGGTATAAATTCCCACCCTTGGAGGCAGAGGAATCACTGGAGGGACAATGCCTGCAGTTGCACTTGTGATTCCCTGTAACACTGATCACCTTTGAGTGTTCATGAAATTGTGAATATGTGAAACTTGGAAATCTCAGTGCTGCTTTGTTAACTTGGTGCACTTCTGAAATGTGTGCTGTGATGGCACATGGCAATCCTGCATGGGAAGTGTGTGTTAAACTCTGTATGAGTCCTGCCTCTTAGCAATTACAGTCTAGAAATGATGACTTTCCCTTTGAGCTCTGGGCCTTGGAGAAGGTCAGCAGTTGTTCTGGTTTCAGCACATTAAAATGCAGTGGTGGGCTTCAATGGACTTTTCTTCTGTACAGGAGTGAAATAGTATGGTACTGAAGAAGATATTTTCTCATTAACTTGTTCTACAGGAAAAATTGTTATTCCTTTGCTTTGCACCCTCAAGGGCTCTGAACTTCCCTGAGCTCACCCCTCCTGGCTTTGGAGCCTGGTGTAGGAAGCACAACCCTCTTGAGCCCCCTGATGACCAATAATGCAGCTCATAGCCCAGTGATGACAGTTTTACACTGTCACGTTTCAGGTGGCTCCCAAAACCTCTGGAGCTTCCTGCCTTGCCATTGTCCTTCCCCATGTGGGTTTAGTCCCACACTGCTGTGTTTTGGAGGCAGGTGTTTTATTTCTGCTGTACAGCCTGATGGAAAATGTTGGCCCCCTAGTTCCATGTGTGCTTAAGATGCTCCCTGTTCCTGTTTGTAGCCAGGCACACTGAAGGCAGGCTGGGAGAGGAGAGGAAAGAGGAAACACACATAATGCTTTAAGAACCTCCACCACTCTCCTCTGCTGCAGTGGTGCCCAGGTGGAGCTCACCAAGGCATAGGAGGAGTGTTGTAAGAAATAGGTAAATACCTGCTTTTGCACTTTTTAATTTGAAAACAGCCTCATGCAGGGTCCCTTGCCCGAGTGCTGCAGGCTGTGTGTCACAGCTCTGTCAGCCCTGTCACAGCGTCCTGGGGACAGCCTCGAGTGCCCTCCTTGTGGGAGGAGGGGCAGACCCCCACCCCCTACACATGTATTTAGATTTTAATTACTTCCCCCATCTTAAATAAATTAACTGGCTGGGGAAACATTTTGCTGTGAAATGCATTTAGCTGCGTGTCCTTTCAGCCTGCTGTGGACTGTAATTCTCCGAGAAGAAAAGGCATTGAAGGAGGTCCTTTGTTGGCATTAGCAGGTGGACAGTTGAGGCAGCCTTGACCTCTGCCAGAAAAGGTCCTGACTTGTAGCGTTGGTCAAGTCTTTTAACCCGCTTTTATGCCCCTGGACAGGACACTGCTGCCCTGTTCCCTCCACCCACTTCACACTTGCAGTGTATTATTTTCCCCCTTCCCCCCACTTCAAAGCCCCCCTTGGGCCGGCGTCGGGGCTGGGCTGAGCACGGAGCTGGGATGGGATGGGAAGAGCTCTGCTCCACGCGTGTCCTCTGTCCTTGCTGCTCTCCTTGTCCACAGTGGCTCGTGCTCCCCACTCCTGCTGTGCCTCTCTGCAGCTCCCAGTTGCTGTTTGCTGCTTGTTTGTCCCGTGTCTCACTGAGGGCTCTGTGCTCCCACTGGGATCCAGGGAAGTGTGGGAAGGGCTGGCATCCTTCCTCTGTCCCAGCTGGCTGGCCTCTCCCTGCTGCAACACTTAGATGTGCTGGGTTGAAGGTGTCTTAGTGCTTCAAAGATGGGGAGTCTGTGCTGGGTGGAGCCCAAGGTGTGGGATCTGTGAGGAGATCCCTTGTTGGAGCAGTGTAGGAGCCTGGAGATGACACTATCTGCCAGCTGTGGCTGTTTAGGGATGTCGTGGCTGCCTCTTCAGTGATGCCTGGGCTGTGCCCTGTGGGCAGTGGAGCTGGCTGTGCCCTGTGCAGGGCTCATGGCACCTTGAGGAGCTGGAGCTGAGTGGCTGCCCCAGAGTTGTGCAGGTCCTGTGCTGGAGGCTCATGTGTGTGCAGGGTGTATGGAGGGGCATTGCCCACAGGGGTCCCTCAGCTCTGTTCCACTGGGAAGAGCGGGGGGGAAGGATGCAGCCCCTGAGAAACAAGTGAGGTGACTCAAAACACGGCCATTCCCTTGGCAGCTCTGTGGAGGTGACAGGTCTCAGCTGTGTCAGGTGTCTCAGCTCTCCTGCACTGAGTGCAAGCAGACTGGGAGCCCAGGGTGGCTGATTGCAGGCTGGGCAGCTCCCAGCCATGTGCTTTGGCTTGAGCAGGTCCCAGCAGGGTGACATTTGGCTTCATGCCCTGCAGTAGATGAGGTGAGATCAGGAGCTCCAGCTTTTCCTTAGCTTCCTGTGAACTGAAGATGCCCAACACTGTAGAAGAGTGGAAGCTGAAGTGTCAAGTCTGGGCACCTGGGGTAGACCCAGGGCCTGTCTGGTGGAGAGGTGGATGTCACTGGCTGGAAACTGTCACCTGTTCCATACTGACGTGCCCCTTGTTGTCATCTTTGCACAGGCCAACAGAGCCAGCAGCAGAACAGCCATCCTGATTACAGCAAAGCATGGGAGGAGTATTTCAAAAAACAGAGTGAGTGAAACAGGCTTACTGGAGATGAATCAGCTCATTACAAGGAGTTAACTCTAATCTGATGACTTGTGTCTCCATCCCTGCCATTTTTAACTTCCAGTCCTTTCCAGATGCCCTCTGGTGCTGCCCTGTTGGTGATGGTGCATGTAGTGCTGCCACGGAAAGCTCTTGGTTGTGCTGTCTTGGGAGAGCTGCTCCCACTGAGCCCCAGTCCCCTCGTGCCCACGCTTGCAGCCAGCCTGCCTGGAGAAACACAGAGCATGCAGGAACTGATGCTGGCAAAATCCAGAAAGCTGGAGCTGGGTTGTGAGAGGGTAGGAGAGCTCATGGAAAGTCACAGGCCTGGCTCTCTCCACTGTGTTATGGAGTGCATGATCCCGACCTCTGGACTTGCTTTGACGCGGAGCTGCCGCAGGCTTTGCGCCTTTGAGGATGAGGGGTGTGCAGGCTGCCAGCCTGTCCCTGCAGCTGCAGGAACGCTCTGGGTGCTTTCTGCTGCTCTTGGCTTGTCCCTCACAGTCCAGCTTGGAGCCCGTCCTGCCATCCCACACAGCGGAGTGTCGCTCTGTCAGCTGTCTGCAGCAGCTGGAAGGGGGCTGGCTCTTCTTTAAGCTTGACAAAAGGAGATCCTAAGCCCAAGCTTGGATTTCTGGAATTGCTTATCTCCCTTTTTTCTTCTTTCCCTCCAGGTCATGCTGCCAGTGCTGCTTCTCAGGCAAGTTCCCAGCCGGACTACACGATGGCTTGGGCAGAGTATTACCGACAGCAGGCTGCCTACTACGGGCAGACACTAGGGCAGGCTCAGGCCCACAGCCAGGTCTGTATTCACCTTCCCCAAATCCCTCTGCTCCTTCTCTTGGGCAAGTGGGTATATTGGCCTTGCCTTAGTGTAGGGACTCTCCTTCAGGTTCACAGGGTGAAGCAGAGATGTTTTGTGGCTGAGGATGTGAGCACAGAAGTGTTGCCTCAACATCAGAGTCTTATTTTCCTGTACGGGGTGGGTGAGGGATTTTTAGGAGAGGACTGGGAGGTTATTTGTTTCTCCTTGAAGCCTTTCCTTATAGACCCCAGGCAGTTGTTTGACTTTGGGGAATTAAAGTAAAAGGATGATGAAGCCAGGCTGGTGAGACAGCAGAGCACTGACACATCCCAGAACTGTGAGTGCAGGTGCTGCCTTCTCTCATGCTGGGACAGGAGCTGTGTGCTCACCATCTTCCTGTCCTGAAAGAGACCAAAAAAGAGACTGTTGAAAAATAATCTGTATTAACCAGCTTTTGAGTAAAATCTCCCCTCAGCTGTCACTCAGCCCACGGGAGAGTTGTGTGAGATTTATCCTGATCACACTCGGCGCTTGGGAAAGCTTCACAGAGCAAACAAAGCGGCAAAAAGTTTGTGCAAAGCACAGGGGTCACCTTGCTGTGGTCTGGCACTTGTCCCCAGGGCTCCACGTTTAGCTCTGGCTCCCGGGAGCAGAGGCTGCTGTGGATGCTGGCCCCCAGCAGCTGCTCTGCCCTGCTCTCCCCGCTCACACCGGCGAGGTGGAGCCGGGTGCCGGCGCTCGCCGTGGGCGCTGGCCAAGTGTGACCTGGACGTGGTGATAAAAGGGCTTCTCTTCATTCCTCCTCGAGTCTGCCTGGAAAGAGAGATCTTGTTTGGTGAGGGGCAGGAGAGCTCTGGGACAGCGTTAGGGCAGAGGGCTCTGGTGGCAGCTCTGAGCATCCTTTGAGCTCTGTTTCCCGCTCAGCTGCAGCGGGGACAGACCTGTGCCGGGGGAGGAGGGCTCGGCAGCTTTGATAATTTGCTGCTGCTCAGTAACTTTTCCTTTTCTCCCCTCTCTCTTTTCTTTCCAGGAGCAGTAGAACAAGGTCCTCGTGGCAATTTTTTTTCCTTGGAATCGTTGTGGAAGAAAACCTTTTTGTAACAGAGGTTTCTAGATTTGCAACATTTTGATGAAGACTTTTCTGTTTGTGAAACACTAGCTGTAGGATAATCTATACTGAACTTTTCTAAGAATCAGGAACAATTAGTAATGTACTAAACGTATGGACATGCTGGTAATTTTGTTTCCAAATTTATATTAAAAAAAAACCTCCGGGATTCTTTTTGGAGAGAAGCCAGAGAATTTGCAGGCACCAAAACGCACCCCAGAGCTGTGACATTTCAACATGTGGGTTTTTTTGTGTGGTTTTTTTTTTTCCTTTTAATTTTCGATCTTTTCTGTTGGAACAGAAAGCGTGGCTTGGAAGTCTTAGGTGGTATGTAACAAATCTTAAAAAGAAAAAAAAAATTAAACAGTATTTAAATATTCTTAAATATGTAAATTCATTAAATGTTTTACTTCTAATTTCTTGTATCTTGGCTGTCTTTGATTTTATTGCATTTTTAAAAAACTGAACTATGATATGTATTGTAATTAATAATATGATTTCTGTATTTGAAACAGTTACTGTTTGCAAGTTCGGGGGGGCATTTTGTAGGGTTTGTATAATTTCTAGAGTCTAAAGGGGTAATATAAAAACGTGTTAATTTTTTGAGCAATACATGTTTTCATGTCTCCATTGCTAGTTGCATTTATGTATCTAAGACCTCCAAGCTTGTTAAAAAAAAGAAAAGACAAAAAAAAAGAAAAGAAAAAAAAACTTCTTCTATGCTCTCAGAAATATAAATACTGTTATTTTTAATATTAAAATGAATCTGCTATTAGTACTTTTAACAAACACTGTGGAACATAAAACCGTATAAAAGGTAGTAACTATTTTTTAATTCCAAGGTGTTTTCTGCTTTTTCGTTTCTTTTAAATATTTTCTTATCTAATATTTGTCAAATTACCTAGAGAAATAAATGAATCTAGTATTAACCACAGTATGCGCTAAATAATTTTGATTTAATAAAAGGGATAATATGATTTCTGATGTTTACTGTAGTGTTTCTTGTACAGATAACAGTGTATTTTTAAAGGAAAAACGGAATTGAAGCTATTTTTTCTTGCATTTTTAATTGCCCTGCGGGACATTCCGTTTTTAAATGTACTGAATTTACTGTTCTTGGGTTCTTTCCTTATTTTTCCTTATGCTTGAAATGTCTAACTATAAAGAACCGCGATTGGATAATGTTGAGCATGGTGTTAAAAAAACAAAAGTGTTCTTTTTATTTGACTGACAGTTGCATTTTACACTCTATATAATAAAATTTCCACAAGGTGTCTTGTGGGCAAAGTATTTCCTGTCTGTTGGACTCCGTTGTTCCCTGTCCACATCCCGGCTCCTTGCGCCACATCCCGGGGAGTTTGGGGTGGTCACTGAGGGCAGCATCAGCCTTAGTGCTGGAGGATGTCTGTCACTGTCACCTCCTCCTGGTGCTGTGACACCGAGGATTCACGTGGAAATTTTGGTGATTGTTGCTGTTTGGGCCAGAAGGATCCCAGGAGGATCTGTGTTAATAACACCGGGAGGTTTCCTCTGCAGCCCTGGAAAGGTTTTACTGCTGAAGACTTGGCAGCCCCTGGTTTTAATACTCTGAACTTGTTGCTTTTCTTTCCCAACTTTGTGGCTGAATCCATGCAGTATCCATCCCTGCAAGGGGATTGCTGGAGCAGCACCAACTGGGAGAGGGATGAGAGGGATGTGGCTGCAGCCATTATCGGATGTGTTAAGGCCATCAACTTTTAGTTGTGCCCAGGCCAAGTTTGGCAATAACTGTAGCCCCTTCAGGGATCCCTTTCTTGTATAATGTGAGTTTTGAGCTCCTCCAGCCCGAGGCAGCTCCATCCCCTGTTCCCAGGCAGCCGTGGGGGTTTGTGACGGGGGAAGGGAGGAAAGAAGATCCCATCTGCAAAGCCGGGAGCGGGAGGCACATTGAGAGCCGGAAGAAAAGGAGATGTAGCATCTCTAAATATACCTCCAGAGAATCAAGAGAGACAGTGAAAGATGGGATAGTAAAAGCCACTTGGAAAGAGGGGAGAGGGGGGAAAAAATGACTAGAGGAGGGCATAAAGGCTGCTGATGGGAATTGGGAGCGGGCATTACCGAGAAGACTTCCTTCTAATTCATCTTCCAAGCTCTGTGCCAAAACAGCATTTGGCATGGTTCACAGGGAGCAATTGTGTGATAATGAACCCTAAGGTGTCCCTTAATTGAAGACTGAGGATTACAGATTGTGCCAATAGTCGTAAATGGCGCAGGATTGTGGGAGGATGCATTTTCTTAAATGTATCTGTAAGTACAGATGAGTGAGTCTCCCCAGTGAAATGCCCGTACTATAAATTATGGAAATATCTCTTTCTGATGCAACCTTTTATTGAGGGGGTGGGGCAGCAGCACAAGAAATAGTTTGCAAGCCTTTGAAATTTGGCCTGTCATTAAGATGGTGCCTGCAAAGCTGGGGTTTCATCAGCAGTCTGGTGTCCTGGAAGGATGAAGTGCTTGAAACGTTCCCAAGTTCACCAATTTGTTTTCCATTATTGCTGCCTGCTCTGGGCGGAGAGGCCACGGATGTTGGACTGTTGTGAGTCCATGATGGGCTGGAGAGGGGCAGGGTTTGAGGCAGAGATGCCTCAGCACTTCATGAGAAGCTGATGGCTGCTGAGTTCCTCCAGCCCTGCTGCTTTCCTGCTCTCTGTCCATCCAGGGGGTTCTAGGACTTGTCTGATGGTCAGTCCCTCCCCAAGACTGGCCAAGCCCCCTCACCTTTCACTCTGGGGTCTGCAGGCAGCTCCTCATGTCCCCTGGCTCAGGTGTGTGGTGCAGCCCAGAAGCTGCTGTGGTGCCTTCAAAGCCAAGTCTTGGTGTCCAGGAGAGGAACCAAATTCTCCTGCTCAGCTCGGGGCAAATTTAACTCCCAGTGGTGTGGATTAAGCCCTGGCTGAGCTGGGTTTTGAGGCAGGGAGGGTTTGTCTGTCCCTTTGGCAGGAATTGGATGCTGCATGGAGCAGGAGCAGTCCCTGAGGGCTGGGCAGGAGCTGGCAGGTGGGACACATTTGGGATTTCAGGGTCCGTGAATGGTGATGGGGACAGTGCAGCCTTTTCCTCCTCACAGGGAGCTGGAGCCCAGCACGGGGCCTTGGCAGGACAGTGTCCTGAGGGGCAGTGAGGTGATCCCATGAGAAGAGCTTCAGTTTGGGGAAGGCTCAGCCTCCAGTGTGGCATTTGGGAAGAGTGGGACTGGGGTCAATGGCCCTGGCAGGAGGTGCCCAGCCCCTGTGCTTCCCTACCTTTGACAAAAATTCTCCATCCCTCAATCCCTTCCTAGAGTCTTTGGATCAGGCACAGGATGTCTCTGCTCCCCCCAGAATGAATCCATCTCACTTCTCCCCAGCAGCACAGCTTTGCTGGGTGTGTGTGGGTGTCTGGGCATATACCACAGGACCCCCCAAGCTGGCAGCCCCCACCCCACTCTGCAGCCAGAGCCTGAATCCTGAGCAGACATTAACTGTTGTCCTTCTGCAAACCCTTTCTGAGCAGCAGCCCTAAAAACCCTGTCACTAAAGCATCTCACTCAGTCCAGGATGACCCTGATGCTCTCCATGCTCTACTCAGTGAGCCTGAACAGGAATGGCTCTTTTAGGAGTGGGAGACTTGGAGATAGCCTAAAATACTTCCTTTAATGTTGCATGATTTGAGAACAAACTACATTATGCCCATTGCAAGTTAGACTGAAATGACTGTTGAAAGAGACAAGAAGATGTGGGACCTTTTTTTTGCCCTTCTCCAAGTATTAAATATTTAATTGCATTAAAGGAACGCTGTATTTACAGTAATGGGCAGCATGGTCAGAGTGAGAGCTCCTGGTGTTTAACATGGAGCTTTCCAATAGGATGTGGATGTTCACAAGGTCCCACCTGCACTGCTGCTTCTCCCCTAAACCCACCTGGTTCCTCCCATTCTCAGGAGGGTTTTCTGGACTGTTGGTGTTTGTAGGATTGTGGCACAGGGCAAGGAATTGGGATCTTGCAGTGTCAGTGTATCCTGTCAAGGAGCACGTGGTGTTTATTCCATGCAGGAAGCTGTTTATCCTGCATTTGGCTGGTTTGGAGGGGTTTTTGCTGGATTTGCTGTGAGTAGCAGCAGTGCAGGGTGCCCATGGCAGGCAGTGTTTCTCTGCTCTCATAAGGCTGGAAAAGACACGAAAGAAACTTTCCAGAATTTTAATGGCAGAAATGAGCAGAAATTGATGTTACGTGATGTGAAGATGAGTTGAAAGAGCCAAGAGCCACAGCTCCTGGGTCAGGAGGAGACAGTGGCCCCCAGAGTTGAAGGCAGTTGGGAGGGCAGCGTGTCTGGGCAGCTCCTCAGCAGGTGCTGGGCATGGAGGAAGATGGCAGAGGGGAACCAGCCATCCCTGGGATGAAGGATTTGGGACAGTGGATGCCCAGATCTGCCCTGCCACTTCCCTCCAGGTGTGGGGCACCATGTTCAAGGCAGGTGACCCAAAAGAGCATCTCTGGGGGTGATGTGGAGGCAGGTACCAACAGCCCCCCAGATTATCTCCCCACCTTGCTCCTTATCACTTGAGGAAATCCTATTTCAAGGCCGCTCTAATGAAGCCTCTGATCTTTGCAGGGCCCGGCTTGCTCCCCTTTAATCCCGGCCGGGCCGGGGTGCAGGTGCCGCGGGCCCGGGGATTAGACGGTCCCTGCCCTTTGTGGGAGCCGTCACTCAGCACTGCCCCCTTGTCCGGACCATTCGCCAGGGAATATTAAACTTTGCTGCCGTGGAGTCGTTACACGGGGAGGCTGGAGCTGCTGCTCTGCTTGTTTTGGGGGAAATAGGGTTGGTGAAGCCCAGGGTCACCGTCACCCGTCCCTGTCACCTACCCCAGTCCTCCCCCTCGCCTGTGCCAGGGCTCGTCCAGCCCCGCGGGCCCGGCCCTGGGGACGCTGCCCGGCCGTGGATCAGGGAAGCTGTGGCTGTGAGATCCTGGTCCTGCCCAGCCTCAGCTCGGCCGTGGATCAGGGAAGCTGTGGCTGTGAGATCCTGGTCCTGCCCAGCCTCAGCTCGGCCGTGGATCAGGGAAGCTGTGGCTGTGAGATCCTGGTCCTGCCCAGCNGCCCTGGGGACGCTGCCCGGCCGTGGATCAGGGAAGCTGTGGCTGTGAGATCCTGGTCCTGCCCAGCCTGAGCTGCCATCTCCCACAGCCGGCTCCTGCCATTCCCCTGGCGCAGCCGGCCCGTGGGTTCGGCAGCTGCTGGAGAGGCACGGCCAGTGTGGCCCTGGCTGTGAGCAGCAGAGCAGGGCAGAGGGAGCAAGAGGGCTCACGCACAGCCCCGCACACTGTCCCCTTGGGCACCTCTCCCGGCTGATGTCGCAGCGCAGTCACCACTCCGGGTCACAGCCCGGCAGCTGGATTGGACCTGATGCTACAGGAGGGATGGGATGTGGGACAGACATCGGTGGGATATGACCGTCCCATCCCTGGATCACTGCCAGGAGGAAGGAAAACGCGCAGGGATTTTCCTGTCTTTGCAGTCCACATCCCCCTCTCTCCCTCCGGCCACCCCGTGCCACCGACCCCGGGTGCGGAGCCGCGTTGGTGGCCGAGGAGTCGCCACCGCGATTCGCCACAGCCGTGTTCCCTTTCGAGGCCGCTTGAGCTCGGACGCAGCTGGCAAGGTGATTTTCCTCCTCTTGCTCTTGCGTGCCGTGACACCCTCGCCGAAACAATCCTGCAAATAATACTTTAAAAAAAAGGACGGGGGGAAAGAAAGGCAAGGAAGAGAGCGAGAGCGGAGCGGAGAGCACTCAGCATCTCTGCTCGGCTCCGCGGCCTCCCGCGGAGTGAAATGGAGGCAAATAATGCTCTAAAGCTCCTTCCCCGAGCAGTGCAATCAGCCCGCGGCTCCGAGGGGCTGCCGTGACCTGTGCCGGAGCCTTTGCCGGGAGGGTCGCGGCTGCCCCTCACCAAACCCTCCCTGCTCGGAGCCGCTGGGCACCGCCGAGGGGCCGGCGCTGCTCGGGAGCACCCGAACCCTCCCCGCTGCTCCCAGCCCCCTCGGAGGGCAGCGGGGACAGGTTAGCAGCACACGGTTTGGAGGGAAACAAGGGGCCATTCAGCTCCATCCATGGATGCGGCACCTTGGGCATGGTCACTCTCTTCTTGCCCCTGGGGAGGTGGCAGCGCATCTTCCTCACCACGCACCTGCATGTGCCCTGTGCTGGCACTGGGATGGGGTGCCGGAGGCTGCTCTGAAGCAAGGGGTGCACCCATGGGGACCCCTCCTCGGTGTCCCAGCCCAGCCACGGCCCCTCTGGCCCGTGATGAAGCTCCCCAAGTGATGACGCAGGGGGGCTGCATAGTGTGGATGAAGGCACAGGTGGGAAGCCCCACCCTAGAGAGGGAACATGCACCGGCCCCCCTCAGCCCAGGCTCACCCTGGGCATCGCTTCGTCCTCCTGCACTCCCCGCTCCGCTGGTGGGAGCGTTCCCGGGCGCAGGTAACATTTGGGCACATTCCCATAACCGAGTGTCACCAACTGCTGCGGCGGCAGGGCCGGAGCCCCTCTCCAGTGCTGCTGTTTGCTTTGCAGCCTCCTTAGCCCCCATTGAGGCTTTTCAGCTCCAGCCCCTTCAGGGGGTTTAAGTAGGTAAAACCTGAGGAAGAGGCTATTTTCCTCCCTCTCTTTTGAGCCCTGCCTTGTGCCCAAAAGGCCCCCTTGTTTCACGCGTGCCAGTCACCTGGCTGGGCCCCCAGCCCCTTTCTCTCCCAGCCTCCCTTTTCTTTCTCCTTTCTCTCTTTTGACTTTTCCAGGAGCCCTCGCTCTCCAAACGAGCTTCAGATTGGATCCAGATTGAGGTCCCTTTGTCTTTCAAGGGTTGTACTAAGCTAATTAAATGTGATCCCAACAAATAAACGCAGATCTCCCCATTACATTCAGGCCTGCCTTTCAGGCAGCACCGGGCGGCCCCTCGCCCCCGCCCGCTCCGCGCAGGGTCCCCCTCATTGAGTCCTGGCCATTGAAAGCACTGCCGGGATTTCTTTTGTGCCGGGGGTCTCCGAGCCCTTTTTCCATCAGAAAAGACCCCCAAACAGCAGCTCGGCCTTTGTGAGTTTGCAAGCAAACGCCAAAGAAAAGCCCCCTGAATGCTTTAATAAATGGCACATTTAGCAACTTCGGAGGCGCCTGGCTCCTGCGGCAGCCGCAGGGGTGCGATGATCCCTCCTGCCCCGGCTCCCCCGGCTCCCGCAGGGGTGCGATGATCCCTCCTGCCCCCCTTTCCCTCCGGCTCCCGGGGCATTCGCAGCCCGTGGAGGCGCAGAGGTTGCGGCCGGAGCAGCTGACCGCCTCGTCTCCCAGCCCGGCTCTCCGCTGTGCCCCTCTCCTGGCGCTCGGGGGGCGCACGGAGCAGGTGATGGGGTCGGCCCGGCCGCCCTGAGCCGGCATCGGGCACCGGGGCACGGGGCAGCGGGCAGGGCACGGCGGGGCGGCCGGGGCCAAGGGGCTTTTGAACTCAGACCCCGTCGTCCCTTCGCCTCGTATTAGCGCTGGCAAATCCAAAATCGTTTTTAATGACACATACCACAGCCCCCACCCCAGCCCGGATCGGGGGCTGCGCTGGACTTTTCTCAGCTCAACTAATATCTTTTTAATGACTTTGGGAGGGGGCAGAGCCCAGCTCTGCCCTAGAGCCTGGATTGCTCCAAACAGATGTTGGGGTAGAGGGAGGGGGATGCTCTTCCCTGCCAGGGACTTTCTTCTAAAGTTCAAACGAGAAGGGAGCTTTCAATCACCGCTAAAAATGTATTTCTCCCCATTGAACAATGGGCTCCTTTCTGCGCCCGAGGGGATTCGGCTGCGATCGCGTTTCTGCTGCCGGAGAGGAGAAACCTCCGGGTTTAGGGCAAGAAAAACACAGCTTCGAAAAGGGCTCTTCCCTGCGCCGGTATTTTTCGTAGCTCTGCATCCCTCCTGCATTCATCCTCTATGGGAAAAAAAAAAAAAAAATACAAAATTGTACTAACGAAGCACTAATTCTCCTTCCGCGCTGCAGCCCTTCCCCGCCGCGCAGGAGCCGCCGCAGATCTTTGCAGTGAAGCCAGGCAGTGAATGCGGGGTTTGAGGAAAGAATCGCGGCTGCACCGGCCCGGGGCAGCGGCGGCTCCATCCCCGCATCCCGGCTCCATCCCCGGCGGCCCCACAAGAGTTAAATTTTAAAGCAAATCAAATTCCCATTGGCCACTGTATATTATCTCAGCAGTCTTCATTTGATACCTCTTTAATACAGAAAGGAGCTTTTCAAACCCCTTTTCTCTCTTTTCTCCCGCCACTCTTTAAGAGCAATAAATGTTCAACTGCAATAACTATAAATCAATCTCCGCTCTGTTCAAATCCTATTCATGCGAAGGGCTGGAAGAGGGGAGAGAGCTCCCCCCCGCCCCCCAAAAAGCAGCTGCTGGGCTCTAATCTCCTTTCTTGCACTGTCATTCACCCTCATTTTTCCTCCATCACCCCATCCCTGCAATCTTTTCTTGTTTTGCTTTTCTTTTCTCTCTTTGCTGCATTATGATCCCATGTCTCCCCTCATCAGACCCCAACCTTGTCCAGATCCTGACCATCCCCTTGTAGGCTGTGAAAGAAAAGAAGAGTCCATGGATGTCAAATTGGTCTCAAAAAGACCATGAAAGATTGATTTGCTCCACTTTTCTTCTGCCTGACATTATTTCTGAGGGTCCTGAATGGGAAACCAGAAAGTCTGGGACTGGAATAAAGATGTTCTCTCTGTAAGGGGGAGACGGGGGGGAAAAATGCCCATTTACTCCTGGCCCATCAACCCTGCAAAACAGAGCAAAAGAAAAGAGGACTGTGGCTATTCAGAGTCAGACCAATATGTACACCTCCCAACAATATGCCAATATACTGAGGGCTTCTCTATTAACACCCATGAATATTAAAGTGCTCACTAAACGCTCAGAAGGAACTTTGGGAATATACACATGAAAATACAAGCAGCATTGTGCGGGGCTCAGAACAATGGGGCGGCGATAATGGCCCTTCTCTATTAACAGCCATGAATATTAAACTTGTTTCCTCTTAAATGTTAAAAAGGAGGGATAGCTGCGATATTAAAAAAGAGAAATGAGTAGGGGGTGGTGGGGGGGAACACACAGCAAAGCACCTTCCTAGGATCGGGAAGAAGCTTTGGGAAACAGCTGGGGATATTTAAAACCACGCAGAAAATGGAAGGATTTTTTTTTTTTTTCCACCTTTTTCTGTCACTTCTCCCCCCGCACCGCCGAGCCCCCGCAGTCGGGAGCGGGGTTCAGCGCAGCCCGCACCGGAGCCGCAGGGGGTTCAAGAGAATCTATTATTTTTTTGTCCCGGGATAACTTGAAGGTTGAAGGGTTTTCCTGGGGAAAGGGTAAGAAAAAAAAACAAACAAAAAAAGCAATCCGATGGCTGGCTTGCCTCGGCGGCTGGAGGGAGCCGGTGTTGGGAACCTTTCCACCTGATGCGTTATATTTAGCAAGGCTGAAATATCCTGACGGCTCCTCTAACCAAAGTCCAGAAAAACAAAATAAACTTTTTTTTAACGCTCATTAAACCCCAAACCAACCCCTGGAAGGTTGTTAACCTCCCCTTTGCAGGACAGCGCTGCCTCTCGCCGGGCAAACCCGAAGTAAGCGCAGGTTTGGGTGGGTTCCTGACATCTGCGTTGCCTCTTGATTGGATTAAAAGAAATAATTGCACATGGGTTGTAGCATCATTTCACCCAGGTCAGAAGACGCTCCACAACCTCACCCCATAAAACACCCGCCCAGGGGACAGGATGGGGGTTTGGGCTGTGCTGCTCCGGGCACGGTGAGACCCGGCGGGGCTTCCCGGGACTCCGGGGTGCGGGAACCGGCCTTTGAGCGCCTGAGGATCTTGGGGGCCCAGCCTTCTTCCCGCAGCCCTTTACAGCCCCTCGTCCCCATGAAAATCAAAAGAACAAGGCTAAGGAGAGGGCTCTAAGCTCCGACACAGCAGGACTGGTTTAAATCCGGGAAAGATTAACCCTTTGCTGAGCCGGCAAAGCTCGGGCCCGGAGGGGAGCGCTGGCTTTGGAGGCACCGCTCCGATGCCCACCTTGCTGGGGAGCAGAGGCGGCTGCGGAGCTCCGTCCGGCCCTTGACCGGGGATGGGCGCCGTGGCTGGCCGGGGAATGCCTTCGGGTGCGGGGACGAGGGGGATGCGGCAGCAGAGCCCCGGAGATACTGCAGCCTCCCCGGGGTCGGGGTCCGGCCCTTGGGGGACACGGCAGGGCATGGTTGCTATTTCAGGGACACGGGGAATCCACGAGCGGCCCCCGATCCACACCTGGGCACAATTCCCACGAGGATGTGGGGTTGGGGACCGGCCGGGCTGGCGGCAGCCGGGTGAGCCCTGCCTTGCGGTCAAGGGGGAACAGCCCTGGCAGCGCGTCCCACCCACCCCGTGCTTGGGGACCCTGTCCCGGCATTTGGGGGAGCAGCGCCGGAGCCTCCCGGTGCTGCCGGTCCTGGCCGGGAAAGCCGGGGATGCGGGGGGCAGCGGGGAGCCGAGCACGGCCGGGACTGACTGCGGGAGCCTCAGCCCGTTCCCCCGGGGCTGCGAGGGCCAAACGCCGCAGAGCACCGGGAGCTGTCGGGCTCGGGGACGCCGATTTCGTTGTGGTGCTCAATGGCCCCAAAGCGCAGCGTTTCAGTCCCAAAACGAGCGCGGGGGCCAGGTGGGGAGCGGGACCATGCCCGAGGGTGCGCCCCGTCCGTGGGACACAAGCGGGGACATTTCTGCCCGTTTCGCTGCTGTTGTGCCGTGCCTGGGGACAGGTGCCCAGGTTTGGTTTTGCCCGGGCCGGGAGGTGCGGGGGGCCGAGCCGGTGCGTGTGTGTGTATCCATGTGTGTATACGTGTGTGTGTGTATCNCGCCCACCGCCCGTCGCGCCCGGCCCCGTCGCGCTCGGCCCCACCGCCTCGCCCCCATGATGGGCTCGGTGCTGCCCGCCGAGGCCCTGGTCCTCAAGCCTGGGCTGAAGCCGCAGGGGCTCTCGCTGGCCGAGGGGATCACCTCCGACAACCTGCACAGCTTCCTCTACGGCCGCTGGAGAAACGTCCTGGGCGAGCAGCTCTTCGAGGAGAAGAGCAGCCCCAAGACCGCCTTCACGGCCGAAGTCCTGGCTCAATCCTTCTCCGGAGGTGAGTGACCCCCCCGGACCCTCCCCGATCCCCTCGGTTTCCCCCATGGGCCCCGGGCCGGCTCCCGGTGCCCGGCGGCGGGATGCGGTCCCGGCTCTCCGCTCTCCCCAGGCGTGGGACTGGGGAAAAAGGGCTTTAAATTCATTTGGTTAACTTGGGCTTGACCTGAGAAAGTTCCCACTTAAACCGCGGGCTGGGGGGGCCGGGGCCGTCCCGCATTCAGCCGCCCGGGACAATATCTTTTCTCTCGCCCCGGCATCGCCGGGGCGTCCCAGCTCCCTTTTCCCCCTCTCGGATTTCTGTTCCTCTCTTAATTTACCATGAAGGCTAATTCCATTTCCATTCACGATATGTCAACCATCTCATCTCCCCATTTTGTAAGAGGAATTCCTGGGCCCTTTTAAACAAGCCCTCGCGCCATTCAGGCACAATGTACCGCTACAGCATTCCTAAAGGACTAATGAATTTAGAATTAGCAATTTCTTTCTAGTTGAGTTTAATGAATGCAGATCACTTTAACAGCATGACAAATTGCTGGATGGGCCGAAATAGACACCATTTAACCTCCTTTCCAAGCCCCGCTCCCTCGCCCAGCCCGGGATGCTTTTCCCAGGTACCTTCTCAATGCCCCGGGGGAACCTTGTACCGCTTTGTGGGAGCCCGGTTGGGCGTTTAAAAGGCTCAGCCCCGGGGTCTGGGCTGGGGCCGGGGTTGGGCGGGGTCCCCGTCGCCGCCGGTTTCCCCCCTCTCCCCTACCCCTGTCCCTTTCTGAGCCATCTCCCCCCTCGCAGAGGTGCAGAAGCTGTCCAGCCTGGTGCTGCCGTCGGAAGTGATAATCGCCCAGAGCTCCATCCCCGGGGAAGGGCTCGGCATCTTCTCCAAGACTTGGATCAAGGCTGGCACCGAGATGGGGCCGTTCACGGGCAGGGTCATCTCCCCCGAACATGTGGACCTGTGCAAGAACAACAACCTCATGTGGGAGGTAACGACCCCCCCGAACCCCGAGTCTGGACTGGTCCAGGGAGAAGCAAGGACGGGGTGCTGGGACTCTGTCCCGTGCTTGGGCACCATCGGGCACCATCCTTATGCCTCAGTTTCCCCATTCATGCAAATATCTGGGCAGGTGGGGAGAAGGATGAGGTTTCCTCATCCCTCGGGGTGCAGCCAGCCCACAGAGGAGCCCCAAAATGCTGTTGTTCATGTCCCGAGCAGCCAGATCACGCCCTGCCCTGCCCATCCTGTCCTGGTGGAACACCCGACTGGTTGCTGCCTGCACTGTCCACATTCGGCAAAACCAGCT
The DNA here is from genome assembly GCA_013399915.1 of Illadopsis cleaveri. Taxonomy (NCBI): domain Eukaryota; kingdom Metazoa; phylum Chordata; class Aves; order Passeriformes; family Timaliidae; genus Illadopsis; species Illadopsis cleaveri. The sequence continues at coordinate 48,506 of VXBB01002225.1, forward strand.
CTGCCCTGTCCCCTCCTCCCTGCTTTGCCCCAGCCCTGGTGAGGTTTATCCCGAATGAAACTGTGGAGTCTGGGGGAATCTGAGATGCCAGGACATTGTACACTAATGCAAAGTCAATAGGCTATTTCCTATTTTTTTAAATTTGTTTGACTCAGACTTGTACTTCTTAATTATTGTTAATTATTATTATTATAATTTTATGCCTATCAGAAACTTGCCTCATCTTTCCTGGTACCCTGCCAAGCATCTTTCCAGGCCTGGCATGCACCTTCCCCCTCCACCCAGGGATTTTGCCATTCCCACGGCAGCTGCAGGATGCTGAACAGCCCCTTCCTCTGGGCCTGAGCTGCTGGTGGGGCTCTGATGAGAAGGGAGATGGAGGAAAGGAGCTGGATTGTCCAGGGAGACAGGGGCTGGCAGGACCAGCCATGCCAGTGAGAGCAGGGCACATTTCTCAGCCCTGCTGCAGTCCAGCACCACAAAACAGGAAGGGTTTGGCATCTCCCAGCTGCTGTCAGGATCTCAGCCTCGAGGCTGTGCTGGCTTTGAGCTTGTCCCTGTCCAAGGGCTTTATCCCAGAGGCAGGAGGTGGAGGGGCTCAGCCCACTGTGGGCAGCATCCCCACCAAGGGCTCTCTCCCCTCGCAGGTCTTCAATGAGGACGGCACAGTGCGGTACTTCATCGACGCCAGCCAGGAGGATCACCGCAGCTGGATGACCTACATCAAATGTGCCCGGAACGAGCAGGAGCAGAACCTCGAGGTGGTCCAGATCGGGAACAGCATCTTCTACAAGGCCATTGAGGTAAGTGGGGCTGAAGGGCAACTGAGCATCTGCAATAGAGGAGCAGGGTGGTGGGATCCCCCATCCTACAGACCCTCCCTCCCTTGTTCTTTGGGTTGTTGGGGGGGTGTCTGTGGAAGGACATGAGAGCTTTTCCATCCTTGGCACTCAGATCCACCAGCAGAGGTAGAAACCACAGGGAAGGGCCATGGCATTGGCTTCAGGGAGTAATAAAGGTCCCTTCTCCTCTCTGCTCCCTTTCTGTGGGCTCATGGAGTAATGTGTGTGTTGAACAGGAGGAGAGTAGATCCTTGTTTGAGGTGTAAAGCATGAAAAGAGCTGCAATTCTGGCCCATATGAGGCTTTGAGCAAGGACAGGGCTTGGATGCTCTATTGAAAAAGTGTGACTTTGTGCAGAACTTGCTTCTTTAGAGCAGGGTAAAGTCTGGGGGGTTCTGTGAAACCCAGGTGCTGAGTGCAGGCTGTGCCTGACTCTGCCCTGCTTTGCCTGGGCATCACACTCCTGCTGTGCAGGGAGCAGGGAGCCACGGAGTGGACAAGGAGTGGTGCTGGTGCAGTTGTGCCTTGGGCTTTACACTGTGGGGAAGGGACTCTTCCTGCCCCCTCACCCTGTGCTCCCGTATGAAGTGCTGGTCTGTGCTGGTGTGGCACAGGAGCAGGGTCCCAGGGGTGGCACAGGCTGCTGTGCAGTGGGGTGAAGGCTGAAGGGTACCCACAGCTCCCTGCAGGAGACTCTGGAATGGAGGTGGGTGTCTGGCTCCCCGGCATTATTGATGACATATTCATACAAATCACAGTGCCACAGTGGGGTGATGGTGGGGATCAGCTCTGCTTATGTGCAGTGTCCCCATAACCCAACGCTATTGAAGGTGGAGAAAGGTGGTGGCTTGGGGAGATGGTCCTGTACAGCAGCTTTGGCTTAAAGAAGGGACATGTCCCAGTCCATCTCAGACCAGCACTCTGGGATTGTCCCCCTCCAGTGTTGGGTTCAGAGCCTCACTTGAGGAGTGTTTGCACCTGGGAGAGGGTCTCAGCCAGGGATGACCAGGAATGCCTGCTGGTTCCGTGGGCACAGGCAGCTCTCCAGATCTGTCCAGGCTCCTGCACTGGTTTACAGAGTGCTCCATGGCTTATGGAAATGCTCCATGGCACAGGACCACAGCCCAACCCTGCGCTGAGCGAGCAGCAGGGCTGGGTTAGGGACTGCTGCCGTGGGGTGGCAAAGGAGAACGGGTGGGTAGAAAGAGGATCAGATATTCTCTCCTGCTGCAGGAGAGTCCCGTGTGCCCCTGGGCTCTGCCACCTTTCCCAAGAGCTCCAAGCACTTCCCTGCTGTTCTCATGCCAGACACCCCTCTGCAGGCTTCAGGCATTTCTAGTTTTAAGACCTGATATTTCTGTGGGCAGCTGTGCCTGTTGTGACAGCACCTTAAGTGCTTTTTACTATTGTTCTTAAATTATGTAAATAAGCAAAATAATTCCAGGTAGTTGTGGTGTAATTAGGAACACAGCTGTGGCTTTCACATGTTGTGCAGGTATGAACGAGGGGATGGGTGAGTGAATATTTGGGTATAGCCATGATCCAGCTATGGGCTTGTTCCTGAAGGTGAAGCAGTGAGCAGTGGAACAGGATGAGTTTAATTCTCTCGGCACAAGCACTGAATTTGAGATGCTGAGAGTGCTGAACCCCAAGTGATGTGTGGAAGGAGGTGGACATGAAGGATCCCTGCTGTCACACTGCTCCCCAAGCTCAGCAGGACACGCACACACCGACCAGAACTTAAGTGCTGCCCTGCTCAGCACCACAGGTGTCCACTTGTAGCCATTGTCACCCTCCATCCCCTACCAGCCCTGGTGGCTTCCCCACCTCCTGTCCCCCTGCACAGCCTCCTGCCCACGCCCGCTGTGCCCTGTAGCAGTGGCACGGTGAACTGCCTGGTTCCTATTGCTCTGCACCCACCCCTGCTGCGCCAGGGCTCCAAAAGCATCTCTTTGGATGCCTTTCTCACCTACATGCCAAAAAATCAGATTTATGTGGTGCTTTTTTTTCCTATTAATGTTTGATATTTTAATGCGTTTTGCCCATTCCTGCCCTTGTTTGGCGATTTGTTTCTCCCATCCTCTTTCTCAGCAATACCAAGATGCTGTTGCTGGAAAATAAAGTGTGGGCAGAAAGTTTTGGCCTTTGATCTGAAGGCCACAAGACTCCCGGGGGGCAATTTGAATTTGCTTTGGGGTGTATGCACATGGATGCTCACCTGCTGCTGGTGTGGCTGCAGCAGCCTCAGCAGAATAAAACACACACCCATGTATGCACCCTTGTTGATTGTTTTATCCTTTCAGCAACATTTTATTTGCTTGTATTAAAATTGACTCATTTTCTCTTAAGAGTAAACAATGCCAAGAAACAGTGTCATCAGTTTGGGATGCAAAAGGATATCAGCTTCCTCTGCCTCCCAAATTCCTCCCCTGCAGCCCAGTGAGGTCTTTATGCAGATGGACAAAGATACGATGTCAAACTCCTACTGATTTCAGATGCTTAAAATTCAACATATTTTCAATGTTTAAGTGATTGAACTTAGGATCTGTGTTTCATGTGGATGATGCTTTACTTGGATCTAACCTGCCCAGCATATAGAAAACCATCCTCCAAAATGCAGGACGTTCCTATTTCTAAATTAGGTTCTTAACAGTAGGGACTGCTGGGGAAAATATGTATATTTTTACAAAGTGATGTTGTTATTAGTGTTGTCTGAACTAGTCTGAGAAGATCTATCTTCCCAGCCACGGCTGCTGCACTAGGGGTGCCTTAAGCAGCATTTCCTGGCCACCCGCCCTGGCCATGCGGGAACACGGCAGGAACAGCAGGGACAGGAGAAGTGCCATTGCTTCAGGGGAAATGGGAGCGTGGATGATGCAAAACCTCTGCCCTGGTCCTGTAGCCTTCCTTGGGCTGTTGCAGGCACTGCATCTTTGGTGGGGGATATAAGCAGCATTTCACACCTGAGTGATGGTCTCTTAGAGCAGCCCCGAGCTCTCCTCTGCTCCGCGGGCTGATGAGCCCTTTGCTGGTGGATCTGCATCTCCAACTTCTAAAATCAGCCCCGGCAGGGCTGGGTGGGAGATGCTGCCTGTGCCCTGTAGCTGGAGGGTGCTGATGGCTCTGTCCAAAGACAAAATGCTCTGCTGGAGCCCTGAGCCGGGGCTCCGTGTCTCAGCTCCCTGCTTTGGTCTCTGTCACTGTGGTTGTGGCTCCACAAATGGTTTATTTCTCCATGTCTCTGTGTTTCACCCTGTCCTGGTCTTGCATTGCTGGGACCTCTGGGTCCTGCACTCTGGAGACTCCAGGTCTGTCCCTGTGCTTTGTAGTTGTATATTTGCCCATAACCCTGTTTGTGTCCCATCCTGGGGAGAGCCTGTAGTGGGTTTGTGCTGGTGCTGGGTGGTGCTGAGCTGTGCCATCACCTCCAGTGCTGCATCCTGGGCTGTTCCATGCCTGCCTGTGGGTGTTGGGGACTGCTGGCAGGTCTCAGATGGCAGCAGGGTCTCACAGAAATGGGGCACAGCCAGGGTGGTCCGAATGGATCAGCGCAGGGTTGGATGTTCATTGCCTCTCCCAACAACCCTTCCTTTATCTCTCTAGATGATTCCTCCAGACCAAGAGCTGCTTGTCTGGTATGGGAACTCCCACAACACCTTCCTGGGCATCCCAGGTGTGCCAGGGCTGGAAGAGGAGCAGAAGAAGAACAAACATGGTAGGTAACATCAGAAAGAGCCAAGGGTGCCACATCCCTGCCTGTTCATCCTGTGCCAAGCTCTAAGGCTGTTGGGTGGGCACAAGGCAGGGACATCCCAGGGGTAGGTCAGATATCCCAGTTCTCTGTGGACAAGCACAGGGACTGTGATCCATATAGCTTGAGCACATCCTCAGTAATTCAGGGCAATGCCTCCAGGCCAGTTTGCCTTTGGCTGTTGCTGGTGGGGTGTCTGGCAGTTGCTGCCTGACCCACCCAGGCTGGGAGGTGTAGCGCAGGGTGTAAGTGCAAGGCAGCCCCAACACTCTGTGAAACACCAAGTGGATGCAGCCTCTACATCCCCACTCTGGATTTAAGAGATCTTAATCACCAGCACAGGAGGCTTTTCTCTCCTTGGGCTCTTGCTCCCTGCTTGTCTCAGTGGCTCCCCAAGGTGCTTCTCTGTGGCACAGCAAAGCTCAGGCTGTGTTTGGAGGCACTTCTGTGCTCCCTGACTCTGCTCCCCACTCTGAGAGAGCCATATCTGAGCCCAGCAGAGAGAGGGGAGAAGCTGGGACTGGAGCAGGGCCTGAACAGTGTGGCTGGGGGTTCCTGAGAGTTCCTGCACCCACCCCCTCCAGCTCTGCTGCAGCCCAGGGAGGGGAAAATTTGTTTCGTGTCCATCTATAACGGATTCATTCAGTTCAGCTTGAATGTTCCCCTTTACCTAAATCTGGCTGAGCCCATTGCCAGCAGTGGCTGCAACCCAAATTCCTAAGAGCCAGCCTGGATGCCAGTCTGCCCAGGATAGGCGACCTCAGCAGCAGGGAGCCAGCAAGAGGATACTGGGGGCTTTCCAGGGCCCCCAGCACCCCAGGGACTTGGGGTGGGGTGAGCTGCTGTGCTGGAGGGCAGCACCTGACTGTCCCCTGTCGCCCCCAGAGGATTTCCACGCGGTGGAGACAGGGGCCAGCACGACGGGGCGTATGCGCTGCGTCATCTGCCACCGCGGCTTCAACTCCCGCAGCAACCTGCGCTCCCACATGCGCATCCACACCCTGGACAAGCCCTTCGTGTGCCGCTCCTGCACCCGCCGCTTCAGCCAGTCCTCCACCCTCCGCAACCACGTCCGCTTGCACACGGGCGAGCGGCCCTACAAGTGCCAGGTTTGCCAAAGTGCCTATTCCCAGCTCGCAGGGCTGCGGGCGCACCAGAAAAGCGCCCGCCACCGGCCCCCCAACGCCTCCCTGCAGGCCCACTCGCCCGCCCTGCCCGTGCCCCACCCTGCCTCCCTGGCCCATCACATCCCCACCATGGTGCTGTGAAGCCCCGGTGCAGCAGCGGGATTTGGGACAGCAGAGACTGATGCTGAGACATGCAATGAACTGGGGGTGTGGCCCTCAGCTGAGCTGCTTTTTGTCTCGGAGAAATGTTGGGTTGTTTTTGGGCATCGCTGACTGCGGGGGTTCGGCAGGAGGGGAACTCCCAGCTCTGCAGCTGAGTTGTGTGGGATCATCCCCAGTGAGATGTGGCACAGGGTGGGCTGGTGGCCCTTGCCCTGTGTGGGTTTGCCAGTGCACTGTGGAGCACTGGGGGAGCCGAAAAGCTGGTCCTGGCTGAGTCATGCACGGGTTTTACGATAATTTGGTAGAAAGAAAAATTCCTCTTATCCGTCCTCCTCTGCTCTAGCAGACATGTGCCCCGTTGAAAGGTTGGCACAGCCCTGATGCAGCCACCCCAATCATGCCTGTTTGCCCCGGGAGTGACTTTGGCCCTGGTGGCTCCTTCCAAGGGACACCTTTTTCTCCTTGGGAGCCCTGAGTTAATGAACGTTTGCATTTTCCTGCATCTGAGCCCCCTCTGCCCACCCTGCTCCAGCCTGAGCCCTGTACTGGGATCTGCCACCGCTCCAAGCGATGCTGCGGGCAGAGGGGACAGGCCACGGGCCACGGGGACACTGTGCCAGCTGGGAATGCCCATCCACAGGCAGGTTTTGGGGGGACCCTGAGCTCTGTCAGGCTGTAAATGTTCCAGCCCTGGCAGCTCTTCTCCCCATCCTTTTCCCAGCTGTGAAGGAACATTTTGGATGGAACTGCTACTGCCCTCTGGGGACAGAGAAAACCTGTCCCCGGGCCAGTTCTGTCCCCAAGGACAACTCTAAGCGCCCTCTGGAGTCCCCACACTGCGGAGGAGGGCTGTGTACCATAAATCTTAAAAGAAAGTATTCTAATATTAATTATAAGTCTAAGATGTATAAAGTTCTCACAAACCGTGTTTCACTTCCAGAAGAAAATAAACAAAAGAAAAAAATCCCCAAACAACTGTCACTTTAACTTTGTAAATATTTATGTAAACATTATTTACAAGACTTTGATATTATATATTATTTGATTGTACATGTACACAGTGTAAATACATTTGTACCTCTCTTGTATTCTAAATAAAAATTACTTGGAACATTTATCATTTAGAAGAGAGATAGCATGGAGAGTGTTATTTTATGTGCCAAGGGAAGGATGTGGGTATTGGGATGAGCGAAGGTCTTAACTAACACAACAATCTGTGAGTGAGGAGATGTAGAGTCATCTGTTGGACCAAGAATTGCATCTGGGAGGGGAAAAAAACAAGTTTTGGCTAAAGAAGCCCTTTTTTGGGTCTAGATGCTGGGGTAAGTGCTGGCTCACTCTGGAGTGGGTGGTATCTACTGATTCCACCCTGCCAATCCCTGTTCTTGTGAACTTGCACAGTCCCTCTTTGAAGCCACAGCTACTGCAATCCTTTGATACTTGCCATGAGTTAGTGCTCATATTTTGGCTGTGCTGGGATACAGGAGCAAGCCCTGCTGGAAGGAAGCGACATTTGCTGACGGTCACCGCGGGCTGCCTTTCCCGTGGCATTTTCCCCGCAGCTCCGAGAGCCGAATCGGTGCTTGAATGGATTAAACTTTCCCATGGACAGATCAGTTCCTGCTGGCACAGCTCGGCCGAGGGGAAGGGGTCAGTCCCGTGTCCCGCGGCGATGTTTAAACCAAGCGTGAGTACTGGCCAGCTGAGGAGGGCATCAGGGGATTGCCCACAGGGGGACACCCTGTGTGAGGGTCACCCAAACTGAGGGTGCTGCTCCCCGCCTCGGCCCGCAGCACTGCAGCCCGGCCTGGGCTGTGGGGTGAGCTCCAGGGCAGAGCCGTGGCGTCGCCCCGGTTTGCCGGGCGGGTTCTGGGAGACCGGGTCACTGCCGGGCGTTGCCCGAAGAGTGGCGCATCCTGCCCGCACTAAAGATGGCCGCGGTCCCACTTGGGCTCCCCCGAGGCGAAGCCCAAGAGTCCCTTCGCTGCCAGGAACAAACGTGGCTGCCCAGTCACCGCCCCCGCCGCCCTCACTCAAGATGGCAGCGCCCGTGCCCTCAGGGGCGCTCTTGCCAGCAGCCAACATGGCGGGCGGAAGGCGTGTGCGGCGGGGCCAACATGGCGGCGGTGACCATGAGGCTGCCGGCGGTCCGTGCGCCCCTGGATTCCAGCGCTCCCCGGGGCGGCGAGAAGCACCTGGTGGCACCGGGGGACACGATCACCACGGACACGGGATACATGAGGTGCGGGCAGCGGCGGAGGGGAGGCGGCGGCGGCGGGGTGGCGCGGCTTCGGGCTGTCCTTAGGTAGCCGCTCTCTCTCCGCAGGGGCCACGGTACTTTTGTGGAGGATGACAAGCTGATCGCCTCGGTGGCCGGCGTGGTGGAGAGGGTGAACAAGCTGGTGTGTGTCAGGGCGCTGAAGGCCAGGTGAGCGCGGCCGCGGCGGGTGCG
>VXBB01002225.1:65485-110369 GCA_013399915.1 Illadopsis cleaveri
GACCGAGGAGCCCCCGTCCCATCCCTGCACCCCGGGGAGAGTGCGGAGCCCAACCGGAGCTGCTGCTGCTTCTCCTGGAGAGCTGACATGGTCCCGGCGCACCTGACCCTGCTGGACTTCAGCTATACTTGAAGCCAAATCCGTGGCTCTTTGGCCTTTGCTAACTCAATGCTATGCAAAAGAAAAGGAGGAGAAAAAAAAAGAAACCTTGACACTAGTTGTGGTGGGAATGGCTGTTTCCTGCCCTGGGTGAGCCTATGTGTGGTTTCTTGCTTGTGAGATGAACTAATAATTCTCCTTTACCTGGTGGAAGACACACTACATATGGCAGCCTGAAACTTTGGTAATGCTTGGTCATTGCTGAGCGGTTGGAACTTTTACTTGTTTGTTTGTTTGTTTGTTTTGCATCAAGTCACCTAAGAAGCCTTGTTGGTGTCTTCAGGAGCATTGGAGGAATTTGTCTTAATTCTTCACCTCAAGTGACTTTATCCCACTGTGAGTGCAGCCAGTGCACCCACCTCAATACCTTCTCCTTCAAAACCCCTTCCCAGCCTGGAAAATCACGGATCACAGACTTCTTCGAAAACTTCTCGTCCTGGGAAAGGCTGCCCATAGTTACTTTATGGGGCAGCAGCCTGGAAAAGTTCTTGGGGACCAAAGGAGGCCAAGTCTGCCTGCCCTGCACTTCATCAAAGGAGCAGGGAAGAAGGAGTCATCGAGGCATGCGGGCCCACACTGCAACGTCTTCGTGGAACATGGTGAGGAGTTTCTGTTGGTATTTGGTTTAATTTTGGTTTGCTGAGCTAGGTACAGTATGGATTTATTCAAGACCATGGAGGAGATACAGACATGTACTTTATGGAAGTCTTGTTTTCTTTCCATTGCTCTTAAATGCAAATCTTCTGTGATTGTTTATTAAGAGAATACTTGGGTCAGATTGCTTGAAACCCGAGGAGAGGTTATTGTACAGCTAAAGGTGAAATGCAAGGAAGTAACTTTTTAACATTGTACAAGTTTCTCATTTCTGCCTTGGTTATGTTCTGGTTTGCAGTCTGGGAAAGTGTTTGATCCTTTTTGAGTTGTCTGTGTCATAGTACAGACCAGCCTCAGCCAGTGGCAATGCTGTGGTCAGTGACAGGTGCTCTTTAATTATCTTTACCGAAGGGACTTTTGCTACTTGGAAGGGGAAAAAAAACCCCTTATTTTGGAAAGTTTGTGAGCTTACTGATGTTGTGAAAAGAATTTTGTGGTGCATTTGGAACACCTTTGCTTAGTGGTTTCTCACAGCTGGTTAAACCTTTATCCTGTTCTGTGATGGACTGAAGTGCTAGAGGCCAAAAGTTTGGGGTAGAGCAACCTTGTCACTTGCTGGCCTTCTGCAAAGTATGGGGAGGGGAGTTCAGAATCTCAGGAAATAAGCCAGATGAAAAACTCAGTAGGACTCAGAGGCAGATTTGGTGACTGCATCAAATTCTTCCTTAAACAACAAAAACCAAACAACCACACATCCCGCCCCACCTCCAAAACCAAAGAAACTGTAAACTGAAGGCATCTCTACAGAAGTGAGGTGTAGAAATGCATTGTTTTGCCTAAACTCTTTGGAGTAATCCTTGCTTTTGCACAACATTTTTAAAATTGTAATATTCTTTGAGATGACATGCTGCTGGCTGCTGTCTTTGGCTGGAGAATGTGACTTTGACAAAGCTTCTGTAACAGTTTTGTCCTGTAGAGGAAGTTTATCTGTGTACAAAACAAAACTGCATCTGTAATCTTCATATAACTAAAACCTGAAATATTTGCTGTGTCTGAGAACACAATCCAGTTAGAGGAAAAGTTTTGATTTGTTCTTACTTTTTAAGGGCTTTGCTTTCAAACTTTTTCTCATTCTGTGTTTCTAGAAGGGCCCAAGAAATTCTCTGCAGTGCTCAACAAACACACAGAGATTCCATGTTTGTACTGCTCTGCTGAAATACTGTTTTGAGTTACTTCAGTGTCTTATTTTTCCATACAATATTTGTGCACTGAAGAAACGAGGTAATTAAGGGAAGGTTAGAGAATATCAGGGCTAACTTGGCCTTTGATGTTAAACCTGCTGCTGGATTTTTCCTTGCTTTCAGTCCTGTGATATACCCACTCCTCCACCCCCAGTTTGGTTCCTGCTTTTACTACTTTGGACAGAGTTTCAAGGTCAGATGAGATACAGCCAGAGCACTTGCTGCAAGCAATACAATATTCTTAGTCCCTCTGGTGTTTTGCTGTAGCAGAAAAGCCAGAAACGTTCTTTTTTGATCATCTAACAGCAATAGGCAGATGGTAACTTCTTGCCAGTGTGACCTGAGGTCAGCAGATCCCAGCACATTCATGAGGAAAAATGGCATCTCTAATGTCCATGTGCCATATGTCCACGAGAGACCTTGGTGTCTTGATTTAGAAAAGAATAAACTTGAAAGAGGACATCAGGGCTAGGACATCTGTTAAGAGAACTGCAAAAGATCAGCCTCGCTTATACACATGAGGAAAAGTTTCTTCCTTTGAGTGGATGAAAAGGTTCTTCCAAGTCCTGGCAGTAGAAGGCAGTACCACTTGTTTATTCAGCTCTCTTCTGAGTTTGGGCTGCTCCTGTCCTGAAAAATGCTATGTTAAAAATCTAGACAAATTAAGAAAGAACAAAGTTCATTTCAGAAAGTTCTTCCTTTTCCTTTCAGTAATTTGCCTTTGAAATACACAGACTGACATACTTTATAATTAATGAACAGATCAGTATTTAATGCCTTCAGTCCTATTCAGTTATTGGGCCATGGGCTGTAGTTCATAAAAATAAGATTGGTGTTCTTTCAGGACTTAAATGTTTTCATGTTTCCCTTTCAGTACTGTCATTACACAGTTTCTTCTAAATACCAAACATTGTATCTGGTTTCTCTGTCTCACTGTGGGAACTAGTTTGTTTCAGGAAAATCATGTTTCTGGCTTTTCAAACTAAGAAATGCTTAAGGAGAAATTCCATGGTAGGCTACTTAACCCCCTAGAGACAGGTGAGTTCTTAAATGTACTTGTCTGAAGTTCTTGTATATTAAAGCCCATGATAAAACAAACAAAAGAAGTGGAACTTTTGGTAGCAGGGCTCTCCTTTTAGGGTTGTGTTTTTATAAAGGTATTCATGATCCTGTTTTGGTGGGACCATTACCTGTGAAGTTCTACTGAGGCTCATTCAGCAGGCACTCAGTGGAAGATCTGGATTGCTTCAGTGGTATCAGATTTTTGGCTGAAAGGATTAGTGAATATTATCAGATACTAATGGTTTAAGGCAAAATAACTTTCAGGAAAGTAATTCCATTTCTCGGTCATCGCACACTCCGTAGCACCCAAAGCAACACATCGAGAGGCTTCTGAAAAGCCAAGGAGGCAACTGGCCAGAAATCAGCTCTGCTGCTGCTCAAATGTTCTGTGAGAATAATGCAGAAAAGCTCTAAATTTTGTCATGAGCTGACAATTGAGGAGTGCCTTAAGGGGGAAAAAAGTAATCTATGGGCAAGTTTTGGGCTTCTCTCTTTGTGCTGTTACTTTCCCCACGGAGTGAGTTTTACAAGCGGGAGTTCATGCTCGTGTCGTTACCCTGGGCAGCAGAGCAGCCCTTGCTGGGATTTTACAAATTTCACCCTGATGCAGATTACTCCAGCTCACAGTTTGCCTGCAAGCTTGAACTTGAGAGGAATTATAAAGGCAAAGTTTGCTTCTTTCTCTTTGCTTTTCTTGGTGAGAAATGAGTCTATAGTCACTGCTTTTTGGGGATATCCAGCTGAGAAAAAAGTGTGGTCAGTAGACAGTTAAGGGGAAACACACTGTCAGTGCACCTTGAAATTTGCACACTGGTGTATCTTGTGCCTTACCAGAACGTTAATTTTGGCAAAACTCAAACTCCTGAAAAGAAAGGTGTGTTGTCAGAGGGCTCAGCTCTGATCCCAGAGTTGGCAGGAGTTGACTGGAGTGACTGGCAAACACCACACCTTCTCTGACTGTCTCATGGGGGTGTTGCTGTGCTGAATGATGAGCAGATCCCCGGAAGCAGGTTGGTAGAACAGCATCTCCAAGCAAAAGCAGAACTTGAAGGCTTTAAAAATGAACTCTAATCATTACATACGTGATGCTGAGATGAGGAAGAGATTGATAAAGCACTCAGACAAAAAAGGCCTTTTCATAGTCTTTCATAGTGATAAAATGTGGTCTCAGAGTTTCTCTTCCAGCAGGTGAGTGATAGGGAAGCTTAAATGAGCTGTTTACCACACTGTAAAGAGAGATAAACTGCAGAACTGGATCCATTTTTCTTATACATTTAGTGCTGAATATAGCTGAAGTCAGCCAACTACCATCTCTGTCATATTAGATCTGAATTTTTTTTCTTACTAGGGTGCTGAAAGTTTTACTGCTTTAATTAGGAAGCAATTGTGAAAGATGGATCTATAGCACCAGCTTGCCACAGCTGCCATTTGGAGATGTGCCCTATACAGTTCACTGTGAGCAAAAATCTCAACAATTAAAAGTACCATTTCCTACATTATTGATTAAAAATAAATTTTAAGGGTCTTTATGTGTAATAATCTGTTTTGTTTTATGCTGTTAAATTGCATGTTTCAAGTACTTGAATTGTGAAAATGAATAAATTACATTGTAATCAGTTCTAAGCATATCCTGGGCTCATCCCACAGTGTGGGCAGCAGGGGAAGGGGGGAGATTCTCCCCCCTCTACTCCACTGTGCTGAGATCCCACCTGCAGTGCTGTGTCCAGCATGGTAAGGACTTGGAGCTGTTGGAAGGAGTCCAGAGAAGGCCATGGGGATGCTCCAAGAGCTGGGGTCTCTCTGCTCTGGAGCCAGGCTGGGACAGCTCCGAGCATTCAGTGCAGAGGAGGCTCCAGGGAGACCTCAGAGCCCTTTCCAGTGCCTAAAGGGGCTCCAGGAGAGCAGGGGAGGGACTTGGGACGAGGGTCTGGAGTGACAGGACACAGGGAATGGCTTCAAACTGACTGAGGATAGAGTAGATATACAGAAGAAATTCTTCACTGTGAGGGTGGTGAGGCCCTGGCACAGGTTGCCCAGAGAAGCTGTGGCTGCCCCAGCCCTGGAAGTGTCCAAGGCCAGGTTGGACAGGGCTGGGAGCATCCTGGGGTAGTGGAAGGTGTCCCTGCCCATGGCAGGGTTTTGGAACAAGATTATCTTCAAGGTCTGATTTTTGTACTCATTATCCTTTATCCTACAGGTGAGCTCAATGTGTCTTCCTTCTATGCAATATACATTTATTAGATAGTCAATTGCCCATACATGGAAATGATTTAAATTAGACTCCTTCCATACTAGAACTGTTTCTTCAAGCCCATGTACTTAAAACCCCTGCATTTATCTCTTTCCACTGTACCTCAGGGCATTTTTATACTCTGTCTCTGCTTCACCAACTGCAAAACCTGAGACTTCAAAGAAACTGCTTTACTACTTCTGACTCCACTTTAGACCATTCACCTGAAATTGGATCATTAGCACCAGCCTAATTGGAAACCATTTTTTAGAGTCTGCCTTCAGTATTTCAGGTTTTCATTCTGAACTGACAAAGACTGGAGATTTGGCAGCTCCCAAATTTCAATTTCCATCTCTATTAGGAGAGACTTATCCCCAGCTTTTGGGATCATTGCTTATATATCCAACTTCACTGTGCCTTAGTATTAGCCTGGTTAATGCTGACATCTGCTGCATGATGAATGCAGATTTGTTTACTGCCTCTGACTGTATCCCTTTTCATCATAAAAATCACTTGCTGTATTTTTTGCTGCTCCAATTATCAAATACCACTAGGTTTTGCTAAGAAGCTCTTCCACAAAACTTGATCTATGGTTGGAATATGCTTGGAAAGAGACCTAAGATTTTCTAAACTGCTTTTCCACAAGCTGAGGTGGATGGTGATGATGATGGGGAAAGGCTAATCCCTTTCCTGGGCAAAAGCAGTTCTGTTTTGTGCACTGACTAATCTTTGATAACTTGCCATATTTAAGCAGTTGATCTCCTTCGTGACAAATAGGTAGCAGTTGCTAGTATGCCAGACTTTCATTATCAGATTATGCTAGTTCTGCATTCTTATTTACAAATTTTAATAGTAAGGCTATGGTAGGAAATGAGGACAGGGAGGCAAGAGAAAGCTGCAGGGAATTAGCATAGAAATCTTTCCTTATAGGCGATCATCTCTTTCAGCACACTTCAACATTTGCCATCCAACTCGCAGTATTTTACATTGGAAAGTTTAAATCTCAAGCTTGAAAGTGAGGAGTTGACACAGTCCTGTTGCTGAGAGCCCTAAATTTCATTGCTGGTGCTCTCAGTGTCAGGCTCTGTGGCATGTGGCACATCATGTGAGTGCAGAAAGGTGAAAATAGCCTTGGAAAGTCTTGTCCTGTTGACTGTCAGTTCAGGGTGGGGATGCTGTTGGGTTGTGCCTTGGAACAACAGGGATGTGTTTCCAGCTGTGCTTGTAGGAACTGTGATAAAGCAGATGAGAAATAATTGGGAGAATGTTTTGATAGCCCTGGTGTGGATGGGACTAACCAGTGCCTTGGCAGGTGCCAAGTGAGGAATGCTCTTAGCTGGCACCAGGCAGTGGGAATGCAGAGCTGCCGGAGTTAATCCAGCTTGTAACACCCAGCTGATACCAGTGCTGTGTTCAGTAAAGGTTCATAGCACCCTGCCCTGAGTTTTGGGCCCTGTTTGGAGTGTTTCAGCATCGCCAGGACATTCCTGCAGCTCCATCAGTGTACTTGATCCACCCTGTAAACTTTAAAACCTGGATGGCTGTGGTACTGTGTGGGTGGGCATTGGGTGTGTTGCAGGTGCCGTCTCTTTCAGCTGTATAAAAACTCTGATTTGCATTTACAAAGACTTAAGGAAGTGTTTGAAACACTAATGACCTTCTGGAGTAGTTTTGCAGGTGGACTTTGCTTTCCTTTTTCTTTGGCAGGGGGCAGGGGCTGCCTTCTCTCTGCAGTGTCTGTTAAGAGCCGTGTGAGGAGCACCAGTGTCTGCACCCAGCAGCATTTAGTCAGTTCAGCCATGCTGTGCCATTCTTGTGAGAAGCAGTCTCCTTATAAAGGTCTGTTGTGAATCCCAGAAGTCCTTTGCTGTAGGAACACCCAGAGCAGTTCCAGCATGAGTGAGAGGGACTCTTGCTTCGTTGCTTCTTTGACTCTTATCAGTCAGCTCTTTCTCTGCTTTAAGTTGATCGAAGATCAATCTAAACAATCTGTAGAGGCTATTAATCTGCTTGCCAGAGTGTCCATTTAATTGGTTTAAGGAGGATTCTTGGGCAAAAAGGTAATGAACATTCAATTTTAGTGTGTAAAGCTGCCTAAGGCAATGTCTTTCCTTAGTTCTTAGCTAAATTAGTTCTTGCTTAGTTCTTAACTTTGGTCTTTTTTTAAACTTCTGTGTTTAATGCCAGTGTTGCACTTAGATATTAAGGATAATTTTTTGTGAGATGGCTGGAAGTTTCATCATGCTTGTGGCAAAGTTTGATATAATTCTGCTAAAATGGTGTGTTGTGCTCTGGGAGGAATCCCTTTCCACACATCTTGTAATGCCGAGGCAAGTGTGTCCTGAATACCAGCTTGCTTTAGTTTTTGCTTGGGTACTTTCTGAAATTAGTGTTGAAATTAGATTTAGGGGGGTTTTTGTGTTTTCTTTTTCCCCAGCATTTTTTCCTGACTGTTACCAGCTGAGTTGTGAAAAGCAGGAGCTTGCTTTTATGCAGAGTGATTGCTGCTAATTTACATGGATGCGAGCAAGCTCATCATTCTTTCATGAGTGAGGAGACTGCCTGATTTATGTTGTGTCATCTCCGAGCACTGTTTTTACCTAATGAATAGAGTTTCACAACAGATTATTAATCATTAAGACTTTGGTTTCATTGTGTGTATTAAAGAATCAATATTGCTACATGTTGCCTGCCTTGAGAAGCCGCTTATCCATTAGTGCCGCTTTTCTAAGGCATTCTGGTGCATTTATCATTTTGGCTGACTTCAGTTCCTACCTTATTCCTGCCACGTCTTCCCAGGGCCTGAGCTGTGTCCAGTCTGCCTCTCTGTAGATTCCTCCTTTGAAGTGCTGTCTGAGCAGTAGCAAATGTTGTTTGGTCCAGTCTCTCCTTAGAGCTCATGAAATAGTAAAAGGCTGAACCTTCCTCTGCTGTGGTTTGCACTCCTCATTTGCATCAAAGAGGGAGTGATGGCCTCAGAAACTGGGAATAATGTGTGGTGAGGACTATATTGAATTACATACTCTGCTGCCTGTTAAATGCCTGGATTTTGGAGGGCAAGGCTTGCTGGAGGACAGGATTCCCTTGTTCTCTGACCTGCTGTTTGTTCCCTGTCCAATGTCCACCTCTGCTGGAAGTACAGAGTGACCTGGGCATGTTCCCTGTGTTTCCTGTCATGCTGCTGCTGTAGAGGAGGAAATTTCACTTGCTCTGCACATCCAGAATCCAAAACACACTCTGTCAGGTTTTGTAGTGACCCCAGTGAGCTGATCTCCTGCCACTCCACACCTGGGGGAACTCATGGCTATTTCATGGCCTTTTTTTTGTGTGAGTATTCCCAGAATAAACAAGGTTGTTTTTCCAGAGGCTGAATGTGTGAATGGTAGTGGGATAAGGACATGGAAACTTTAAATAGGAAATTCCTTAGGCTTTCAGGAAATGTTTGCTCTGTCATTCGTGTTCAAGTTGCCCAAATTCAAAGGCTGCTTGTTAGGTTCTGCCTCATTGAACATACCTGGTGAAGGGCTGTTCCCAAGTTCTCAGTTCCTGGCCTGACCACAGAGGGTTATCACAGGGCTGTTATGCAGTAAACACAACTGTTTTCACCTTGGTTTTTGTGAATAAAATTATTTAATTCAAGTGTTTAAAATTATTTACTTAATTAAAATTTAAGCTTTATTACAAAGGTGTAAAGCAAATGAAATTGTCATTTGGGGCACTGGCCACCAGATGTCTTCTGTGACTCTTCACTAACTTGCTCTGATTAAAACAATCTCTGCAGTGAGAATCGCCTTGGAAATGAGCAGAAGTTTAATGGTGAGAACCAGGGTCAGAAATGACAACTGTGAATTTCAGAAATAGCGGCTGTCAAATCTTTTTAGATCCTATTAGAACCTGTAATCTTTGTGTGCTTGCTTGCTGATGTAAAAAAGGTTGGTAGGTGATGTTTGCTTTCACTTTAATGGGAAAATCTTGCTCCCTCATCTCAAGCTCCACTTCTGCCCATTCTTTGTTTAAAAAATAAAAGAAACAGTTTTCAGTTCTGCATCCCTTTTCACTTATTGATGTCTTCTGCATTTGGTCTAATTCCTCTATGTCTTTTATTACGCTGCACTGACTTTTTAAAAATATAAATACTTTCTTAATATTAATATTAAATATTAGATTCCTCTCAGTATAGAAATTGATTTGGTAAATCCTCTTGTAGCATTGAGTTCAGCATTTGTGAACATGAGCTTTTTATGGCAAGGATGCTCAGGGAATATCTGGAAACAAATTCAGCCTGTGACACTTATTTACACAGTTGGTGTTGTCTGAATGTCAGAACTGCTCTCACAGAGCTAATTGCAGAGTTAAATTGTTAGGAAGTCATAACAATGCTTACAAAAGCAAAGCTGTAATCTAGTAATACTCTATTTTATTCAAATCTCTTTTGGGTGGGAGAAATTTATAATAACAAAGAAGATTTAGTGCATCTAGCAAAATAGTTTTGGCTATAAATATATATGTGTGAATGGGGTTTTATTTTTATTATTTTTATTGGCTCTAAGTTCTTTTCATTCCTGATATAAGTCTGACAACACATAATGTTCATTTTAAAACTACATCTCATTTTAGCCTGGGTAACTGGAACAGCTATTAGAGGTATTGTTGTCTGGCTACACCTCATGTTTGCAAATAACTTAGGAAAGCTCAAATGAAAAGTTTTGAATAAATGCCAAGCTGTTATTTCTTCTTTAATATATTTAGCTGGGTGGATAAGAAGCTGCATTTAAAAGTCTCTGCAATCAAACCGTTATTTCTTATAAGACTTATTGATGGATTGCACTAAATGTGTTTGCTATATACATTTTTTTTTTTCCTCAACGTGCAGCTGTTTAATAGAAAATAGATGTCCTTTACAGGAAATGAACTGGAGGGAAGACAAAGCTCTTCCCATCATTTGATAGTGTTGATGTTCATATAGAAGCTGTAATTTCCCTGGGCTCTGTAGATTGTCTGTTATGTCTAAATAGTGCCTCCCACGCAGAGGCTTGGATGTCAAGGTGCTATCATGTTTCAGGTATTAAGTAGTAATTATTGTTATGAGGTGATCACATAAGACAGTGTAAGTGTTGCTCAACCTTTCAAATTCCACGTCATTAGGAAAAAAAATGTGTTGGGGAAACTTCAGTCTAATTCAGCCCTTACTATGAGAACTGCTGGTGATTTTTACCTTGCTCTTGCTGAAAAGTGGGATGAAAAAGGCTCTTCAAAACCACAGGTACACCACCAGATGCGGTGAGGGTTGTTGTGCTTGGGAAATACAACTTGGAGACATAATCTGGGAGTTAATTCTGGATTTGCTGCAGCAGTGGGTCTGGAAAGGGCCAAATCCTGAAGGCTGTGGCTGCTTAACAAAATGTACTGAGCAACCTCTTAAGTAGGTAATATTTTGAGCCAAACAAGAGGAAGAATTAGAATAATAAAGGTTGGATTTTTGGAGGCAAATGCTAGCTTGAAATGCTAATATAATCATCTTGGTGACTGCAGTTTTGCCTCTGCAAAGCAAAGGCAGTGCATGACATTTCATTGAAGACCTGCTGCAATGTTGATAAGCCCGACATCTCCTGAGAGGAGCCGTGAACTTCACTGAGCAGCAGCGTGGCTTTGTAAGTGTGGTTAAAAACACAGGGTTTGAAAAACATTAAATGCAAATAGATCAGTGCTGCATTTATTATCAGGTAACGATTCAAAGAACCACGAAATGTTAACTTGAAACATTTGCATTCCACTGATAGGAATAAGTAGCACAAATCCAGTGAGGTGTTTTTTGTTCTAATTTGTTAACTTGGGCTACTTTTCCCCAGAAAAGAGAATTATTGCATTGTGTTGGCCATGTCCACATCATTTAGTCCTGCCTAACTACAGAGGCATTAAAAACATCGAGGTGAAAGTCACAGACACCAACAGAGCAGCTGCTTTCCAGCTCAGACATCCCTGTCATCCGCAGTGTTCCCAAATTAGGAAGTGGTGGGCTTCAGCAGGACTCGGGAGCGGGATGATGTGCAGCCCCTGGAATGAGACACATTTCATGGCCTTGGAGAGTCTTGAATCACCCTGTGCTGAGGGTGCCTCGTCACCCCAGTGCCCTGAGTCACGGCAGAATTTTGTCTGCCAGGAGATAAAGGGGTGGATGTTGTGGCTGAAATGGGGAGATCACCGGCGAGCCACTTCTGAAATAACTACACCGTGTGGTAGCCAAACTGCCTGGTTGGGCTGAAATATCTTGGCCATCCTACCCTTAAATTGCTGCATGGATGTCACAGTTTTTAAAATTCCAGATTTAGAAGGAAGGTGGCTCTTCTCTGGTTATGAGGCTTTCATCTGCTGAAGTTGTATTTCGGAAAGTTGATGTGCTGCTTGTGCAATGCTCCCCTAAGGCAAACAAGCCCTTTGGGGAGGGGGACTAAGGGCTGGAGTGAACCAAACAGGCATTTTACATTTCAATTATTAATATGGTACTTTTTATGATTCTCAAATTGGAATTGCTAGCAGCTGAATTTTAAAAATGTACTAACTTCTAAAATTTTTAGGAGTAAAACTAACCCTGTGCAAGTAAAGGTGCTGTCTACTACTCCAAGACCACTTTACTACAGTCTTGCACAATCACGCTTGGATTTGAGTTCTCTTTATTTTGCTGCAGTGTGTTCTGTTTGTATCCATGTGGAGGGGTCCATAAGGGAGTCGAGGGGAGCTCTGCAGCCTCCTCTGGAGAGTAAGGTCTTACCTGAGAGGACTCACACTCAAAAGGTAATTGCTGGGTGCATTCCTGACTTGTAATCAAATTCTGAGTTATTGAAAATGGATCGAAATAAGCAGTGCTATTAAAAATTATTATCACAAGGATGCTGAATGCAAAGCCAAACAAATGGATTTCTTTAGACTACAACAAATTGGATTAGAGTGTGTTGGGTGCTTCCCCTTCTGCCTTGCTCCCCATCAAAAAAGATATTTAAAAAACTAATCTGAGTGCAATACTTTAGGCAAAAAAGGGATGGAGGAGGAGGTTTGTGAGAGC
This sequence comes from Illadopsis cleaveri, assembly GCA_013399915.1. NCBI lineage: Eukaryota > Metazoa > Chordata > Aves > Passeriformes > Timaliidae > Illadopsis > Illadopsis cleaveri. The sequence continues at coordinate 77,832 of VXBB01002225.1, forward strand.
TTTTGGTGAGAAGTTCTGTCAGTGCACCTACACCTTGACTCCATGTTGTGGTGGGGCTGAGTTGTGTGAATGCAGCTCCTGCCCAAACAAAGCCCCACAGGAGTCAGGGATGTTGGAATTCACCTCCTTGTGCCATGCAGCACTTCTGACTCCTCTGGAGCACAAATCGCCTGCCCTGACTCTTGATTTCAGAGGCTGACATGTCAATCTGAGCATCCAAGGTTTGCAGCCATGGTGAGGGAATTGCTTTTAGCCTGGAATCATACCTGGGATGTTTTATGAAGCTTTGGCTTGAGGAGCTGGCCTTGCCAGGGGTTGGCCTGGGGGTGTTTTGTGAGATGCACAAGTAAAAGCAGATAACAGGGATGGGGGAGGAGAGCCATGGAAATGTTCACGGGTTCTCCGGGGCTCTTCTGCCGCTTCCTGCTGCGGGGGTGGCTGCGAGCCAGCCTGGGTGACAGAGCTCCTGTTACTGTGACACCACAGATAAACCACCACAGGGACTTTGTATCCTGCTTTTCCTTGTGCCACCTCCACTTTTCCTCCCACATCTGGCCCTTGCACACAGTAGCGATATGTTACCAAAAGCAGACCAAATAATACAGAAGGAAAAGCAGCTTTTTCTTTGCACCTGACATCAATGTTACGTTGCAAAGAATGATTGAGATTTTTTTCAATCATTTCTCCTCCGTGCTGGGGTTGTCCTTGGATAAGTAAAATGTATATTTTCAGGCGGGGTAACTGAGGTTTGTGTAGGCAGTGATTCCAGGGATGCACTGGTGCTGAGGCAAATTAAGTCCTGTGTTATTCCTTGTAGCAGGGAACTGCATCACAGATAGTAAACAAATACCTGCTTGGGTTGTTCCTAAGTCAAAACCAGATCCTTTATCTTTATGTTCTTTATCATCATAAAATTGCTACTTCTTGCTCTATAACCCATATAAATCGGTAATAAGATTTCTTCTTAGAAGGGGTAGAAGGTTGAAACTGTGGAAGTTCTTGAAGGTCCTTAGAGGTGGAATAGTTTGTGTTTTCTGGTTTAAATTGGAAGCTCTGCCTTTTGTACAGGTACTGATGCCAACATGGAATGCTGTGTGCGTTTATTTGGCTTTGATTTATTCATTGGGGTGGGGGAAGATTAAACTCTTCCTGGATAATGCCTCTAGTAGGTGCCTATCCTATAGCCACCCAAATTTGATCCTTTAAAATTCTGTGTTGTATATCCCTGATATTTCACACTCATCTTGTAACTGCTCACCTTTTGTCTTCCAGTGTGCTAAAGCAGTTTATTTTTATTTGTTTTGATTATTTTGGGGTTGTTTGTTGTTGGCTTTCTTTGTCTCTATCAAATTGTTGCTTTTTCTCTTGGAGAAACAACTGTCCATTTTCAAATTGGATGCTCTTGCAGGTTGAGTGATTGCTTTGTATTGGGTAAGACTATGGAAATCCTGCTGTTGAGCTGAAGCAACTGAAATCCTTGTTTAGAAAGGAAGTAATAATTTCTTGCTGCCTGTTAGAAAAGCTGTTGGCCTGCCCCTGCAAGTGACCTGCCAAGGATTTAAGAAAGAAAAATTGGATTTTATCCTCTTTCTTCCTGGTTTTAAGATGGTCAAAGCTGGCATGGAAAATGGTGGTTTTCAGAGAGCGGCTTTGTCTGCCCAAAGCAGCAAAAAAGAGCAAACCTAATCTTGTTTTTCTTCTCAGGTCAGCTTTTAAGTTCTTGGATATATTAGCTTGCTACTGAAAATAGTATTTCTTTCTTTCTACCTTTTTAAGAAAAGGGAGATGGCTGCTTTGCCCACTCAAATTGATATTTTAGCATCTTTCTATACTTGTTCCTTTTTGCTGCATTTTGAGAAGACAGTCCATAGAGATTGGCAGTGTCCTTTTTGGGACAGCTGGACTTGAAAGGCTGGTGGCATTTGGATAAGGTGACATCCCTGACACCCCTGCTCTCCTCTCCCACCACAGCCTGTGACCCTTGAGCTATTGATCGTTGTTCCTGTAATTAAACATGCAAGCTGGTGTAACTCCTGAACAGCCTGATGGTAGAGAACACTTCTGCAGTCTCTAAGGTGCAAAGTACCACCTCCAGCAGCTCAGTGGAACCAGAAAATCAGATGTGTTCTTGGGAAACTTGCTTTTTGGCTTTCTTATTGAGATGGATCAAAGCTTTTAGCCAAACTCACCTGTATGACTGGATCACACTGTCTGAACAAAGCCTGAAGGATGGACAGGAGGCTGTTGTGAGTTATAACAAGAAGCTTTGTTTTGAAAACCTGTGTTTTTCTCCTACATTGCAATTATAGGGGATAAGGCTTAGATTTCCACTTTGTTCTCACCAGTTGTTGAGGCCTGACCTGGAACTTGCTGGGAGGTTGGCAGTGTGATTGCAGCACTTTGGAACAGGACAGACACTTGGGACTTCCAGTTCAGACACTTCTCATCCAGCCTGCAGACTTTTATCTCTTTTAACAAACAGTCGTAGAAATTGAAGAAACAATGCACAGGTTCACATCTCAGCTACTTCTCTGCTTCCATGAACCCTGACCAACACAGCAATGGGAAAGAAGGAACATAATTGTAGCAAAATGTTATGTGTGTCTCCTTCATTCTGCAAAGCCTGTATTTTAGGGAAGATTGTATTGCTGGACTCAATAGTCCAGAAACATTGTCCTTCCATTTCCTCCACATTGTCTCTTTCCTACAAATATTATTTTCGTAAGACGCAGTCTGAATTAATGCCCTTTTTTAAATATATGTCTTTTCTGTGTCATAAAATAACCATTCCAGCTGAGATCAAGTTCATCCTTCAGCATCCATATTCAAAGGAAAATTCTTAAGGATTATCAAACAGCTAAAGCTGGAGGAGGCCATCTTGCCTTCATGATCCTTCGGGCTTTGAGGTTTTGGTTGGGAGCATTTGGTATTTTTTTTTTACCTCATGTCTGGGGACATTTTATCATCCTCCTCTTTCCTGTTCCAAGCAATTACCATTTATTTTATCTTCAAGCAGCAGCCTGTGGCAATAAATTTTAGGAAATTCCTTCCCGCCCTTTATTAAGCCCTACATAATAGCTTCCGCTGCTCACTCATACATTCATTAGGAAGAATTAAACGAGTGCTGGCGCCCATTAGCAGAGCGTTTAATAACCTCTCCAAGGGAAGGTGCAGCAGATTGGAATAAATGAACAGGAGCAAAAACAAATGAAATAACTTCAGAGAATATGCTCAACTAATTTGTTCTTAGAAAAACTACTTATTTACATGAACGTAGCGCTTCAAAAGGTGTCAGTTTGAAACCCCTGGCAGAAGAGTCCCTGCAGATCTACAGGCAGTGACAGTGAGAGTGTGGCTGTGGTGCCTGGGGGAAGGGTTCTGGGCGGTTTAGGGAGAGAAAGGGCATTTTAGTGTGTCCTGCCCACTTTCCCAGCTGCTGATGCTGTCAGCAAGGCTGATGGCTGTGCTTATGGACTGCAGGGAGGACATCTGTCCTGTAGGAGCTGGGCCATAACTAATAGCTCATCTCATCTGGTAGCAGCCACACCACAGTGCTTGGATGCCTGTGATGGCTGATCCCTGCCAGGGTGGGCTATGGGGAGAACACAGACCTCGTACCAGTAAGGAAATTACCCCTCTTCTATTGGTCCTTAACTATTGCTTTAAAGAAGATTCATGCTCAGCTGACAGTTGGCATAGGAGAGATCAGAGTCTGAATACCCCTAAGTGGCTTTTCCAGAATAAAGGTAATATTGGAGACATTGCTGTAGGGAATTTCCTCAGGAAATCTCAACTTGTAAAGCACCAGGACTACAGATAGACCTGGAGCTGCATGTTGCAGGAAGAGTTTTGCCACTAGTCCTAGTACTTCCCATTATTTGACAGTATTTTAATTTTTATGTGTATGGTCTGATCCATGCAGAGGAAGGAAAGTTGCTGGGACTCACGTGGATTCAAGTGCTCTTTTGCTGGGTATGCATTTCCTCTTGTCTTGGAGGAAAACAAGCAGAGCTTTAAGATCTACTCCTGTGTGTAACTCGTGATAGCTCTGTACCCTGGTGTAAAACAAACACTACCCACGGTGGCCTTGCAGTGTCACAGTAAGAGTGTCTCAGCCATACTCAGCAGCCCTTCCTCCTCCGGGATCTGATACTGACACGTTGTTTTCACACACTTCAAAGCTTCAGACTGATTCTCTTGGAAAAAAAAAAAAAAAAGAAAAATTCTAGTAAATAAAACAAATGAAAACTCTACAGTAGCAATTTTTATGGCTAACATTTCATAATGGCAGTGCTGACAACCTTATTTTCATTTTGCTGTTACCTGTTTTAGAGACAAAAATGTCATTGTTCAAATGTAATTCAGGTCTTGTGGATGACAATTTTTTTGAGATATCGTGTTGGGTTTTTTTCTGTAGTAATTTCTGATCTCATTTGAACAGCTCAGCGAGTTGAGAACAGTGACACAATAATTGCTGTTATTGAACCAGAGATGCAGTTTAAGACTTTTACCTGGATCACTACATTTGATTGATATTTTAATTTAGTTTTCTGGCAGATGAAAGATAATGAGAATCGGTTTGCAGTTGGAAATATTTGCACTGGAGAATTCCTAATTTTTTTTTAATTATTGCTTTTTCTCTGCTTATAGTACATATGCAAGTTTCCTGTTTGAGACCCCTCATTATGTTTCAAGCATCAACAGTATCTGAATGGAAGGAATCTGCACAGATCATTTCAATATGCTGCTAATATACTGAGAATATCTTTTTCTAGTCTCTGTGTTGGATAATAGCTTGGATAACAGCTTCCAGACACGTAAATAACATTGCAGAGACATGGTGCAGACTCCTTAATGGATAAACGTATTTATGAACCTGGTTATTTGCATTGCTTTTTAAATGGCCTGATCACCCTTCCTCTGAGTGAAGAAGTAACTCGGGTAAATGTTGAGCAAATTGGTTTTGGCTCTGTCTCCTGCTGTGATAGGTGGACAATGAAGTGTTTGAGCCGGACTGAACCTGCAGAAGAGCAGAGTGAAATGCTGCTGATGAGCTGATTTATTCCTGTGGGGTCACTCCCCTGCTAGTAAATAGCAGCGTTGGTAATTCTTGCTATTTTCTTGCAAGTTTGCAGTATTTCCTAGCTGAGCCCTGGCTGCTGGATAGGGGCAGTAAAAGCACTGATCCCAACCCTCCGGCAGTGCTTCCTTCCACCTCCAGCTTTCCCTTCTCCCCCACTGCTTTCCTTGTGGTGCCAGCTGGTGGTACTGGAGGAGATCTCTCTCCCTTTTAATTACTCTGGAAGCTTTTATCCCGGATTTGAGAAACTTCCTTAAAGGCACAACGTAGATTGCAAATGGTTGCCCTCGTGCTAATATAATCCAAAAATTGTAATAATATCTTTATCGCCTTGGAACGATTCCCTGCTCCTTCCGTCCTCTCGAGCAACAGAAGCCATTCAGCGCTGTGACATTTGATCAGGAGTTCAGGCGGAGCGGCAGCTTGCTAATGGATTTCTGATTGTCCTCCCGGTCCATTCTCCTGATGAATGGTGCTCTGGCAGTCTGGGGAGCCGATAGAAACACTCTGCCGTCATGTCACTGCCTTTCCCTGGGAGAGGACAAGAGCAGGTTTCCTCTCCTGTCCCCGTGGCTTGCTCTCCTGCTCAATTACAGAGACAGAGAGAAGCCGGCTCCCTGTTTGAAGCTGAAATTAGTTTTATAGCTTACATTAGCACTTTCCTGGGTGTCTGGTGGAGTCCCTCTTTGCTCTGGGGAGGCTTGAGCAGGCTTTCCTATGGCTGTTTCACTCTGTGAATGCCTTAATGCACTGCTCCGACAGAGCTGGCTGATGTAGAGCTGTTTGTGGGTGTGTTTTGGGTGGGGGGGTTTCTCTGCCTCCTGGACAAAACACCTTTTTATGCCAGATCTCTCCATTTCAGGCCAGGGAAGCCAGGTCTGCCTGGGGTCAACATGCAGGGTCCCCTTGCAGAACTGCCTTCAATAGGGCTTTTATGCAAGGAGTTCTTAAATGTGCCGTGGCTGTTGGTTTAATAACTCAGGGTGTATGATTTGGGATATCTACTTGAGGGCTTTTGGGTGCTAGTGGGAAAATTCAAGATGATCTCTTTATTTCAGTTGTTACAGGACAGGAAACATCTTTAAAATAAAATAACATTGTTAAAAGAAAAATTTATTCTTAGTTATGATTAATTAAAATGTTTTTATCGACTTAAAGTCAGCATTTGTGGCCTCTTTACCATCTCCAAGAACCTGAACCAGCTCATTCCTTTTCCTTGAAGGATTAATTCCCTTTTGACAACTCCCAGAGAGCCATGAAAGCGAATTTTGGGCTTTGTAATTAAGATACCTTGAGTTATTTCTGATTTGTCAACATGATTGATGAAAGGGGTGTTATGCATTTCTTTTCCTTTCACTGATAAACTCTTGCACGTGGAGACATTCTGGGGGGGCTTTGTGGGTGTCAGTCTGCAGAGAGCCAGCCTGCAGACTTCACTGCTGGAGCAGTGGCACAGCTCTGCCTGGGGAGATCCCCACCAGGCTGTGCACCCACGTGTTTTGTTTTCTGGAAAACTCCAGGCTAATTCAGCCTGGGGTGTCGAGCCTGTTGAAAATAGCTGGTGATAAACTGTGTTGTAACAGACCTACATAATAAACATTAATAATACCTTGAAGGATGTTTTATTTCCCATGCATCTGAGAAATACCTGCTGAGTGATCTAGCTCACATTTCAGTAGATATTCATTCCCCCCCCACCACTTTTAGAAAAAGTAACTAATGAATTGTTGGCTTAGGTCGGTTTTGTGGCTTAGAAGTTCAGGCTGTGCATTTCTCTCAGTCACAATCTCATTATATTCCACAGCTGCCTCTGGCCTAGTTCAGATAAACAGTGTTAACTTGTATTTAACCCCAAACCCTGTGTGCATAGGCTGTGCTGCCTTTCCTTTGCACAGGTGAATTGTACCAAGGTAAATCCTTTTCCTGCAGGCAGCTGTCCCTAGGGAGAGCTGATGGGCACTACAGGAGTGCCCCATGATCCATGGGTTTTCAGGAGCAATTTTGATTGGACTCATCTCCTTGTGAGGAGAACATCATTTTCTCAGGACATGCTGTCTTTTGGTAGGATTTTGAAATGGTGCTCCCATAATTCTAAGAAGCTTTTCACTAAGATCTTCCTGCTTCTCTAGGAAGGAGAACGCCAGTTTATTCTCCTGTCTTTCTATTACTCACTTGTTTTGACTGGTATTATCGCTCTTCCTGATTTTTTTTTTCCTGTTTCCATGAGCTTTCTGCCTCTTTGATTTCCTGCAAACCTAGTAGAGCTTATGGATCAGTTTCAAAGCCTTCGAATACGGGACCTCCTGGGCTCCTCACAGGAGGGCCAATGTTCAGGCCACAATACCTGAGGGTGTCACATTGCCCACTCCTGTCCCTGCTGAGATGTGCAGCTGGAGTTCCCCTCTCTGCCCTTTTGTTTGACTCCTCCATATAAGCAAGTTGATTATTTCAACTTGTAATAGTTACACCCGTGTCCTGTGGACAGGCTAATGCCAGGTATCTGTACAGGCTTTCATTATCTATTCATTCATAGTGCAGAAAATGTGAAGAAATGTGTGGGGGTTTTTTTTCCTGTCAATTTGTAGTGCTTTGGTTTAGTATTTGGTTTGAGGCCTTGTTTGCTGTTTGAACTACTCCATTTGGGTTTTTTGTGTTTTTTGAAAGCATGCCATCAGAACAGTGTAGTCAAGTGTTTCCAAACTTTCCCAATTACGTAGAGAATAATCACTGTGCCAGAACCACCAGGCATCTTTCTTATCATACATGTTTTTTTTCCTTTGATTACAGTCGTGCTGAAAGACAGCATTTAGGCAAACATTCCTCTTTGTGTTCCCTGGGATGGGCTGTCAGTTTGTTAGGCTTCCAGCAGTCCTGTTTATTCACGTGTGTCTTTGGAAGAGTTGCGACACAGCAGGCCCATTTTGCCTTTGTTCACTGCTAAACAATTAGAAAATAATTTATGGCTTTGCTTTTGCTTTTAAATCTCCTAAGAAAACGATGGCATATTCTTACCCCATGAGCTACAGCTGTGAGCCCTTTGCATCAGAGAGAAGCTGTTCCTCATCTGTGTTGGCACAGCATTGGGGCACTCTGCTGATGGTTGGGCCATTTGGCTGTTACTTAGAATTAAATGAATAATGAATTTTCCCATTCATCCAGAACCCGGCAAGTGTTAGAAGTGATGTATGTGTTAGATCCCTGCCTGGGAGCAGCAGTGTGACTGAAGAATTGAATGCAGTTCAGGCAGGCTGGAGTATCCATGAGTGTGTGGGATCATTAGTACTTCAGGGTCCATCTGCCCCTCACTAGCAGGCAGTTGTGTCTAACAAGCAACTGACGTTTTATCCTAACCCAGGAAAACATTTGTGTTGTGTGTATGGAATTAGCACCTGGGTTTATTGATCATCTAATAGCATTTTCTTGGGCTGTTTAAACTGTTCAAGGTTAATTAAAAAAAGGAATGGCCAGCATAGGGACCTGATTGTTAATCTGAGTATGACTGTGCAGAAGTAACTTCTTTATGCACTGAAATTGGTTTATAAGCCTTTTCTAGATTGCTTTCCCTCCACCCCCTGCTCTGTGCCTGGCATTTTTTTTCCCAGCTTGACATAAATATTTGGCTAAGGCTAAAGGGATGAACAGAATTACATACTATCAGCAGAATTAGAGGGGGAAAAAAGGTTATTCTGCCAATCACATCATGCGCTGGGTAGAGCAAAGACTTGACTTAATGCATCTTATTGTATTTGGCATATGCTAAGCAGGATGAGGATCCAGTGGGTGCAGGTCATCGCCCACTGCCAGTTTCCCAGGCTTTGGGAGAGCCCTCCATCCAGGAGTTCCAGCGAGCTGCGGGCTGGAACGAGTGGCATGTGTCGGTACCCGCTCTGCAATGTGACCTCTGCTGCATTCCCCAGGCTCATTCCTGGCATAACTTGGCTTCTCCATCCCCACCCCCTGTCCTGGCTGGTTCATGGTCAGGCTGGAGAACCGTGGTAACCCCAGAGCCAGACCTGAGGCCTGCTGAACTGTGTGCCTGGAGACCAGCTCAGGGTCTGAGCCCACCACAGCACAGCAGGAATGCTGTGACAGGAGGGGATGGCACCTAGAAAAGACTCATCCTGTGACTGATGTGCTAAACCAGCCAGCACTGCTGTCCCAGCAACACAGCCAAGCTTTAGACATCTGCAGTCTTTACCATGCAAAGGTACTTAACCTTGTTAAGGGTAGGGTAACCTCTTCCAAAGTAATTTAAACAGAAAAAGAAATCTGTAATGCTGGAGTAAGTGTAAATTACTGGGTTATGTGTCTGTAAGTGTGACCTTTGGATTGTAGCAAAGTGTCTAACAGGCAAGACCTTTTGCCTTGGGTTTTCTTCTAGAGTGTGCTCATCAGCCTGAGAACAGCTGCTGGTACGAGATATAATTAAGGTTTAATTGGAGATGTCCATTAGGAGAATAGAGTGAGGAACGCTGGGAGAAAATAAAGAGAATAAACTGTGAAGGTTGAAAAGAAGAAGAAAGTTTAAAGAATACTAAACTGAGAAATGGGAGCTGATGCAATATTGGTGCAATGGAGGAGGAAAAGAAAGGTCTGAGGAGTCAGAGGGCATTGGAACAGCTGAGCTGGAAGAGCAGATTTCAGAAGTCCAACTGCCTGAATTATTCTGGGATGAGAGAAGAGGAGCTGAGGAACATCAGGGCATGAATCTGAAGAGCTTGGAAGTGAAAATAAGTGGGGTTTAGATAGCAGAAGTATAAATGTTGAAGGGCAGGAGGCCTCTTGGGGTGAAACGATGAAGTGGAAGGTCTTTTGCTGGAGGGCCCAGCGGTTCCTGGAGAATGGATTGTAATAGTTCTGCCCCAATGGACGGGAGTGGGTGTTGAATTACCAGCAAAATGCCTTTTCTTCAAAATATCATTGTTCATCTCTCTTAGTGTCAGTGCTGTGTTCAAATAGGAGTTTACAGCCCTTGCTTTTGTCTTGTCAGTGTGTCTGAGGGAGTTGTTTATGTCAAGCATATTGGCAGTGGCACAAGAGAGGTGAATTGCTCTTCCAGTGGTTGGTGTCCCTGGTGCTGCTCTGGGACAGCACCACCAAATATCACAACTCAGAAGCTCTGCAGCCAATCCAATGCTCCAGAGCCCTGCTTAGCAGAGCAGTTTATCCTGGTGGAATTGTAGGGCTGAGAAAACCTCAGGGTGTACTCCCTACAGGATCAGGGGTATCAGGGAACACATTGGATTGTCCTTGACTGTGCAGGGAGTCCAGAATGGGATGAACTGAAGGCTGATGGCCATTGTGGATTGCCTGGGATGTTTCACCCTATAAATTCTAGCCAAAATGAAAATAATTCCTTTAAACAAAATATTTAGGCAGGCTCTATTTAAACATCCTCTGCAGTTTCCTTTCTTTTATATTGCTTGCCTGAGTAAGTTTGAAATTCTGCTGTTGAAAATGGAAAACTCCACATTGGCAGTTTCCACTGAATTTTCTAAATGTGAGCACGTGAACTCGGTGCCTTCAGATTTTCATCGCGCCCTTTAGCAGGGTTGCTTCAAGCTCTTTATGGAGGGAAGTGCCTTTTCCTAAGAACCGGGGAATGTTTGAAATGTTGAGAACAGATTTAGTATCTTTTGATGAGAAGGTTAGCCTGGTGCTTAGAGCAAAGTCCTGGGAGCTGTAAAAGTGCAGGGCAATTACGCCAGCGGAGCCAACTGACTTTCCTCTCTGTATGACCTCCAGCAAGTCCTCAGACCTCTTTGCATATCATTCAACTCAGCTGGAAAACCTAAGTAAACAGCAGGAACCTTGCTTCAAGCCAGAAGCCTCAACTGACTGAGTTATTCTGGGGAAATGGAGTAAGTCGTGAATTAGAATCAGGTAAACAACATGTAGATTGGATTGCTTTAAAGAGAAAATAATTTTGAAAACATCCAAAGCCACTTTGATTTGGCTTAGTTTGAATGGGTGGAGTGATTGCTTTGTCCGACTTTACAGTAAAGGGGAAAAAAAATCTACTTACAGTTTCTGTTTCCATCAGACTGTTTACAGAGTCTGTAGAAATAGAGTTAATCAATATTTCTATTAGACACATCTTTGGGCCCTATGCCACATGCACACATTTTTAAACCCTTCAATCTTGTATCATTTGTGGAGATGGTTTTGTCAGAAATAGTACTGTAAATAATTTATTCTGCTGCCAGTGCTTTTCTAAAGGTCTCTAGGCATGAGACAAGATTTCCTCCAGGAGCTGTAAAGCTTCCAGATCAGTTTGCTATGGCAGAAGGATTTATTTTTTTGAGAGAGACAAGAAGGATGGTGGAAATGATGGGTTATTTTAGGGAGTGGCTGGCGACTGTTTCTTTTGCATCATTTTTGGGATCTGGAGTAGAGCAATTAGTAAAGTGGAATCGTTGTTTTGTGGTTTCTGTGGGACGAATTGGGTTCCTTGGTGCTCCCAGCCTCCCGAATCCGCAGATCTCCGTGTCTGTGTCAATGCCCTGCAGTGTGGGGCTGATGCATTCCCTGTGGCTGTGCCAGCCAGCTCTGGTGCTGGAAGCAGCCAAGGGGCAGCTAAATCGACCTGTTTTCAGCCCTGGCATCAAAGGTGTGTTGTGCTGTAACAAATACCAGGCTGCAGCCTGGCAGACTGTGGTTTTCACTGCATTGTGCACAGACTCCAGTTTACAGATTTGATGTTTTCCTCTCTCAGGTGATGCTGTTTTTAACTACACTGTCAGTTGCAGAGGAAATGTGGCACTGTCTTCCCTTTGTACTGTTCAGAGCAATTCCTTCGTGGGTGGCTGGTGAATCCAGGCCCACTGCAGCTGGGCTTGCCAGCCTGGAACAGAAGATGGAAATCTGTCAAACTTCTGTAACTTCTGAGATAGGGGAAACTTTGTTGGTTGGAGAGAAAACCCTGTAGCCGGCCTAAGTAAACATCAGCAGTGTGCTGGGAGGCTTGCAAGAAAGTCACTCCCTCCAATTTACTCTTGAAAATCTTCCCAGGTCTGTAACACTGCTTTGGAATTCTGGGTAATGAATAGAGAGTGAAAAGAAAATTCCATGTAAACTCATGTGGTTTACTCCCCAAATAAACTAGAAGGCAAGTTTCTAACAGGAAAGCAGGCACAGGTAGCCTAAATTATCTCCAGGCTTCAGGGCTTGATGACCCTTATGGGTCCCTTCCAGTTCAGAATATTCTGTGATTTACTGCAAGTTTAGACCCAGAGAGCTGATGTAGCTTTAATGATGGTGCATCAAAGCTCTTTCTAAAGCACTGACAGCAGTTGTCAAGAGACTACTTGGGTATCACGTGCTCCATCATTGTGCTCTGATGGTCTCTGCTCTCTGGATATAGTCTGTATATAAGCAGTAACCCACAAAGATTGGTTGTTGTTGTTGATGTAAATCTTGGTAGTTCCCGGCAATGCCCTTCCCTGTCTTTACTCACCTTCAGTTACACGTAGAGAAATCAACATCTTCAAATGAATTAAGATTACAAGCAATTTAAAAGAGAAACTGTGGCGTTTTGCTTGGAGGAGTAACAAAAAGAACAGCCTGGCTACTATTGTAGTGCAGATGGCTACTTACAGGTATGGGATGAAACAAATCGATCTGTACTTCCTATACGGATCACAATGTGCCTGATGCAGCTGACAGTCTCCCATCCCTGTGGGTGCAATGGTAATGCAGTTTGCTAACAGCTTCACCAGCCAGGCTCTAGCTTGATTAATAGATGAATCCTCAAATGCCTGCTTTGTGTAGATGTATGTACTCTTAAAAATTGCCTTTTTGTAGTGCTTTGGGAAAACACTAAGTACAATAGTTAAAAATAACTTGTATCACTTCATGTCAGGTATAAAACATTGCATTTTGACTCAAACTGCAGATTAAAGTGGGAGGCTGTGTCTTTCCTTCTTTTTTGTTTTACAGCCCCCAAGGTGGCTGTTTCACATGAAACAGTGTCATCAGGCTTTGTTGTCAGTGATTTTTGTGCTTCAAAGGAAAGGATCAGAAACTGAATCCACCAGTTCTTATACTGACAGAACAAACCTCGCCGTATTTGAAGTTTCCTTACGAGATGATAATTTTTTTTTTTACCATGGCTTATTTTGGTTTAGTTGCACGATCTATCCCGACATTTCCCTCAGTGTGCTGGGACATCTTGGTACAGTGGATTTTTGGTTGCCTTACTCCAGCTGATGGTGTGTTTGCAGCTCTGCTGACTTCGTGCAGCCGTTCGGAGCTCTGCCACTTGGTGACAGTCTTTTAAAATAAAATCATCCCCACTAAAGGCAAGGTTTGAGCTCAACTGACCAGTGTGTGTTTCTCCACAGCAAATCTCAGAGTAAAGAAGGCTGGGCTACAGGGATTCAGCTCCTCAACACCAGTTTGTTTTAAATACCAGATTATCACTTCTCATTAAATCACTCCCTGGAATATCACCTGCTGGAAGGACTTTTTTGTGGAGCAGTAAATGGCAGGTCTCCATCACTGCAATGTATCTCAGGTTGTCACCAGAGGTGATACATATCCACACGTTCACACCTTGTGAGCAGCCTTTTCAAGGCTGTTCAGGCTATGCTGCTCATCTTTCCGTGGAAAGGCACAATCCTGGTGCTGGTGAGGTTTTTGCTAATTTATTCTAGACAGTGAATCTGTTAGCTGGACTTTTTTCAAGTGAAGAAAATATGTTTCAGGCAGGTCTCCTGCGTAGTGTCTGCGTGGTAGCTGGTCCATACCTAATAACTTGCAGCCAAATTTAATCCAGGAATAGAGGGAGAAGCAGGGAAAGCTCTGTCAATCTTCTGCATAGTAGAAGCTGGTCAGAGAAGCATTTATGTTGTACTGGACTAACCACAGAATATCTTCATTGAATCATTCCACTTTATCTTCTCTTTCCATTCAAATCTGGCAAAATTGTCCGAGAATATCAGAGCAGTAGAATAAAATAAAAAAATAAGTTTGCTCTTTTTGTGCTGCTCTATGGCAACACTTTGCCTGTTGGAACATTCATGAACCCATCTAGTATTAAGCTATTTTAGTGGATTTCATGCTGCTGGTGCCAGGAGAACCTTTCTAGTAGCTATAGTCCTGAAGCAAATCAGTAATCTCAAGAATTTGGGATCAATTTTCTTGGGTTCTGAAATCTGGTGTGCTGCAAAGTGAGATAATTTGTGCTGTGTTCAGTTCAGTGCAGAATTGTGGAGGTACCCAGTAAAGTCAAAGCACTAGTGCTTTTCACAGAATTATGGAATTGTTGAGGTTGGAAAAGCCCTCCAAGATCAAGTGCAACCGTTAACCCTGCACTGCCAAGGCCACAACTAAACCATGTCCCTTTTAGTGGTTCTTTTATTAATTTGAAGCTATATCCCAGGATTATAAAACAGAAAGATAACCTGGTAAGGGCCAATTTCCTCTAGAATAAACCCACTTAATGAGGTTGCTGATGTTGGGCCTGCTCCTCACCTAATGCAAACTTTGATTAAAACATTACAGTGGACGTTTCCTTGTTGTATTTTGCTTGTTTCTTAAATTCCCAGGGTGGGAACACTGGTGTTACAGAAAATGATTTTCCATTTTCAGCATCATGATACCACAGAGCTGTTTCTGAGCTGTGTGACCGGAGACTGCAGGTACTTGCACAGCACTGGCTGGGTGAGCGAGATTTCCCTTCGCTGAGGGCAGGTGAGCAGGAGAAATCCGGTTTCTGGAACCACGACAGCAATCCCCTTATGTTTCCATCTTGCTCAGTGCCAGACAAAAAGTCATTCCCACGACAAACTCTGAGGGATTCTTGTTTTTGTGCAACCTGAGCTGCAGCAGCCTGTCCGGGTGGTGTCTGCTGGCTGTCTCTGACACAGGAGGACAGCCGTCTTTCTGTCTCCAGCAGCAGCAGATCCTCTGTCTGGACAGGGGATCCTGTCTGCAGTGCTGCCTCAGCTGCTGCTTTCAGACAGTGTCAGCTCTCGCCTTCTGATTCTTAATGGTCTGGAGAGGATGGAAGTGGGAGGAGGGGGCAAAAATCTTCTATATTCGCAATTTTGACATGGTAGCAGTGGTAGAGCCTGGTTTTTATGCTCTGTGTTTAAGGCAGGGCATGGTTCCCTTCTGTAAATTCTCTGATGCAAAGAGAAACACTCAGAAAATACATCTCTTACTGCAGGTGTAGGATGCTTTAGGGTTACCTTGTTAAGCTCCGAGTTTCCTACACACTACAGTGTATTTCTGAGAGCTGTGGATCAGCAGCACCAAGGGTCTGACCCTCTTTCAGCAGTCTGGTACCTTGTTTTGGATTGTGTAAGTAATTAGTTTGGGACACATGGCACAGAACCATAGCCAGAGGACAATATACTGGATTATTTAGATAGCTTGTTGTGCCAGGGAGATGAATTTTGACTCCATTCCTTTCAATCTTGCTCATACACTGGAGGAGCAGGGGAGCAGCTTCAGCAGCTCAGAGCTGGTCTGCTCCAGCTGCCCCAGAAGAGCTCTTGGTTGTGTCAACACTGGAGAATCAACTCTCTTGGAACCCAGGTCATGAAGGATAGCATGAGGCCGTTTTCTCAGAGTTCTTTCCCTTTTCTACAATTCCTGAAATATTAATCAGCCTTTTTGAAATAACTGCCATAGTTTTCCAACCAGGGGTGTCCGTGAAGCAGCGCTCCATCGCTGGCCACGGTGACACTGCTCAGCACGAGCAGCTGCCAGGTGAGTGAAAGTTGATCTGGAGCTGTGGAGTGAGTGGAAATAATGTGGCCCAGGACATGTGTATGCAATTTGTGCAGATGATTCAAGTGAGAGCCATGGCAACTGAGATAAACAGAGGGAAAGATACTGGAAAACCAGCAGTGGCTTCATTTTAATAGCGCAGCCTTGATTCCAGACAGCTCAGATGTTTACTAGAAGAGCTCCATCTTCCTGCATCTCTTCCTCCCCAGCACCCCCATTGCTCTGCATGCACTTAGTCATGAGATCAGATGGCTGCCTGGATGAAGCACTGCAGGCCAAATTCCACTCTTCCTACTTGAGCAAAAAAAGCCATCTCCTGTCCTCAAATACGGGCTGCAGAATTTCTTTCCCTGTTTGCACACCCGTGATTCAAAGCACCCTCATAAAAACACATCTTAGAGCTTCCCATGGAACAAAAAATCAACTTTCTGAAGGCGTTGTGGATTATTTGGCCTAGTGCTGGGCTTGGGATGTACTTTTGCTAGAGATAAAACTCTTAGGCAAGCTCAAAGCCTGTGCTGTCTAAAGGTAATGTCTAGAATGGAAAGAGTGGAGTGGAGCACCTCAGGATTAAAGCACACCACTGCTGCTCTTCCCTGGCTGATCTGTGGCTGTTGAATAACAAACAGCTCTTGAGAAGATCAAGTCCAACTCCCATGCCAGGGCTCCATCGCGCGCTTGGCAGTGGGGCCGTGCTGGTGTGTGGGCTTTGGGCAAGAGAAACCTCAGGCTGCAAGTGGAAACAACCCAGCGAGAGCAGCAGGCGCCTCGTGCTGTTCCGCGGGGAGAGGATTGGGAACGAGGACCTGAGTTCTGTCTCCAAGTAAATGATCCTGTGCTCGCTGCCCGCGGTTGTGTAATCTGGCGTAGGGCCGCAGTTTGGGTATGCTCGTCCCAAACCCACCCCCCAGGGGAGCTGCTGGTGACTCACCTCTCTGCATCCAATTCCTGACGCTTTTCTGATCGCTGTCCTTACTGTGTCCTTGGTTCATGGGCTGCCAATCCAGTCAGATTGGAAAAAAAGAGCTTTCAAGCAGTTTGAAAGTTTGCCAATTTCCTACACCAATGCATTAATCCCGCGTCCAGACTCTGTGGCTCATTTCTCTTCTCTGTTGCATTAAGAGTGAACCAGAAGACACAAAAAAAAACCAGCAAAAAAATCTAGTTAGCTGTAGAAATGTGATAAATGACCAGTAACTTGACTGTGAGCAAAAGCATTCCTTGTATGCAGTTTTCAGTTCACAGTTTGTATAACAGTGTGTTTGTCTGTTTAGAAAATCTGCTCTTTTGGTTAAGAACGGCAGGATCCTCAATCCTCTGTCTTTCCAAGATAGTGCAAATACTAATTAAAAAGTCTATATCTAAGTAAAGTTGTTTGCATATATTAACACTAGCTATCTTTTTTCACATATGGTTCAACATAAAACTCCCAATTCTGTATGGAGAATGTGAAACTTTGTATGCCTTTTTTTTTTTTTNTAAGGATTAAAGCAAGTTCTACAGGTACCCTCTAAGTCCTCATTTTGCAGTATGAATGGAGCCAGGGCACTGATTTCTGAACTCTTGGCCCATGTGAAGCCATCCTGCATTTCTTAGCACGTACATGCTCCAGTCCTGCTGCCTGCTCTTCTCCTGGTGGCTCCAAGCTCCTCATGTGCTCCATATTCTCGGTCTCAGATATTGCACTGTTTGTGATAACACATGTCACTCTGCAGTGACAGGAAATGAATGTTAGGTACTCCCTGTGAGGCAGGAATCAGGAGCCCTCTGCTAGCAAAAGGTTTTTGCCTTTCTGCTCTAGAGAGTGAAGTGTGAACACGTTTGTCTTAGACATTTATTTTCCTTAACTTGGCCTGAATGGAATGAGCAGGCTCTCTAGCAAGGAGGCCTTTTCCCTAGGATATGTGTTTCCAGTGTTAGTGGAGATGATAAAACAAGACACTCATCTTTCTCTCTGAATTTGTTCTCCACTTCATTATTCAGTTTTACATTTTTATGTCACTTCCAGTTCTCTTATCATGGTGAAATCTTTCAGAGTGGATGAAAGCTGAAGGCTACAAGCAGAAACCAGAATTTTTCAGCTGCCTTTGCTATCAAGCTGCAAACATCAGTCAGAAGCCCAGTGTTTATTTTGCTTTTGTTACCATTCCTGTATGAAAAAAAAAGTACATAAAAGGGCTGTTTGCTGACTTGCAGTAATTGGGAGAACACAGAGAGCTGAGTGCAGGGATTCAGAAGGAAGAGAAACAGAGTTCATTCTTGAGTCATGGAAAACGCTTTTCCCAATCCAGGGTTTTTTGCATGCATCTCTTCCCGTGGTGGTTTCAGGTCTCTTCACAGAGTCCACCCACGAGCATGTGTGCTTAACCTGTTGGAGCATTCCCTAAACATTCCCTCCTGGAATAGATTTTCTCTTCTTTTACCTGCCTGCCCTTGCTGGAAAGATAGATCTGAGAAACTGGCAATCAGCTTGGAAAATTTAGTGTGAATTTGAATTTTCAGGGTGCTTTGAAAAGGGTGCAGCTTGAGAGCAGAGGTTTGCTCTCAATAATAGAGCTGGAAGTACAGTCCCATGGGAGTAGGGGCAGAGTCAGAGGAAGTGATGGACCAATGCTTGTAGGTGTTCTGTCAGGGCCAAAATATTTTCCACAGGATTCAGAATGGAAACTTAAGCTTTCCTAGAAGTATTCCCGGGGAGAAGTGCCAGTGATTAATCTGTTTGCAATAAGGATAGGAACTGAAGTTTACCCCCTGCTTCATGGGGTGATGCCTGTTCAGGAAGAACACCTAATTTCCATGGTTCTTTGGTGGCCACTTTCTGCCTGGAAATGTTTGGAGCCTGTTTTGAAGCTGTGCAGAAGAGCATGCTTGCGTCATCCAGAAAATGCAGTGAGTCAGTGGAGTCCTGAGGGAGCTGTAACGGCTCAAACAGAAACTTGGAAAATGAAATGGGGATGGATTTAAAGATACAGCATTTGTGGCTGCTGCTCTGTGTAGAGATGGTCTGCACTCATTGGAGGCATTGGTGAGGAAGGGGTTCAGGAAGGACTTTGCTGCTGTAAAATACAAGTGGAGCTTTATGAGTGATCCACCCGGGACAGGGTGTGGGACTGGAAGAGGGTGTTAAGCAAGTTCTCCTTGTCATTATACTCAGTAATTTGGTATTCAGGGAATCTCCATGAATTCTTCATTGATACGTGCATTTTGGTATGTTAATGAATAACTTATGGGGATGGACAGGAAGGAAGGTGGGGGCAGCCTCTTGGTTTGGCCCCCACTCCTCCTTTTCCTTAACGTTTTCAACCGCCTTCAGATTTGGGATGGTTTCCACAGCATTACGAGCTGTGTGTTGCTGCAGTGCAGCTGTGTTGGGATTGCTCTTGGCCCAGCTCATCCGGCCCAGGAGATGCCCCAGGTCCTGTCACGGAACCCAGTGTGGTTTGTAAGGATGTGCCCAGGTCCTCGCTGGGCTGTGTCACCACCACAGGGAGGTTTGCTGTCAGTGCATGCTGTTCTTTCTCTTTGTGTCCACCCACAGCTAGACAAAATGGGTATAGGATCCCTCCTTCCTCCAAACCAAGCAGTGATCCACAGCAGGACATTTCAGAGATTAGGTTCACTCTCCTTAAAATGCTTTCGGTTCCTGTCGTGATGAAATAGCCAAGGTCTGCCATGATACTGTTGGTGTGTTGGTTGTTTTATTTGAAAGCTTTCAGGGGTGTGAACCACTGTGGCATTTGGGTGCCTCAAACCTACAGAAGATTTCATCTTTATGGTCTGTGTCTGGAGGGAAAAAGTACAAAGACAAGAAGGAAAAGTGGCCTAGCAGTGAAGTCGAAGACAGTGTCTTGTGCTTATCTATTTCCTATTGGTTCTGCTTCAGAATCGAGAGCCTGTTTTCCTCATTTACCAGACCAGCAGAACGAGGCTGTTCTCCCAGCAGATATAGTAGAACACAGCAAAAAATCCTGAAAAATCTCCCCTCCAGGTAGGCTCTTTCCCTGCAGGGACAGAGTAACTTGAGGTGCTGAACTTAGTTGGTTTATCTGAGCAGGGCAGGGTAAGAGGCATCAAAGCGAGCTGGCCCTTTACAGGCAAGATGAGCCTCCAGAGTGACTTTTCTGTAAATAAAAGAATGAGTTTCTAGAGAGCCAATAATGAAGAAAAATGAGAAAACTTGGCTTTTCCCATTCATTTGGGTTTTTTTGAGGAGGGGCAGCTCAGTCCCTGGGCTCCCTCAGCACTATTCTGACACTTTATTATCAAGAATATAAAAGTATTTTGTGACTGTGATGTGTATGCACCTCAGCACTACAGTTTAGCTGTTTTATTCAGACCAGGAAAGCTTCATTAATTCATGTTGATTTAAGAGTGATATGGTCCCCAGCCATCCTAATGCAAATTGATGACTCATTTATATCTTTAGAGTTTAATTTAAATTTCTATAAAATTTTAGATTTAGGCAAGTAATTGCATTACATTTTTGTGGCTTCTGTGAAAAATCTATTTTTTTTTTTTTACACCTAAGGCCATATTTCAAACCTGTGACCTCATTCCCATAAAGCAAAGCTATTTCATTACATCATAGCTGTGCAATTTGCCTTCTGATAACTGGCCTATACATTTATGTTGGATCCATTAAATACTTGTCCACCTAAAGAGCTGGCAGGCATTAACACATTAGCATCTAAATATTATTTTTTAAAAAAAGTTAGAAATTGGTATTCTTTTGGCCTTCTTGCTGGCAGTTTTGTTGAAACAAACGAATTGTAGTTTTCCCTTCCATCATCATCCTTCTTGGTTTCCAGAAAAAATGATTAATGAGCTTTAGCCTTTGCAGCTGCAACATTTGATTGCAGTCTGACTTCACTAGTGATGAATACGGAAATATTTCTGCAGTTAATTGGATGTTATCAAATCCATAGCAGGTGACTAAGACCATACTCAGATGTAGTTGTTGCAATGAGCAGGATCTTGGAGGGCAGGTTTCCCTCCATGGTGCTTTGCCCCTCTGTATAGTGATGCCAGTTCACACTTTATATTAAATAAATACTTGAAGAGCTTAGTGTCCAAGTTTTGCTCCATTCCCTTTGCTTTGGAGGAGCTTAGTGCCCAAGATCTGCTCTGTTCCCTTTGCTTTGAGGCACTGAGGTTCCCCTCCTGCTTTGATTAAAGTTAAATTTCAGATAAGTTGGATGGATTTAGGGTTGGATAGGATCAACATGTATTTGAAACAGTACAGTGTGTCAGTTTCATACAAGATGCCCATTTATAGGCTCCACATAAATGTCAAATATTTTAGCTTAGTATTTATCCTTAGCAATGGTCAACCATCTTTGAATCCCCCTGAGTTCCAGCACTAGAGCTCTGGGCTGAAATGACTTAAAATATATTTTGTGGCTCTGCAGCTTTAAATTGCCTTTTTTCTTTCCTTCTCTGAGCCTCTTCTGTCACCTCTGTTTTGCCAGCAAGTCTTGTGAAAGCAGCATCCCTTGTGATTCAGATCAAATGACTGTCTGGCAGCAGGACAGGACCCCCACCCTGGACCCTTCACTGGCTGGGGAGAGGATGCTCTGTACGTGGGATTGAGCAAACCTTCCTCCCAGCATGCTGGGAGAGGGTAGCACCAAAAGTAACAGGAATATTTTCCTGGCACCATCAGCTTGGGAGCTGCGGAGTTAAATTCCTTCCTCAAGCTTTGCCCCCTCGGTAACACCTCCAACACCCTGATTATTCATGTTAAAAACAAAAACAACAAAGGGACAATTGGCCAAATTTTGTAAAATGGCTATTTCTGCACATTCAGCCTCAGATGGCGTTTGACCCTTAATACAGATGGTTTCACTTAATGTATTTTGTTTAAACAATCCCTGTTCCTGGAAGTGGTTTCAGAATAGGCTGTTCCTCATTGCTGTTCATATTTGCTTTTTCTTATGATATTATAAGAAGCTTGAGGAGAGTGGATTCAGAAAAGGGCAGCAATCAGTGTTCACAGGCATTTGTGGAAGCTTTTGTATTTTCCTATTAATACGATGTTGACTCCTCAAGCTTTCAAGACTGAAGTGGTTTGGAGCACTTTTGTCCTCAGGCTGTCGAGCTCCCTGTGCTTCTGTTATTCCTCTGTCTGTGCTAAGAGACCCCAGGGAGTCCCTTTTCTCTGGAAATTTCTGTGGAACATTTCTGTGGAACAGCTTTTCATCTGGGATACCTGGTTTTCCTCCCAGGGTAGGCTTCTGGGTGCTCCATCACACAAAAACCTCCTTTCTCTTTGATGCAAAGTGTTTCTGTGCAAGGGGAGAAAAAAATTATCTGTTGTGCTTGGAACTATCTCCTCCTCATGTCTGTTAGAATTTCTGCATGTGCAGACATTTCACAGGTGGTGCAGGGTGTGTTGGCGATACTGAGCACACCCTGAGCGAGCTGTGAAAAGCCTCCCTCAAATTCAACGTCAGGAATCTTAAAATCCTGCCCTGTGCCACAGCCACGAGAGGCAGCCCCACTTGATGGAAAGAATGTGAATGCCCTTGCAGTACATGGGAAATGTGGTTTCTAAGCTGGAAGTTGGTGTGTTGGGCGTGTTACTGAATGTTTCACATTTGTGTAGTACCTTCTAGTGGTGGGTCCCAAGGCTGGGACCTGATTTTTAGTTTGAAGGTTTGTAGTAGTTATATTTGGAAAAAAAACGGAGATGCCAAGTCAGGTCATTGTTTATCCACAGTGATTGGTGAAATCTAAAGAAGAGTTGGAAATAAAATTATGGCATGTCTGTTCATATGATGAAGCAGAATAGTTAATTTTCCCTTATTTTATTTCTTTTTTTGTCCTAAAATTATTTTTTTCTTAAAATCCAGGCCCTGTTTGAGGAGTTGACAGTGTAAGCAAAAGTGACCCAAGGTATCATCATGTCTTTCCAAAACAATAACCTGCTAATCCTCCCAGTGACCTTGTGATGTCCTTTGTAAACACTTCAGGTAGAATCAAAAAATGAGAGATCACATGGTCTCTGAGGTTTTTCCATTTTATAAATGGTGTGTTACATAGCTTAAAATCCTTCTGTGTCACCTCCTCAATATCCCCTATTGTCCATGCAGTGCCATTGCTCCATCCCCCTTGAGTCCAGGGCTGCTGAAGATTTCTAGTCCTGATTCTTTCTATGAATGTTCCTCTGCTTTAAGATTAATTTTAGAATAGGTTCTCCTGGCACCCTGACTGCTGTACGTGTGGGAGGGAGGGATTAGGAGAACACAGCAGCTCTTTCACCATCTGAAAATCCTCTGGTCACGCTGGACTTGCAAAGACTGAGCCGAACCAAGGAAGGGAGGAAATCAGGATGTGTGGCCTAACAAAAACCAGTTCGTTGACTTTTGCTCTGGGTATTCCCACCTGATGTCAGCTCAAGCCAGAGCCTTCCTTCTCTGATGTTCCAGGCTGCTTTTGTTAGTTCAGTATTTTTTGGTCTTTATTCTTGTAGTAATTCACTGTAACATCTCTGACTTGGCTGGGCAGGCAGAGGAGCTTGCATATCGCTGGCTTGAGACCTCAGTATGGACTGGCAATCAATGAGAAATAGGAAAAGCTGTGAGTTAAATTACAGAGTTGTGGTACCTTCTGTCTGGAACTTCATGGAACAACCCCAGAATCAGGAGGGGCTTAGAGTGGAGCTGCAGAAGAACTTGTTACTCCAGAAGGTTTCTCACCAAGCTGTGTTTTCTGCTACTGTTGGCTGTATTGCAGCACTGCTGCATATCTGGGTATCTGTCAGCTCTCTAGGAATTTGAGGCATTGCATTCCCTTGATCCAGACTGGAGTGCAGCCAGTTACTGGAGGCTGGATGAAGTACTCCCATTTCAGGTGGAGGCACGTCTCCCAGCACAGAATAACTATGGTCTATCATTCAATCTCTGAATGATTGATGAAGTCCATCTATAGCTGGTCCAGTTCTATATTCACCTTTATTTCTTTGGGGTTTGTTTGTAGCTCTCTCAGTAGGAAAGGCTGGTAAGATTAAGCTGTTTATACAACTTGTCAATACAGATGGTTTACTCTGTATTCTGAATTAAGCAACAGCTTTGCTGGCCCCCTCATGATGCCAGCACTGTTAATTGTGTGAATACACACTGATGAGACTCTTCACATCCTTGAACTGGGTCCCCACATGGTTGTGTGAGCACCAGTGCCAACAAGAGGGAGAAGATGGGAAAGGTGGGACCCAGGCACTCTGTGTTTAGATGGGGTTAACTGGTTGAAGACCCTCACTCTGTGTCAGCAGGATTTCTTCCCAAACTCATCTCAGTGTTTGTCTGTGCACTTTCCTGCTTCCTGCCCTGCTGCTCCATTGTGCAAGTTTTCAGAGCAGTCACAGGTATTTTAGTTTTGTCTTTGTTTGTTTAAGTATTTGTGCACATCATCAAGATCCTCTTCTCTCCCAGAACAGTGAAGTGACTCAGCTGACCCTGACATGAAAGAAGTGTCTAGCACAGCCTTTGGAGCAGGGTGGGATGGCTTGGGGGGTGCCAGTGGTTGTTACTCCTTGATACTTGGCACTTCTCCCTATTTTCTGTCTGGTATGTGGGCAGACAGAATCAGCTGAAAACCTCAAGACCACATGTAACATATCTGCTCTGGGAATGGCTCTGATTAATGATGGGCAGGTAAAGAGGGAGTGAATGGAGAGGAACTTTTGGGGTTACTGGAGATCAGTAGCACTGATTTCTTTTTTTACTCCTTCCTTTATCTTTCCACTTTCTGCCTGGAAAGGCAGAAAACATGCAGAGGAATTGCACAGTCTCATGCCATTTTCTAAATCTATATTCAGATATGACATGCACGATTAAGCATATCAAAAAACCTGAAAGAGCTTAGTTTAATAACTTTTTCCCCTTACGAATTCAGCATCAGTCTTCTGCTTTGTCTTAATGGTGCAACCCAGAGAGAACATTCCCTAGCTTTTAAAAAAATATCCAAATTAAAATGCTTCTTTCAATGTGTTTTTATGTTTAGGAATTGATAAACAGTGTTCAACCTTTGTGAGAGTTTAGCACTTGAACTGCATCCATCTATGCTCAGCAGTGCATGAGTAAATTAGAGACCCTTTTCCTGCATCCCTGCTCCAGCTGCACCAGGACAGTGGTGTATATATATATATATACATTTTGCTTTTGCCTTTCCTCATGGTGAAGTAGCTTATTTCTGTCTGAAGTTTCTTCCTGTTGGCCCCAGCCTTCACAGGAAAAAATACTGGTCCTACCTTTACATCATAGCCCCAGCAGGACTCTCAAAACTTCTTATATTGTGTCCTGACAACAAAATGAAATGCTCAACTGCTTGGAGGGGACCATTGCTGCAGGCAGTTCTAATTAACTGGAAGCTTTTCCTTTCTGGGAGCATATATTTACTTTCTTACACTGGGAGTAATAAGCAATTAGTGCTATGGAGCACCAGGCACTTACCTGCACATCTGAGGGAGGCTGAGAGTAGATCCTGAGGGTGGATAAGTAGAGTAATTCAAATCAAGTGACTGTGGATGGCTTTATATAGTGGGTTTTATGCTTATATGGATGCTTTTTTATTTCCATAGTTACAAAGGGCTTCTACTACTTTCTCAAAATAATATGTATTCCCCTGTGGATGAATTAGTGACGTCTGGAATTCCTGAGCAGAAGGCACTGGAGTTTGGGGCTGTGGGTTGGGTTTTTGAGGGTTTTTTTCCTTGGTTTTGAAAAAATATTTAATTTAAAAGAAGAGGAAAAAAGCACACTCATTGCAGTGTCAAAATATCTATATGTTGTAAAGGTTTCTGCCCACTGATATTGATAGTGTTCAAAGGCACTAACCGTCTAGGATTAGATACCTAGAGAAAAAATGATCTCTGCAATTGAATTCATCCTATTCTTTTGTGACTTTGTGCGTGTTACTTGAAATTTTCTGCATTTCAGTAAATTAGGATAATCTTTGCTGAATTCAGTGCTGAAAAAGCTTAGGTGAGTGAGTACAGAAATGATGTGTGGCTGGGCAGGGAACCTTCACCTGCCCTGGAATGGCTGTGAAAATGTTAATACTGCTGCGAGACCTCCTTTGTGTGATCAACTTCAAGGCAAAGGAGTTGAATCGCTCCCGGGTCTGATGGATTATTTGTTTATTTGTGCATCATTATTTGCTTTTCAAGTCCTTTGGTGATTCCCACACCTGTGGCAGGAGCAGGACACGTCCATAGATCTGTGCCCCAGCCTAAATTCTCTAGCTGGGAGAGAAAATTCAGCACAACCACTTTGCCTGGGTGGGTAGAGCCAGAAAGAAGAGTGGAAAGGAGTTCCAGCTGGTCCCATCACTGGAATTCCATCGCTGATGCACAGGAGGTTTTCCACCTTGGCTCGGGGGCTCAGGACAGGTCGGTGTTCCCGCAGTGGGAATTGAGGTACGGGCATGGAACAGGCGCGTGTTTACAGCCAGCCCGGGATAAACCTCTCCTCCTCCGTGTTCCTCCTAATCCCCGCTGGGTCTCATGCGGCAGCGGTTCAGTAATACTTGTTTTCTTTTCTTCGTCTCCCCTTCCACCCCCTCCTCATGTGTAATTTGATCTCCGAGGCCTGCTCTTCTGCTTTGGCAGATTTTTCAGCTCTTGAATGGAAGAAATTAACCACTTAGTTACTGCCAGGACAAACCCCTGTTCACTGGTCCCTCTGGCCCTTCCTGCGGTTGTGCTCAGACTGAGACAAGAAAAGCCCACAAAGTCATCAGCTCTGAGCTCCCCGCTTAAAACCTCTTCTCTTACCTTTACTTTTTCATCTGCATTTCCTTGCCTTTTCATTTAAAAGAAATACGGAAATGCTCCCACTCAAGATCTGAGTCAGTATTTGGCAAAGACATTTCTCTAAAACTTGTTTGCTGATCCTTTCCAAGCATGTATGTTTTCTGATTGCGTCCTGGCTGTCTGTGATTCCTCCCTTCCCTGGGCTGGCAGAAAATACTGAACTTCAGCAGGATCCCTAAACTGATGGAATTTTACCTAATGCACAGGGACTTCCAGTCCCTGCTCCCTCTTTCACAACTTTAATAAACTGCCTGGACAATGGAAGTTCAGTCATTAATAGTCAGTAGGAATTTAAGTGATTTTTCTGTCTTTAAGGTACGCTGCTGTTTTTTCTCAGATCTGAGAAGTGCGAGAAGCTGCCTTTTTTTTTTTTCTTTTTTTTTTTTCTTTGCCTGCAGATGTTCAAAAAGTGTTCAGTGGAAGAGGCCCAAAACATTTTCAGTGATGGGTGATGAGCCCCTTTGGACCTGAATTTAACCTTGCAGGCTTCAAATGCTAATACTCCAAGCAACTCCCTGTGGAGCTCATGACCCTCTTGTGTTTTTACATGAGCACAGTGAATACTCATGATCACCATTGCAGGAATTTAGTAGTTTGTAAAGACATACCACTAGTGAAAGAATTTAGTAGTACCTTCTGCCTTGTTACTACCTTAAAAAAATAAGGATTCTGCTCTGTTGCTTGGAAGGAATTTCAAATACTTGAACATTCCATCTCTGAAATCCCACCACTTCCCAGCTACCTCCTTCACTCATGAAAATTGCAAATAACAAACATCTGTTAAATCAAGGAGAAAACCCAACAAATGCACATGCTTTATTGCAAAATCCTTGGCTTTTCCGTTGATGTGTACAGTGGACTCTTTGTAACCTGGCTTTTCTTGTTTTTTTGAAGTTCCTACTGATGAGAGTGGGACTTAGTAAGTCCAAGTACCAGAAGTGTTTAATATCACCCTGTAAGTGCAGATACCTCTTTGTGCTCTTGCAGGGCTATTCCAGCTGTGCTGGATGGTGACTGAAGGAAGAAAAACACTCTTTGCCCTCAGGTGCTTACTTGCCTTTGTTCAGATTCATGTGTGGGGTTTTTTTTATTTTATTTACAATAATACCTATTGTAGAATGGTCAGAGTAGTAGCAAGAGGCTTTTGTTTTTAACGTGCTGTTTTAACTAGCTGTTGTAAACATGTCAGCTGGATTTTGAGAAGAGCTTAAACAGGAAGGTAGAACAGTGGTCTCTAAAAATGGTTTGTGTGTGAATTGGAAAAGGAGAGACAGAAGTTTTGACATTAAAAGCTGGAAGAGAGACATTGGCAGCACTGGTGGAATGGTTCCGAGTTAGGGCAGTGGTGGAGAAAGGCTGGCATTTACACACATCTCTGGCACCAAGGTTCATCTGGGCAGAGTGGTAAAACCACTCCAGCCCTGTTTATCTGGGTGTGCATTCCTAATGCCAGTGGTATTATGGGTTCCTGGAGCTCTCCAAATAAGTGGTAGCTGTAGATCCCTCAGTATCCTGGTCACTTGGGCTTTCTCCTGTGGTGTGTGAACACACTTGCAGACTTTACCAGGCTGATGTAGAGCACATTCTGTGTGAAAATACCAGCAAGGACTTTCTCACTCTCTCCTCATTACATGGTAGGCCCTAAAAATAAATCCCACATGTCATTGCCACCTTGTATAGTGCTATCATAGCCAAGGAAGTGAAGAACCTTGGAGTATCCTGGAAGACTTGTTTTCACTTGTCCTTTGGAGTAGCTACAAGGTGTCTGAACAATCACTTGAGACTAAGAGGTGATCCACTCAGGAGACAGTTGTTTAAATCTGAGCTGGCTTTTAACTGGCTGGGTGTGGGATGTGCACTCACCTTCAACCCTGCCAACTTTGGGCTCACCTTCTGCCTTGCTTTCTTTGGTAGAAGGAATTTCTTTGCCATAAAAAAGCTCTCATGACTCAACATGCTTGACTCACTGAAGTTGTATTCCCTGCAAACAGCTCTACAAGACTCCAACAGAGCTTTTGTGCTGCATGTGCCAAGAAGGTAGAGTTGAGTAGCCAGCATTTGAAAGCTGCTGGTCCTCTCTATCTGATAGACAGCACCATCTTCTCAAATGTTTGGCACTTTGTGTATAAGAGTGGATGAAGTTGTTTAACAGTGAAGGATCTGAAAATCCAAAGGAAAACTGGAACCTGTCAGACAAAGCAGGACTAACCCCCAGGAAAACAGGGAATGCTGCATTTGGTGTCGGATCAAAGCCCAGCTTTGCTACAGCTGCATCTGTAGCACATGCTGTGGTCATTCATGGATTTCAACATAGGTTTCTTTGATCATTTGCATATACACATACACACACACTTTTTTTTTATCAGGTAACGATGTTAGGATGTGTTATTCCACTATGTGAAAAATGCCATCAGAAGAGAGCTGTGTAGCATGGGAACGTTCTGTGGCATGGATGCATTTTTAATCCTAAAGACAGTGACCTATGAATGCCCCAAATCACATGTAATCTTACCACTTACTAAGAAAAATGCATCTTATAAATTACGTGATTCTACATTTTGTTGCTCCAGGCTCCAGAGACAAAAATCTGTTTTACAGCTGACACTGAATTAGTCTTTATCACCTGTGGGGAAATTCTCAACTGCATTTATAGAAGAGAAAGATAAGGCACAGGTAAATTTAACTATAAGCAAGAATTTGCTCTTTCAGTGGCAGGCTTCTTTACTCGTTTGCTTTAACCACTAGTTTGTGATACCTCTGTTTCAAGTGATTTTTTCCACCCCAAATCAGCTGAATGTGCCTATCAAAAAATGCCCAGACTTTGGGACTTGAAACTCTGTTAACTTTCCATGTTTCAGAAGAGGATTTTAAAACAAAATTAAGCTCAGATTTTAAATGGGTGACAAACACTCAAGCTGTTTTTAATGGTATCGCAACAAAATTCACTCCAGCTGCTAACATGTGAGATCATGCCAAAACTCACTTTCTGTTCATGGAGTCCAGTCCTTTCGCTGCTGCTGTCGTGTGTGTGTGTGTGTGATCATTCTCTTTTGGATAAAAATCTGTCCTCAAATTCTGGCTAGCATTAAGAACGTAAAGAATAAATATCTGTCTGCTAGAACCAGCTGAAACAAAGGCCGTTGACTAAATAGGTTTATGCTCTTGTAGGAGCATGAACAATAAAGGCTAATGGATACTGGATTGCATTAATGAGAGCAGAGCCAGCAGGTCGAGGGAAGTGATTATTTCCCTCCCTTTGGCTCTTGTGAAGCCACATCTGGAGCTCCTTCCCCTGCAGCAGATGCCGAGACCCTGGAGGGAGCCTGGCGGGGGCTGGAGCCGGCGCTGCCCCCCGGGGCCGAGGGAGAGAGGGGGATGGAAAGGGTCCCAGAGCTTTCATAACCACCCAACTGGTGGCTGGAAAGACTCTTCTCAGTGGTGCTCAGCAAAAGGAGGAGAAGCAACACTTAAAACTTGCAACAAAGGAAAGCTGGGTAGGTATGAGAGGATAAAAAGTGTTTAACTGCCCAGCAGACTCAGTTAAAGTTTAGCTGCATATAGCCTGGAAAATATTGATGTAGGGAGATAGCCTCCCTCAGAGCAGGAGCTGGAACTGGAGCCCTTCTGAGCCTACTCCTAACCAAATTGTTTTGCCATTCTGCAGCAGAGAGCCTGAGTTGAAGGTTGCATCAGTCACTGTAGTCCAGAAATCTGCACACATTTCATGACTGATCTTGTTCTAAGATGTGTATATGACAAACAAATGTGAGAGGGATTAATAGCTGACAGCAGTAAGAGTGGCAGAGGTTGTGTGACACTACCAGTATGGCTTTTATTTCTGCATCACAAGTTAATTTCATGGCATTCAGGAATGGCAGAGGGTATTTGCTCAAAGTATTTACAGCCCAGTTTGCCATGACACAAAAGAGGAAACGTTGAAGGATGATGTTTGTAGCACAGGGACCACACAAGCGTGTCTGCCTGGAAGCATAAAGGGAATTAATTTGTTTATCTACAGAGGAAGTTATCCCGGATAGCTCTTTGTGTTTTAACTCCCCAAGTGGATGTGTTTCTCCTACAGTGAGGTTCTTCTGCAAGCGGGTTAATTTAATTTGAGATGAGGCATTCTTCTTCAGGAATAAGAACCCCAGGAGTTCATCAGAAATGTAATCCGCATTAATTCTGCTGGCACTCATTGTATTAGCATTAATTCTAGTGGCTGGGTGGTGTTCATGGGGGGCAGCCTTTGTACTGTGGGGAATGCTTTGGGGATTCTGTGTTCCTACAGCTGCAGGAGAAGCGGGATAGAGATGGGGATGCTCATCTCATGGAAAAGAAGTTGCGTGCAGGGTGCTTGGTCTGCTCTTAAAACATAATTTCATTCCAGTTCCCTAAACATGACACTGGGCTGAAACATGTGAGGACTGAGCTCCTCCTGTGATTTATGTAACCTTTCTCCTCCAAATCTGTGTTTAACTCCTTTTTTCCGTTTTTCTTTTTTCTTTTTTTTTTCCCTCTTCCCCAGTGCAGTTGCACACAAGTTCCCTGTTAGGCAGGCAAGGAACAAGTAGACAGGTGTTGGTTTCTCTTAAAACTCTGATGCTTCCATAAAATAGAAATTCTCCAGAAGTGGAGAGAGGATGGGGTAGAATGGGGAGAACTGTATTGTTGTTTTCCCGATGGCCATGCAGGCTGCCAGGAGTGGGGATGGGAGCCTCAGCTCTTTGCTGAACTGAGTCGAGGAAATGTTGAAATTCTCTACCTGCTTTCTGGTGTATTAAATGGGGAATATCCATGTTCATGTTTTCTGAGAAAAAGGTGAAAGCACTTTGAACATCATGCTGTCCTTAGTGTTACTTCTTTGCTAGAAATGTGACTTGTGGTATTTAAAAAAAAATAAAATAAATAAAAAAAAAGCAAATGCTCTTATTGCAGTTCAGTATGGGTTGAGAGAGCAAGGATTTTTTTCCCAGCTGTCTTTCATGTTTTCACCCCATGGAACAGAAGACTGAGGCAAAGTGATGCTGTAATATAGTGCCTAAAGAGTCTGAGCAATGTTTGCTGTTTCGGAGGCACAGACCTCAGATGCTGG
Source organism: Illadopsis cleaveri (assembly GCA_013399915.1). Lineage (NCBI taxonomy): Eukaryota > Metazoa > Chordata > Aves > Passeriformes > Timaliidae > Illadopsis > Illadopsis cleaveri. The sequence goes on from VXBB01002225.1 coordinate 109,551, forward strand.
AAGCATGCAGAGTTTCCCCTAAAGTATTCAATGTTTGAAAACGTTGGAGGGCAAAAGAGCACAAGCACTAGTCAGAAACCTTGCCAAAACAAACTGTCAGATGTGAAGGCAAGTTTTCAGGGACAAAAATGAAGATATGCTGCTCTGTTGACTCTGTGTGTGACACACCGAGGGCTCCACGCGTTGTGGCGTGGTTTGTGCTGGGAGCAGCTTCCCAGGCCGTTTTCCCCAAACTCAGTATTTTGCACCCCTAATGAACTCTGCACCCTTGAGCACCTCCTGCTCCAGGCAGCAAAAGCACCTCAAGCTTTTGGAGGTGAAAGGGGATTTTAAAGTGGAAATAATGCAGTTGTGTACATACCTAATATGGTATCTCCTTTAGAGAGAAACCTAGGTAGATAGGTAGATAGATTGTGTGTGTATATATATATATACCAAAAATGATGCTCGTTTAAATGGGACACACACAATAATGCCAGAAAACAATCTAGAAAAAATACATCAGCAGAGAGCATTAATTGGTGTGTAACCTTGTGAAACATGCAGGGAAAGGGCACAGTGTGCAGGGGAAAAGACTACTAGGTAGTGAGAGACTGAAAACTTTTGGGCCCTTGTGCCAGAGGAGCAGCAGTAACCGCACTAGCCGAAACCTGAATCCCTGTGCCTGTAATTAGCGCAGAGATGCTGAGACAGGATCCCTGGGCAGGAGCTGCAGCTCCCCCGCCGTTTTTGTGCCGGGTTACAAAGGGGCATCGCTCTGGGGCCGCCTGTCCCCGCCGCCGGCGCGGTGTTTGAGCAGCCCCTCCACGGGCTGGGAAA
>VXBB01002225.1:111598-123607 GCA_013399915.1 Illadopsis cleaveri
CTCTCTCTCCCGCCAAAAGAGTTGGGAAAGGAGGGAAGATGGCTGGAGTTAACTCCCCGGGAGAGGAGGTGCGGGGCCCCTGGATTTTCCGCCTCTCGGGCTCGCCCTTGTAATGCTTTTCGGAGCGCTGGATTTCGTCGAATTTTCTTGGATATTTTGTTTTAGGCTTCTCCTGGATATGTTGTTTTAGTTCTCCTGGACTTTTTTTAGACTTTTACCGGATCGTTTTAGACTTTTTGTTTTAGACTTCTAACGGATAATTCCACATAGAAGAAGCTGAAGGAGGGGGGGAAGGGAAAACAAACAGCCGAAGCCAAACTCTAACAAATGAAAATGTTGGAGATTTGCTTGAAATTGGTGGGTTGCAAATCGAAGAAGGGGCTTTCCTCCTCCTCCAGCTGCTACCTGGAAGGTGAGTACCCACAGGGGCTGGGGTTGGGACGTGCTCCCAGGGGGCACAGCCCGATCCCATCACCACCATCCCGGAGTTTTATTCCTGGACTGCAAGTTGGGGCCAGGTTTGGGGGGATGTTTGGAGCTGGCCAGGTTCAGGCTGGGCTTGGCCATGCGGGGGTGAAGAAGCGAGCGGTGTCGGCGGCGTGCGGACCCAGGTGCCTTTCATTAATGCAGTTACAGAGGGAGCGCGGCTCTACCATTTATGGTTGTAAAATGTCAAGTGATCTTATTGCCGAGCCCATAAACAAACTCCTATCTTCAGGCCTCAGCTTTGTACTTCTTTTCTTCCGGGGGGTGCGGTGGGGAATCTTCCTTATTTTGGATGTGAGAAAACCCAACTCCATGCTGAAGAAGAAAATTAAGATGAGTCCATCGGTAAAATATTTTCAGCGTGCATTAATACATAACTGCTTGGTCCATTTTGGTTATCCCCTTTCTTAGTGTGCTTTCCACAGGCATTCGTTTAACTGAATTTTCTTGCATGTTTGCTTTTAAAAAGTGATTTCTGAGTCACACCTGTGGTTGCTTGTAGACAGTGAGATGTTAAACGTATGGACTCAACTGGTTTGGGTGGAAAGCTTGGGCGACAGAGGCACCGCGCTGGGCGGGGGGACTTTGGGCTGAGGTCTTGCTTGGTGTGACCTCAAGCAAGATTTTCACCCTGACGTGGCTTCACACCCTGCCTGTGGAACAGCGTTGTGGTCCCTTCGTTCAGCCTCTTCGCTGCCCTCCCAAGGCTGTGTCCATCCTACAGGTCCAGGCTCCTTCAACTTCTTTTGTGTTGCTGGAGGTTGTTTCAGTGAAAATAATCCTCCTGCCAGGAGGACTGTGCTAACTCATCAAATCAGAGGCACGAAAGGCAGCAGCTGATTTCCAGGGGCCTATCGCAAGTCGCTGTTGCTCAACTCTCAAATATTCAGTGCAGAAATGGCCCTCGGAAATTCATAGGTTAGGAATCTCAAAATCTACAAATGGCTGCTCGTGGCAAACTCACTTGAAGAAGTTTTGGATCAAGAGTCTGTATTTATTGGATACATTCAGTGACTCTGAGGAATTTTCTGTTCTCTAAAATCAAAGAATAGTTTCCAGAGGACTTTTTCTGCTTATTTAAAGTTTCAGAAACCAAATGGTGGGCAGATGCATGAATAATTCTGATGTTTTTATGTGACTGAATTCTTTTGCGATCTTTTAAGTATACAAAACCTCTGTCTGTGTCCCCTGCCTCTGGTATTGCTCAGGGTGTGTGTGGAGAAGGAGCCCCAAGCTGTGCTGGGCCTCCTGTCTGTGCTGCTAGATCTTTCAACACAGCCCTGGGAGAACAGGCAGAGCATCTGGGGCCTCATTTCCCTCTGCCGAAATGAATGCTGAAGGATGATGTTACAAGGGTGTTGCCCTGACTCTTTTTGCAAGTTTTCTCTTTTGTATTCATTGCAACCACTCCCCCCCTCCCCAGTTTGTAATGCAGTTTCATAATAGGATTAGGGCATAGTTTGATTTGGCCGTATAGGCAGTATGAGTTAAGAATGTTGGACACAATTAATATTGTAGTATTTCCACCTTCTGCTTCCCTGAGACTGTGGTTGCATATTTGTTTTTTATGATGGAATGGGAAATGCACGTTGAAACCACTTTTACTGGATCTCTCAAGGTAGCTCAGTCTCACTTCTTAGCTCAGCATGGGGCAAACCCAAAGCCAGTGTCAGAGTGGATGTTAAAGGTGTGCAAATGTGGCAACTGCAACCTTAATGTGGCTGTTGAGATATAGCCTGCCCAGAGCCCCCATAATTGATTGGGAAGCAGGGAGAGATACTCATCTGAGGAAAAAGTAGTTTAAAAAAGCAGAATTTTCTGTTACTGCTTTCTAAAGCTGAATGTATTCCTGGGCAGCTTTCTTACAAACATTACTGTGAGGTTGAAATCATTGTTGAGGACTCCTCCAAAAGAATGGTGGTGGCTTGTCCCAAACTCCTGAATTCCAAGACCACAAGTGAAATCCATTTGCTTGTGTTACCCTTAAGAATGTAACAAGTTTTTACATATGGAGGTGTTATTTTAAGCTTGGCAGATCATGAGAAGGGGGCAGGGTTGTGTCAAGGGTCAAAAACTCCAGATCATTGCTCCTGGATCCCTGTGAACAGCCTGTGATGGCCACTGCATTTCTGTGCACATCCCTCAGCCTCTGTGAAGCTTCTGAAAGAATTAATGAGATGATGGCAATATCATTGGAGGATTTCACTCTGCTGTTGTTATTTTAGTTGTATGGAAAGCTGAAATTTACTATAATAGATTAGGAAACCTGAAGCATAACTGCTTAAAGGCTGAAAGGTCCATTAGGTGCTTGGAAAACCAGTTGCAGCCAGGAGGATAGATGAAATTTTACTTCATTCCTTATTTTTGTATTCATATGTTAACAGAAACAATTCAGTTCTTGGTTGATGAATAGCATGGGGTGTAACAAAATCAAGTCTATTTGTTGTATTTAAACACATTTTTTGAGAATACTGTGCTGAGTCTGGATTTGGTGTAAGGCTGATTTGGTGTCAGGCACATGTGCAGGTGTATGTGTCCTTTGACCAAGTAATCAGGGATGTGGTTTTCTTTTCATGGTGGTCCCTTCTGAAAGGCTTTTATGCTTTGTTAGTTTGCAGGAGCGAGGGTTGTTTGGAGATGCTCTGTGTGTGGTGTGGAGGGCTGGCAGGTGCTGTGGCCCATGACCCTGTGCTGTTGTGCAAGGGCAGACTGTCCTGCTCCCTGAAAAAGCTGAAATTTTATCTTAACTTGATCAAAAATAAGTTCAAATTGCTTCTAACAATGACTGAGTTTTCATATTGATGTTTGAGCTGGGCATTTCTTTGCCCTCATTTCTATTCCCACTAGTAAATATTATTTTAAAATGTGACAGATTTGAATTTCTCGCATCTGCTTTCTCCTTTCTGCCTTTGCCAAAGTGAGTAATTCCTCACCCACTTCACACCAAGAAAGGGTAAAGAGTAGAAGGGAAGAGGCACAGTGAACATTGCTGCCAATCTGATCAGGAAAACAGAACGTGTCCATGTCCCAAATAGGGGCTGAAATAGTCTTGCTGCCTTTTTGGGCTTGGCTCTTGGCTCTACCACTGAAAGGCAGAAGCCTTGTTTAAAACCTGTCAGTGTTCTCTGTGAAGTGTGAAAAAACATTGTGGGGACACTAGTAAAGTCCTTTTGTTTTCTAACTGAAAAGACTCCTGTCCTGCCAGCTGTCACGCTGTCTTCTTTTTTTTTTCTTTTTTCTTTCCTAAATTTATTTCTTTTAGTGTGTCTAGTTACAGCTAAAGCCTGGGGAGGAGTGGCAGCCTGTACCCATTGCCCTGTTCCTGGAGAGGGTTTTTGTAATGCATTTGGGCACGTATTAAGCCAGACCTAAATGGGCAGCACAGTGGCTCATCTGCCCCAGTGTCACTGGGATGAGCAGGCAGGGCTTTGATCACCCTGTTACGGAGAGCAAATGCATTAACCTGGAGCTGCTGCCTCCCTTCTGTTTGTTTCCTCTCTTGGCTATTTTCTGCTCTTCACCTCGTGGCCTCTCATCTGCCACCACTCAGTAGAGTCCTTGCTGTTATCCACATTTCTGCTTTGTAGTGGCTTCTTAGTTATGTGCTTGTTGCAGTGGTTCTTATTTGTCCTGTCCTTGTTAAAATCTGGTTGATGTGCTTGCTGTTTCCCATGGGATGTGGTGAGGAAAAGGATTATCATTTCACAGGAAAAGTTGTAACTGTTTTCAGACCTAAGACTGATCATCCACAGATCTGTCTGTCCTTCCCTGAGCAGTCTGTGGAGCTGCTTAGTAAAACAAGGGAATATAACAGTAAATCTTGATGATTCTTGCTTGGTGCTTTCCCTGCCCAGGGCTCAGAATCAGGCAGACTTTCCTACTTCTGCTCCTTCAGTAAGGAAACAAAACCAAAAGCTAGAAAAATGAAGTCAGAAATACTGAAGTGTCATTGAAGTCCACTTGAATCTAGTTACTTTTCTTCCTTCCTCTCCCAGAGGTTATTGTCTAAGGTCAGGCAGAACTTAGTGGGAGATTTGGTGGTAAAGTTCAAATTTCTGCCATACCCACTGTTTCACTCCATCCATCTACAGCTGTGATTAGCTGAGTGGAGAAAGATGATGTTTGCCATGTCACTAAGGGGTTATAAATGGAATCAACTCAGTGAATGAGCTCAGGTAGAACCTACAGATCTGTGTAAGAGTGAACTTGAAGAAAAACCTGACAAAACAACCCACAAATAAACCAACAAAACAAAAAAACATCAGTAAAAGCCTTGAAATTATGGAATCATCTCTTGGAGGAGTGGGAGATGTTGGATCACCAGGGGTGCTCAGACAAGATCCAACACTGCAGTTGACTGTGAGGGTCTGTGTGAGCCTGGGCAATGCAACAGGAGCCATGGGCACCCTTGTTCTCTTGCTGGCATTCAGCAGTCTTGGGTTTCAGTATTTGGAGCACTGGAGATTGCTGGTGTCCATGTGGAGAGAGCACAGCAGGAGGAAGGTGCCTCGCTGGGAGGGGAAATAGGGCAGCACAGCTGGGGAGACTAGCCCAGCTCAGAGGAGTGGGGCTGGATCAGTTTCTACACTACTTCATCTTTGTGTGTAAATACACAATGTTTAGAAAGTGGTATTTATCCTCATGCTGGCTCCTAAGAAGGTGGACTTTTCCAAATATCAGCCAAGAGCAGGAAAACCAGTAGTTGCCATTGTTGCAGAAGGGTCTGTGGGCTGGGTTTTGTAGTGGGTAATGAGAGAGGCTGAGCCTGATCTCATTAGAGGGATGAGTCTGAAATAAAACATGAATCTTTCCTTCTTTTTTGGAAAGATCTGGTTTACAGGTTTTTCAGTTTTATATTTAAATCTATATTCCATCAGGCATAGGGAATCTATGAGGGCCACTAAGGAAAAATACTGAAACAGAGAGGCAGCTGCTCTGTCATGTGTGCACAGAGTTGGAAATATTTGAATGTATTGAATCTGCATTGCTATTCTGCCATTTATCACAGTTTCTTCCAGGGGAAAAGAAGAGTAGAGGGAATGTAGGGAAAGGAGAAGGCTTAGGTGGCGTGTGCTGTGCCTCCAAAGAGATTACTAGACGTGTTCTGCATTCCCTTGCTCTACAAACCTTGTGGAAAGAATGCCAGCACAGTTTGTAAGCCCACAGGATGTTTGTTTTGTAGGGAGACAGGAGGTCTCCTCCTTCCCTCGGGACTGCCTCGCAGTCAGCTATGGAGGAGCTAAGTGTAATTCTGTGCTCCTGCCTGTTTTCCAACCCTTCCCTTACATTGTGAAGGAAATTTGTTTGTGTTGATATAGACCAGAATTGTTCATATTTGAGAAGTTCTCACACAGTCCCTAACAATGATTCATGCCTTTGTATGAACAGTAATGAGCAGGAGATGGTTACACTTACGAAACCTTTTAGTGTGCAAGCATAAATACCTTCTGTTAAAAACTTAATTTAGGGGGGAAATGATGACATTCTTAATGCCTCAAAATACAAGCTGCTGTTGTCTTATTTCAAAGTCTGCACTGCTTTAATTAAGAGTCATCATTTAGTTGATGTTAGTGGAGAACTGAATTACAGTGCTGCTTTAGGACTCCTATCAGGAACCCAGGTGTTATCCAGAGCATGGTATGATCAGAGTAATAAATTGCAGCCTTGCTGGGATGCAGCACAAGACAAAGTGGATGTGTGGAAGGAGCGACAGCACAGCGATAACAGATTGAATTACGCTCGCTTCCTGCCCCATCAGCGTGCCAGGATGGCCTCCTGTAGGTACAGCAGCCAGGCTGATTTATTAGGAGGAATCTGGCCCACTGAAGATCTCAGCAGTGCTGTAAAATTGTAGTTAAAACCAGCAGTAGGAGGTGAAGAAGCTGTGTGTTGAAAAAGGCCCTCAATATGTAGGAACAGCAACGTCTAATTCCTGCTCCGAAGGACTGGAATGTCTGGGCAGATTTGCTGGAGAATCGCTCAGAGGGATAAACGCTGCTGACAGCCGGCTGTACGTGGCTCCCAGATGGACATGTCCTGTCTGCTTCTCTCGCTTCATGGTTTTGTGTCCTCAGTCTGCTGACAGTCTCCTCTTGGGGCCCAGATCTTTAAAAGTGTGTTTTGTCACGGTCTATCAAGCTTTTGCTACACTCGGGTCACCACAGTTCTGCTCTTTCCTTTACGCTCTTCTCCGTGTTGACTCAGGGCCTCATTCTCCCTTTCTGGACACTCTTCAAGCTTCATTCACCACCTTCCCCACCCCAGTTCTTAACTTGGGGTTCCTAAGTTCTGGAAAAACCAGCCCCACTTAGCCCAAGAGTTGTGTCTGGCTCTCCACAGCACGTTCACACACAGTCTGCACCTCTGTTGGGATGCCTGTGGCTGCACAGGAGGGTCAAACTGGGAGAGACAGAGGGTATGAACATCCTCTGATTGCACTGGGAGACTGGTGTGGTTTTCCAGCTTAGCAAATTCTCATGTGTGTGTGTTTAATAGCTTGTGCCCTTGCTGGTCCTTGGTTTTGCAGGCATTATCACTGAGTCAGTGTCTGTAGGAATGTCATGGAGCAAAACCAGCCCTCTCCAACTCCGGTACCGCAGCTCGTGGGTGTTGTTGGCAGCTGGCACGGTGTTGTCTCACAGCTGAATCGAGGCACATACCTTGGCATCTGTGTGTAATGAGTCAGTCCCAGCCTCGCCACGGCCTGGGCATGAGGGAGGGATTCTTGTGGAGCGCTTGGCTTTGCTCCCACATCCCCATCCCTGTCTGTGCCTGAGCCATCCTCCGCTGCGATCATGCTGGGGTTGGAGGGGAGCCCGCCTTGGACTTCCTGCCTTCCTGTCAAATCAGTGCCCCGTGTGGGAGGCATTTTCCTTCCTAACAGAGGTTATGGTCCATCCCACGGAGCAGCGAGTGCTGGTTTGTCCCATATCTGGGGGAGAGCATCACAGCATTGCTGCTTGCTAAGGTTGTGTCTGCCACTTGCAGCTCTGCTGTCTGTTCCAGGTGTTCACTGATGGTTTAACTCCTGGGAGTATCTCCCGTCACTGCAGTGCCCTGTGTTTGATCAGGGAGCTTAATGGGCTTGACAGGATCAAAGCGTTTTCATGGTAAAATGATTATAGCCTAATTTCTGAAAGTGGATTTTCTGTTTCTTTTTTCATTGTCACTCTTGAGGGAAACCCAGGCTATTAAAATATATTCTCCTGAGGACACAGGAAGAGGAAGCCAAGATGTCAAGGTGCTTTAAAATAACCACCCAACACACTGCCACTTTTTCTGGCTGTGGAATCATTTAGAAAGTGGAATTATTTAACTGCTCTGATTCACTATGGAAATATATCTCCCTGCAGTTACAGTTTGGCTGGGAAAACAGGCCCAGCAGTGTCTGTATTTGCTATTTTGCTCACATATATCATACACATTTTCCAGCAAATACAGTAGTACTCATGTACATAAATAACCACCCAGAGAGCCTTTACCAGTGGTCACCTGACCAACATATCAAGGATGCCAGATTGTCTTTGGGTAAATAGTGGCCACCACTACTATTTACACTTTCACTGTCAAAGATAACAGATAATATTGGAAAATAATATGTATTGTTAGGATTTGTAGGGTTGAATTTTGAGGAGTTGGTGGGGATTTTCGTTTTAACATTTCGCATTTCCTCATTGGGAATGTATTTTGGACACGTCCCCGTCCTCATTGAACTTCCATGCCTTTTCTGGTGTCAATTGCATCAGTTCTTCACTGGTTTACTGGCACAGCTTATACTGAATTTCCAGGCCAAACAAACAGTAGTGTTAAAACAATGTTTTGATGGGCTTGCATCTGTATAGCAGCACAATGCTGCTGAGTATTGCAGGTATAAAAAGAGTACTGTGCTCCCAGGTGAGCTGGCAGTCTGGGAGACACTTGGGATGGGATTTCTCTGTCCAAAGCCCTGTGTGTGCAGAGGAGGGGCTCAGCAGACAGGGGCTGATGCTGTGTAATGAAGGGCAGTTCCATGGTGCAAGGGGCTGCTGTGACAGTGCCGTGTTTCCTGTCCCCAGAGCCGCACTGACGCAATGGTTTGTGTGCAACACTCTGACCTCGCTCAACAAACTCATCCAGATGGAGAATGACCCTTCAAAATACAAGAGTTTCACAACTTGTTGTCCAGGCTCTGTGCCAGTACAGTCAGACATGGTGCTGCCAGCACATCTGGGGGTAGCATGTTAAAGAGTGAGGGGACACAATTATCTGGAGCATTTCTACTCCAAACTCTACGATCATGCTCCAACGTGAAGGACTTGCAGGAATAACTGCAATAAAATTCCCTGATGTATTGGGACTTGCCTGATACTGAATATTACATGCCTAATGTGCTGGGGTTTACAAAAAGCTTTGGAGGTTGGTTTTTACTCACCTGTAAAGCTCAGTTTTCAGGAATCTCTGTCTTTGGAGGTGTCTCAGGGTTCCTAAAAAATGTAGAAGTATGCTCAACACTGCTCTGGTTTGAGAGTGATGGGCAGGAGAGAGGGCAACAAAAAAGACACTGCCTTGTCATCAGATAAGAGGAGAAATTATTAAAAATATTGTGAAGAGCAGAAAGACCTAACTCCTCCTTAAATACCATGTCTTATAAATCTTGCCCTGCTTGGCTCCATTGGCTGCACGTTCTGGCCATTTCATTTATAGGATAATTAGAGGATTTAGCTTTTAAAGGTCCTGGGTTTGTTTTCAAATTTAACCATTCCAGCAGTTAGGTATGAGCCAAAGGATTTACAGGCAGCAAACAGCCTACGTGAGCTGCATTTACTGGAGGGATGGAGAGGGACTTTTCCTTTCCTGCATTTCCTGAGAGGCAGGAGCTGGGGGCTCTAGAGAGGCTGGGGACAGCTCTGGAACAAGAGTGTCCTGCCTGTGTGGCAGGAGATCTGCATTAAGGCACTGTCCATATCTGTCCTCTGACGCACGAGGAGCACACGTGTCATGAAACAATGCAACTTAGAAAGTCAGAGTGCGTGGGTTGGCCAGATGTCTTTTATCAGCCAAAATGAACCTGCTTTTTCCTTTCTCTCCCTCTTTCTCCTCCAGAAGCCCTTCAGAGACCGGTAGTGTCAGACTTTGAGCCGCAGGGTCTGAGTGAAGCAGCTCGCTGGAACTCCAAGGAAAACCTTCTCTCCTGCCCTAGTGAAAATGACCCCCATCTCTTTGTTGCACTGTATGATTTTGTGGCAAGTGGGGACAACACTCTCAGCATAACTAAAGGTAAGGTCACTGGCCAGAATTCCACTGGGAGTACGGGGGAAGGTGTAGGAAGGAAAGTCACTGTGAAATAATTAAGTTTTATACCAAACCCTGTGGAATTTTTTTTTTACTGTGGGAAATCATCTTAAACAAATACAAATAATTCACAAAGTAATGACCTTTTTGAAGGTTATAACTGTCTCTTTTTATTGCATTGGGCAAGAAACTGTTTGCCATAACTGAAGTCTCCATTAGGAGCAAGAATTTGAACTGAGAAATTAAACTAAGCTGATTTTGGAGGCTGGCCTCTTATTGTCATTGTTCTCCAAAACACAGTCCCTGAAAAATTACTGTACAGATATAAGTACCAGCAGGATTGAGTAAGAAAACACTGCATGTACTCCAAGTCACATCTACTTACCTTCCTAATTGAAATTATTTTATTTTTTATCCACTCCAGTTCTTTCCTAGCTCCAGCAAGCCAACTCAGTTCAAATAAAATTTGCTGGATTCATTTTTTAAACTCGAGCAGCATTGGAGCTGGTGCAGAACTGCAGGAGAGCTTAAAAATCTGAAGCATGTGACTTTATTTGGCTTGGAGAGGTCCAGTCAAGCTTGAAGAGAAACACATGCTCCCTGCTGAGTCAGATACCTATTCTTATAGGAGATCTGTTATGCAGAAAGAACTTGTCTTTGCCCTCAGCTCCTGGGCTTGCCATGTCTAAATACATTTTCTTTTCCCCAAAGGTGAAAAGCTCCATGTGCTGGGCTACAATCACAACGGGGAGTGGTCTAAATACATTTTCTTCTCCCCAAAGGTGAAAAGCTCCATGTGCTGGGCTACAATCACAACGGGGAGTGGTTTAAATACATTTTCTTCTCCCCAAAGGTGAAAAGCTCCATGTGCTGGGCTACAATTACAGCGGGGAATGGTCTAAATACATTTTCTTCTCCCCAAAGGTGAAAAGCTCCGTGTTCTGGGCTACAATCACAATGGGGAGTGGTGCGAGGCGCAGACCAAGAACGGGCAGGGCTGGGTCCCCAGCAACTACATCACCCCGGTGAACAGCTTGGAGAAGCACTCGTGGTACCACGGGCCGGTGTCGCGGAACGCCGCCGAGTACCTGCTGAGCAGCGGCATCAACGGCAGCTTCCTGGTGCGGGAGAGCGAGAGCAGCCCCGGCCAGAGATCCATCTCCCTGCGCTACGAGGGCAGGGTCTACCACTACAGGATCAACACTGCCTCCGATGGCAAGGTAGGCTCCAGGCTGTGCAAACCTTGCTGGGACGTGCTTGGTCTGCACGAGGTCGAGCTGAGCGGTTCTGAGCTCGGGTCGCAGGGCTCGTTGTCTGTAGTTACAGTGAACTGTGACATTCTGACGTGGCTGGGACAAAACAGTTTTATTCCTTTAGCAAACTGTGTGATACAGATCAGCAGTGAAACGCTTTAAGGGAGAAAATAGTAGAGCAGAATCTAAAAGATCGTTAATAAGAGATTCTGAGAATTCTTGTCCCTTATACTCAAAAGATAAGATCACTTTGACTGTCAAATCAGAGCCTATTGCTAATAATCCTATAAATATTAGGGACAGAATGCTTTCTGAGGTATTCTGCAGTATTTTTAACTACTGTTTTGATTTCTCTACAGTATTTCAGCGTGATCATTGGAGACGGGTAGGCACTTTCACTTTTATATGGGCTTTGTCCCCAGTTCCTTCATTTTTTCCTTAGATTGTTGTGTGCTGTAGCAGTGTTGCAATGCTGTGCTTTGTGGATGCTGCAGAGAAATGTTAGCATAAAAGTGTAGTTTTCCACAGATTTTTGTTTTAATTTCATGGAAACATTTCTACTGGCATTGGATTTTGGAAAATGTTGATTTTTAACCAATCTATTTTAAGCAGTGTCTCTTTAGATCCTGTGCAGAAGTTGAAGTGTAGGTCTGGAGCATGGCTGCTGAGGCTCTTCTTGCCAGCATCTAATAGATGACAGATTCTGTGCCATTAAATTTCTTCAAAAGAAAAAAATAAAAGTAATGAAGTATAGTAGCAGCCCACCGTGCCAAATTTTCCTTTGTCCTGGGAGAGCTTTACTCTTCTTACAGCAATGCTGACAGCAAAATCTTTAGTATGAAAATACAGGGACCCAGTACACAGTGTTTCCTATTTATCAGACTCAGCACTCTAAAACCTCCAATAGGATAACCAGATTTTATTCAGTGATGAAATACTTTTTGTCTGCTTTAGCAAACGGGTTGTAATTGAGACAATTCTGACCATGTTATTTAAGGCA
>VXBB01002225.1:123980-149336 GCA_013399915.1 Illadopsis cleaveri
TAAATACATTTTCTTCTCCCCAAAGGTGAAAAGCTCCGTGTGCTGGGCTACAATTACAGCGGGGAATGGTCTAAATACATTTTCTTCTCCCCAAAGGTGAAAAGCTCCGTGTTCTGGGCTACAATCACAATGGGGAGTGGTGCGAGGCGCAGACCAAGAACGGGCAGGGCTGGGTCCCCAGCAACTACATCACCCCGGTGAACAGCTTGGAGAAGCACTCGTGGTACCACGGGCCGGTGTCGCGGAACGCCGCCGAGTACCTGCTGAGCAGCGGCATCAACGGCAGCTTCCTGGTGCGGGAGAGCGAGAGCAGCCCCGGCCAGAGATCCATCTCCCTGCGCTACGAGGGCAGGGTCTACCACTACAGGATCAACACTGCCTCCGATGGCAAGGTAGGCTCCAGGCTGTGCAAACCTTGCTGGGATGTGCTTGGTCTGCACGAGGTCGAGCTGAGCGGTTCTGAGCTCGGGTCGCAGGGCTCGTTGTCTGTAGTTACAGTGAACTGTGACATTCTGACGTGGCTGGGACAAAACAGTTTTATTCCTTTAGCAAACTGTGTGATACAGATCAGCAGTGAAACGCTTTAAGGGAGAAAATAGTAGAGCAGAATCTAAAAGATCGTTAATAAGAGATTCTGAGAATTCTTGTCCCTTATACTCAAAAGATAAGATCACTTTGACTGTCAAATCAGAGCCTATTGCTAATAATCCTATAAATATTAGGGACAGAATGCTTTCTGAGGTATTCTGCAGTATTTTTAACTACTGTTTTGATTTCTCTACAGTATTTCAGCGTGATCATTGGAGACGGGTAGGCACTTTCACTTTTATATGGGCTTTGTCCCCAGTTCCTTCATTTTTTCCTTAGATTGTTGTGTGCTGTAGCAGTGTTGCAATGCTGTGCTTTGTGGATGCTGCAGAGAAATGTTAGCATAAAAGTGTAGTTTTCCACAGATTTTTGTTTTAATTTCATGGAAACATTTCTACTGGCATTGGATTTTGGAAAATGTTGGTTTTTAACCAATCTGTTTTAAGCAGTGTCTCTTTAGATCCTGTGCAGAAGTTGAAGTGTAGGTCTGGAGCATGGCTGCTGAGGCTCTTCTTGCCAGCATCTAATAGATGACAGATTCTGTGCCATTAAATTTCTTCAAAAGAAAAAAATAAAAGTAATGAAGTATAGTAGCAGCCCACCGTGCCAAATTTTCCTTTGTCCTGGGAGAGCTTTACTCTTCTTACAGCAATGCTGACAGCAAAATCTTTAGTATGAAAATACAGGGACCCAGTACACAGTGTTTCCTGTTTATCAGACTCAGCACTCTAAAACCTCCAATAGGATAACCAGATTTTATTCAGTGATGAAATACTTTTTGTCTGCTTTAGCAAACAGGTTGTAATTGAGACAATTCTGACCATGTTATTTAAGGCAACATATTTCCAACTTACGGCATTTTGATTCTTCCTTCTCCCTCCCATGTAGACACTCTCTGTGGTCAGCATCAGCTCTGTGAAGTGCTGACATGCAGCATACTGGAAGGACTGTATGGCAGTCTGGAATATTATCCTTCCTTCTGTCTCTGTAGTGGATATCCCTTCTATTCCCATAGATGCTGGCAGATGAGCAGTGCTCACATGTGAACGTTTTGAACTGAAGGCTCCTTGGGTTGGTGTAAATAAGCATGTGTCCATGAGGAGATAGCACATGTTCTCCATTTGAGCTGTAATAGAGTTTGGCATATGAAGGCTTTCATCCCAGCAGAGCTGTTTTTATCCCAGAAAAACAGTTCTGCAGAGCTCCAGTAATCCATTCAGGTCTGTGTTAGCCAGGTTAACTGTTCGTTTTCCACGAAGTTGCTTGCATTGGTGTTTTTGAGAAAAAGTGCAGGTTGGAACAATTCACTAAAGCAGATCTGCAGCTCATGATAGTTGGAAATACGAAATTGAGCGGCAGCAGTGACTGAGACCTGTGGCTTTTGGGCCTTGCAGGATGAAGCAAAGAGGTAGCCACAGTCCTCCTGATGCTGTGCCAAGTGCCAGCATCCCTGCAGAAGGGGCAGTTTGCCATGTCCATGCATCATGTGCTGCAGTTCGCAGCCTGCCCTGTTAAACCTCATCGGTTTCAATTTGCGTTAACGAGCTGGGCAGTGAATTGCGACATCTTAGAGGCAGCTGTGCTGCTGGGCTGGGGACACTGTGCTCTTCCAGCACCCTGTGTCTGGCTATCAAAGCTGAGGAGCTGGGAAGAGAGAGAGCCAATATCCCTGTTTGTCCCTCTGTGGAATGGAGGCTGCTGGAGCAGGTCCTGCTCTGAGCTGCTCGTGTTGCACTCTATTTATTACCACGATCATGGCTGTGCTGGAGGAAAGCTCTTACCTTCACTACCCTGAGCACCTGGGGCCCTCCCAGCCTGCTGTATCGTTAGTCAGCCTGTCCAGGGAATTTAATATCTCCCAGTGCTGCAGGAAGGATGAATGGCTTTGGTGGGATCATATCCTGTGCCTGACAGAACACGCTTCGGGAGAAAGAGGTATTAGAGGAACATGTGGAGCAGCTGCTGCTCAGCACAGTGGTGTGTCCTGCATTGCAAAGCCTTTTTCCTGGGGGAAAATTGAAGGGACTAGAGAGATCAGAGGTTTGTACATCTTAGTTTTAGTACAAATGATACTGAGTGCATTGGCGTTAAACAACTTTAAAAAAATTCCTCTGGGAGTTTTTTATTTCCCACTTTAATGGGTCATATTTTTCTGGACCACCCTCTGATGTTTTGTTTTGTTGGTTGGGGCTTTTTTAAGGAAGGTATTAAAAGTGACCTTTCTTGATTTGGCTGGCACAGTGCAGCCAGTCATCTGGTAAACCACTTCTGTGGTACAGAGGATTTGGTTTTCCTGACTTGATAGTACTTGAGGGAAAACCTCCTATTGAGTAACCCAACTGAATAAACAGCCTTGTCCAGCCAGTTCTTCAAATCCTGCTGTCCTCAGCAGGAAGGAAGCGGGACTGGGGTCCTGTTTGAGTCTCTTGGATCCTCCAGTGGCTGAATTGGATGCAGGCTTGAACCTTCATGGGTTTTTTGGTGTGGATGTTCAGTTTTGTCCGATGGGTAGGGAGTAGGAATGCCATTGGATTGAGGATGTGCTGAGGTTAGCATAGGCCAGTTTAACTACCTGTATAAAATACTCCAGCCAGGAAAAAGAGTTGTGGTCTGGTGGAAGAAGTGCAGATGAGCAGCCCGTTTGTGCAAGCAGAGCCCCTTGGAACAGGTCTGGTGTTTGTGGTTTGTTTGATATGCAAAAATTGACCAAGTAATGTCTCAACAACATAGCCAGGAATAAAACTTGAGTGCCTGCAAAACTCAGGTGCTGGGTCTGTCACCTCTGTGAGAGTACAAGTCAGCAGCACCACATGGTTTTCTTGTTGGATGTCATCAGTGAGAGGTTAGAAAAAACCTGCCTACAGAATAAACATGTTTACCAGTGGAAGTTTGTCTTAATGTAAATGGAAAACTTAATGAGTGTTAAGGCATGGAGTATTGCTTTTGTGGCCTGTACAAGGTAGTCCTTTTCTGTCCTCATCCTGCTACAGGTTTGCTCTGAAATATTTGGCCATTTATTTTGCTTCTTTCTCCTTCTATAATAGGATCATACAATCTGCCACACTAAATACAGATATCTTTAATTTTCATGAGATACAAGTTGTCATAAAACCATGGGAGAGCTTCCTTCTCCATGCCTCTCTAATACTTCCAAGTAATCCTGGAGCTCAGCTTTTTCTACATCCATATTTTTAGATTTTAATTCTCAGTATAACAGGGGAACTGCTCATACCACTGCAAGTACTTCAGGTTGTTCCCAAACAGGCATGACTTGTTTTAAATTGTGGTTGTACTGGCTTATGCTTGGTCACTCACACTGAGCAGCTGTAACAGCCTCTTATGTTGTCACTTTTCTGTTCTGAGGACATATGGTTTTAAGGTGATTTCACCTGTTTGATCATGAAATGTCTTGTAGGTTTTTGTAGGGTTTTTTTTTGTTTGAGGGGGTTTTTTTAGCCCTTGTGTTGAAGTGAGATTTGGTCCAGTTACTTTACCAAAACAATATCTGATTCATTTTGGTAGAGAGTTGTGAACATGATCCCAGGAAGTTGCCATTATCTTCCAGTCTCCATTAAAAAGAGTTTAGTAAAGTTTGAGGGTGGTTTTGTCCCTTCCTGCAAATGTTTTTTTCTCTTGCAAACACGCTCCCTTTTTTGTTTGGTGATACTCTCTTATTGCTGGAGCTTCAAAGATACATTTTCTTTTTCCATCCAAAAATTCTGTCTAGGTGGAAGAAGCAGAATTTCACTCTAAGTCTGGGATTTTTAGGTGCCTGGCAACCACATCAACTTCCCAGCTTCCTGAAATCCCAAACAGATGGCCACTGCAAATGCAGAAACTGTTGAGTGTACGTCCAGCATGTCAGAAGCATTTGGGAAGTTTGATCATAGCTGTTGGCATGTGATGTGAGCAGTAGGACTAGTGTGTGGACTGGACAGGAATTTGGGTGGCCTAACATGCTGCTGCTCTTCCTGCCAGCTTATCCCTTGCCAGACTTTGGTCCTTTGTGAGAAATGGAGCTCTTCCATCTTCTGTGTTGTAGGCTAGACTATAATGCAAAAATGCATGTTGATACAAAGATTTCTCCCTGTCCTTCAGGGAGAACTTTTCAAATAATGAAATTTCTAGCTTTTTTCACCTTGCCTGGCAGAAGGCTGGGCTTGAGGATGAAAACTGGAAACACACAGCTCTGGTGGGAGGGAGTCAGTTGTCCATTATCTTTAGCAGGATTTTAGGCTTAAAGTGGATCTTCTGTATAAATGTTAAGAAGGTAACAAATATGGGTTATCATGCCTCGCAGCAGGTTTTCATCCAGTGGTAATGATTTTCCTTCTGTGCTATTGATCAGTGCCCATCACAGGGATGGAACAGACCAGCTCCTGACTTCATGCTAAACTTCTGCAGAAGCTCAGGCCTAAAGCAGGGAAAACTCTGGTTTGCCAGTGATGCTTCAAGGAGAATTTAGGCAGGTGAAAGTGTCATAACCCAAATAATAGTGAAATTGAGCCACTGAGGCTGACACCCCTCACATACTCTCCCACTGACCAGCCTTTTGAGAAAAGACATCTCAAGCAACAGCATGCTATTTGCAGCCATTTTTGCCCTGTTGTTTTGGCAAAGTGCATGTATTTTCTCCTGAATCCATGCCTTTCCCATGTAAGCATTGATTGTTCTGGGCTCGGAAGCTGGTTACAGAGCTTGTGAAACTCAGAGCTCCGTGGCTTCAAGTAGAAGCAACGCCACTTCGCTTTCACAATATTTTGATGCAGCTCCTGTCTGTGAGTTCTCCAAGGGGCATTACCTGAACGAGCTTTTCCCTTCCCCTTTGGTTCCCAGCTCTATGTGTCTTCAGAGAGCCGCTTCAACACCTTGGCAGAGCTGGTCCATCACCATTCCACCGTGGCAGATGGGCTCATCACCACGCTGCACTACCCGGCGCCCAAGCGCAACAAGCCCACCATCTACGGCGTGTCCCCCAACTACGACAAGTGGGAGATCGAGCGCACCGACATCACCATGAAGCACAAGCTGGGTGGGGGCCAGTATGGAGAGGTGTACGAAGGAGTCTGGAAGAAGTACAACCTGACAGTGGCCGTGAAGACTCTCAAGGTAGGACTCGATCTCGGAGCGTTCCCCATTCAGCTGGGAGCAAGTTCAGGCTGGCTCTCTGCCCTCAGTTCTGGTTAGGTACTTGTGTTGATGGCAGCCCTCCCTTTGAGTGCTGTAGGCTGGAAATTGACTATTTTTAAGGGCTTGATCCTCTTATGGTTTATGCAATACCTATAATACTCGTTTCTAAATAATGGAGGATGTTAACAGCACAATTTTTGCTGGAGTATGGATGAAACCTTAGAAAAGTAAACAGTGCCGTGGTGTCTCGCGTTCAGGGTGTGGTAAAGGTGAGCTGTTCAGGGATGAGCACAGCAGCACAAGCTGGTGTATTAAGGAAAACTGTAGACTGTGAGTTAGTCAACATAAAATTCAAAGCCTGTGCTTCAGGGAGGCTTTACGTGTTTTGATTTTCTGTCTTATGTGGTGTCTTTCCCGAAAGACAAGCTCCCTGTGTACCTGGAAGTCTTAAGCAACTCTTCACAGCTGCTTCTTATCAAAAGATACAAGAGGAGGAAAAATGGTATGCAAGCTAAAGTATATTAAAATTCATAAGTGGCTTTAATGAAGAACTGGATAATCAGTTCTGTTTCTGGCTCTGCTCCCTGATTTCTGCATCTTGGTTTCCTTGTCTCTTGAAATGCAAATAGTGCTCTGTGAGTTCATAAGGTCATTGGTAATTCATCTATGTTTATAAAACTGTCTTGAGATCTTCTGGCACCATCTGCACACATTGCATTTGATTGCTTAATAGGAGTTTGTGCGAACTTGACACCATGTTCTCTCTCCTCGAATGGGGGCATGGTTTGGTCTTGCAGAAACAAACAGAACCAAAGGTTTCGTTTGTTTCTTTTTAGTTTTTTTGCAATGGAAATTTTGAAGTGGAGAGAACTCTGTAGACGCTTCAGTGTCGGGGGAAGAACCTTTCCTTGATTTGGGGAAAATATTTCATCCTTGCTCTCCAAGCAGCGGCTGCCTCAGTACTTCTGGGTTGCCATGGCTGCAGAAAGTATTTTCATTTTGGCCTTTTCTGTACTCTGGAGGTTCCTGCTGCTGCTCCCAGCGGGGGAGTCCAAGTGCTGCTTGCACAGGGAGCGAGTGACATCTAGTGTTGTCCCTGCTCGGGATTGCTTGGAGCGCTGCGGTGCAGGTCAGCTGGGATGTGACCAGGTTCAGCAGAACAGCTGCTCATACCGAGGAGAGCTCAGCTCTTTCCTGGAGCACGGCTTGCAATAACGTCTTCCTGCTGCTGGTTGCAGTGTGAGGATTCCTGATGCTTTCAGACTTCCCATCTTGCTCCAAACTGAAGTTGTTGCTTTCATTCTCTTCTCCCTAAAACCCATCAACAAAGACAAATTGCTTGTTATCCCATCAGATCTGTTTGTGCAAAGGAGAAACCTTAATACAGACCATGGCTGTTTCAAATAAATAAATATTTAATGAAACATGACTAAAAGTGGTTCATAATGTAGTAAGGAGCAGCGTGTTCCACTGGGGAGTGTAAGAACAACCAAAAGAGAGTTGAGAAACACTTCAACCTGCAATTATACAAGCTAAAACCATCCTTAAAAGCAAATTTATAATCCACCTTCTTTAAATCCATTAGTCTACTGCCTGACAGGTGGGATTATAGCTTTCTTCAAAGTTTTGGGAAACATTTTAAAATCACATTTATATCCCAGTTCTACTGGGAAAAACAAGCCTTTTGCAGCTTCTGCCCAAATCTTCGGATGACTCATTTTATTTTCCTTTGAGAGAATGTTTTTCAAAACTTTGTATGATTCTTCTTGCTCCTTCCCCATCTACCTCAGATATATCTATAAGAAAGATAAAGGAGAGTGAAGACTAAAAGAGAGAGGAGGAGAAAAGTCCTTCCAGCATCTTTTTGAATAATGATGCTTACGAACACCCATTTGTTGTTCAGTTTTTTATCAAGTGTCTAAAGATAGCTCATGGCTGGCACAGAACTGGAGAAGAAGCGATTGAAGCAGCACACGCTGTTCCTCAGTGTTTAACTGGAGAGGACAAGACCATGTTTTGGTTGTGAGATGTTGCCTGTTAAAATCCATCCCTGGCAGCTCTGTGGGTTGCACAGGACATGGTATTTATCAGGGGCTGTTATAACAGGATGTGCTCTGAATTTGTGGTTTTTACCCCCAAATTGGACAGGAGCACAAGGCAGGGACAGGGAGCTCTGTGACCTGCACTGGACGAAGTGCAGCTGGTTGTGACTCTGGCCGCAGCTGGTTCTCCTGAGGGCCATTTAATGGCTGAGCTGCTGTGAGCTGATCAGCTCAGCACATTTCTTACTGCTCACCTCAACTCTGCTGCCCCTAGGACTGTCTCTGCTTTTTCTTCTGTGTTTTTTTTTTCTTTCTTCTTTATTTTTTCCCCAGCAGAGAAGCCTGTGTTTTAAATTAGGTAACATGTAACCCTGGTGTCCCTTAATGCCATGGCATGGCCCTGTGCTGTGCTGGGAAAATGCTGGACAGCCAGAACTGTTTTATTTCTGCCATGGTTTAGTATAGTGGGAGCTGGGAGCCAGTTAAAGCTTGGTCCTTTCCACAAGATCAGGTTTTCAGAGAGGTCATTGCAACAGTGGTTCTCTGTATGTGTCCCTCCTATTAATATGGTCACTGAGAGGTAAGAAATTTCAAACTGTGGAGCAGCTATACAAAGGACAAACCTTCCAAGGTTTGTGTAGCATGAATAAGACAAAGACGTATTTAGGATAATTTTGCAACCTGGATTATTAACCCAGTTTCCTTTGCCAAAGAGAACAGTTTAAGGTTCTGCTCACAAGGACCTTTGGACTATTAGTTTTGACAGTGTGTTGAGCAAATCGCAGCTGTCAATCAATGTAATTGGCAATGAATAGTAAATGATTGAATGGAAGTGTTGGAAAAATGTTCTCAGTGCTAAGTGCAGAGCAGGGAGCTGGCTGGATCTCACAGTGGCAGCCCACTGTTATCGTTCTCACCAGCAGCAGTAAATCCTTTCCAATCCTTCCCTAAAACACTTTGTCCATGTAGCCTGTCAGCATTAATCCATCATTGAAAAAAATATGGATATAGAAAGAAACATTGCTTTAGGAATAGATCTGTATTTTTGCACCACTTTGAAATGACCTTTCGGCCATTTGGGGCATATCTGCTTCAGAAAAATATGTCTTTTGAGCAAGATTGGATCTTCCTTGGTTTTGTGCTGTGCCAAGTAACTTTATGGCGCCCAACAAATTGGTAGTGACACGTCTGCCCAGAATGGATACGTCATGGGTCAGGCTCTAAATGCCAGAAATGAATCTGTGAAACTTTATTCAGTCTCACAGTGGCTGCCATCGGTTGTGCCTCCCTGACTAAGGGAGGGATTTCTTGTTCCTGCCCAGTGAACCCAAGGGCCTGCCTTTCAGCAGCCTCTCAAGCATTTGATTGTGGTGTATCCTTTCTTTTATGTTCCGTTCTTGTTCCTTTTCTGTACCTTTTATTTCATGTTATCTTCTTTTTTTTCTGTTAGGAACAAACTTGTTTTTCCTTTTCAGCTCCTGAGCGTTCTGTGAGAAACCCTTCACAAAAGGGATATGGATTTTCTTGCCCCAAAAAGCTCAGCTAGTATGAAAATGACAAAAATATGTATTTTTAAAATCATACAAACATTAATGTTTGTAAGTCCCTGGCTTTGTGTTGTGGCTACAGGGAAAAATTACTGTGTGGGAACTGTGGCTTACGTTGTCAGTTTGCAGTTCTTTTTGTGTCCTCATACAAAAATCTGTTCCTCCTTTGTGTACACTTCCTTTGCCAAAGCTTTGCCATTGTTCTGC
Source organism: Illadopsis cleaveri (assembly GCA_013399915.1). NCBI lineage: Eukaryota > Metazoa > Chordata > Aves > Passeriformes > Timaliidae > Illadopsis > Illadopsis cleaveri. The sequence goes on from VXBB01002225.1 coordinate 133,495, forward strand.
AGGAGGATACCATGGAGGTGGAAGAGTTCTTGAAAGAAGCTGCAGTAATGAAGGAGATCAAACATCCAAACTTGGTGCAATTATTAGGTAAGTGATAAATACCAAGCAGAGGGATTTGAACTAAACCCTTGTGCAGTGATATGGATGTTAAGGAGCAGATAAGCTGCTTACCATACCAAGGCTTTAAATACAGACACTTATTGTCTGGCAAAAATTCACAATTTGTACCACTAATACATGATTTTTAATGATCTCGTCTCCCTAATGTTTAATTTGCCAGAGCCTGAAGCAGAAAATTAAACTCCTCTATTAACCACTTCCAGGCAGAATCCATTCTTGCCACGAGCCCCATTTTTCTGCCTTCTGGAGGTACAAATTACCTTCGAGGATGAAACCTGAAGATTCACTGATAATTCTGTAACATTTATTGTCAACTTTATGTTGTTCCCCAGGGGTGTGCACACGGGAACCTCCTTTCTACATCATCACAGAGTTCATGACGTATGGGAACCTGCTGGATTACCTGCGGGAGTGTAACAGGCAGGAGGTGAATGCTGTGGTGCTGCTGTACATGGCAACTCAGATCTCCTCAGCCATGGAGTACCTGGAGAAGAAAAATTTCATCCACAGGTAGGAAGGACAGTGAGCACCCTTGAATCTCGAGCACAGAACAATCCTTGATGCATTTTCCTCTCTTTTAGACTATTACAGGGTTGATTGGTGTCATATATTTAACACACCAGTGCAAATCTGGTACAGTCTATTAACCTGTCCAAAGGATGGCTTTTCTCTCAGGGTTTTTATCTCTTGCCTTTGAAGGAGATGCAGGTGAAAAACACATCAGTACTTATATATTTTGGGCAAGGCCTTAAATGTGAATTTCAGCCCAAAGTAATGGACTTTTAATGGACCAGACAAGCCACTTCCTTGTTTCTAACAAGGAAGTTAGTTAACTGCAGCTGCAGTTGGGGATGCTTTATGTGTGCAGGTCCCCACAGCAGAACCGCCCTCCGAGCGCCGCCTCATCCCCTGTTCTTTCTTGTTTGGTTCACTTTGTTTTCCACCGCAGAGATTGTTCCATGCTATTGTCCAGATTGTGTATTCACTTTAATAAGCATCACTGCTGTCTTAAAAGTCTCAGGGACTCTGACCTTTAAAGTGTGCTGCAATTATGGCTGGAGCTTTGCGTTCCTTGTCTGCAGAAATGGGCTCCTGGCAATGTAATGACACATCCTGCGCCGGGGCTGGAGAGTGGCTGAGCTTTGTACAAGATGCTCTCGGTGTCGTAGCGTGACCTTTCCTGCCCAATTAACTGGAATGTGGAATTAGCACGTGTTTTTTTTCATAGAGACAAATATGATGATGGTGTGTAAAAGTTCTAGGCGCTCTTCTAAGCCTTGAGCTGCCTTTGCTGCTTGAAAGGCCTGGTTAAATGCTGCTATCAGTCAATAAATTGAACAGTGATGCTGCCAATTAAAATTTCCAGCCTTTGATTTGCTCTGTTGAAAGGATTTTGTCCCTTCAGCCCACAGGAAGTAAACTTTAAAAACTCCTTTGTGTGAATCTCATTTGTCTTCTCTGCCATTCATTTAATTTCATTTCCTCTTCCTTCTGATGACCTATTTATCTAAAATAAATAGTAGCATTTTTCCTTATCAGCCACCCCCATAACCACCTACCCAATTATTTGAAGAGTGTTGTCACAATTCACATCCATGGATTCAAATGCTGTGCTCTGACCTCATTTAATGAATCAGGAAGGAGGAGGAATTTGATTATGGAGAAGAGCTTTTATTTAGATACACATTGTAGTAATCAGCATTGATAAGAAGGTACATTCAAAAACATTGTGAAATTTAAATGGGCATCTAGTAAGATGTACTTTTTTGTTGTTTTTTTTTTTAAATTTATTCTGATTGAGCAGAGCAAGCAACAGAAACAGCAGTGTCTGCCTCATATCTAAAGATCTCACAGGACCTTCTGGTACAATTAATTTTTATTTCAACGTGACATAATCTGGAAAAGTGTTTTTAACAAAATCTAATATTAGGAGAATTGTCTTTTTGTGCTGTGCATTTTTACCCTCCTGAAGCATTTCCAAGGATGCAAATACCATGTGCAAGCCAGGGAAGTGGCAAATGCAACGTGCACATCTCTCACCTGCCAGGGTGGGGCCAGTGGTGGAAAAAAATGTGGAGAAAAAGTTAAATCTGCTTAATGCCCAGTCCTTTGAAAATGCCAGCACTGATAGCAGAGGCCAGATGCTGGTGGTGAACAAGTTGTGTTGTAAAAGGTGGTACACCTGGGAGGAGACAGAGCAGAGCTGGGAAGCTCATCCTGGTGCTTAAGCAAGGACTGGAAAAGGAGTTCTGGAGAATGACTGGTGTTGGCTGGGGTGACTGAAGCACTACAGAGGTGGGCAAGAAGTGAGGAATTGAGACTCAGTTTATTCAGTGCTCATCCCCAGCTATTGATAACTTGAGCACTGACATTTCTTCGGAATATTTTTATCCTGAGGGTGGCAGCTTTTATTGAAAGTGAGGGGGCTTCTTGAAGCTCTCACTTCAAATTAGAAGGAAAAAAAAAAAGTTTGGATGACAGTCTTACGAAGACAGAATGGAAAATAACTTTCCCTCTTGTGTGTGTGCGTGTAACTCCAGAATTTCTGTGTAATATTTGGATCAAAATAATCACACAGGCCCAGGTTTCTTTGGGAACAGCAGGCTTCCTTGCTGTTGCTGAAAGTGAGATGGTAAAGACTTTTCTCATTGCCTATTTTTGGTGTTCTTTTTAGGGACCTTGCTGCCAGGAACTGCCTTGTAGGGGAGAACCACTTGGTGAAGGTGGCAGACTTTGGCCTGAGCAGGTTAATGACGGGTGACACCTACACGGCCCACGCTGGAGCAAAATTCCCCATCAAGTGGACTGCACCAGAAAGCCTGGCCTACAACAAGTTCTCCATTAAATCCGACGTCTGGGGTAAGAATTTGCATGGACAAATTAATGCAGATGATAGTCTTCTTTTCCAGGGCTGTGAAATGTTGTCGTGGTGGAACATTTCAGGAGGGAGCAGCAGTTTGAGCCTGGTTTGAGCCATGTTGTTCCATGAGCTTGTCAGAGTGCAGGAGCTAATCTCTGCTTGAGCAGTCTCAGAGCAGAGCACAGAGAGTGCTCACCTGATTTTATATGTTTGAGTTGTAGGCAGATATGAAAAGTAAAGGATACTGTAGTGTTTATAGAAATGTATTAAATGGGGCTGAGGGGCGCCAGTGCTACTGCCTTGATGGAGTTCTCCACAGGACTATGGAGTGATACATTATTATGTCGCCAAAAACTTTCTAAGTACTTCAAGGAGTAAAGAATCTGGTTCTTTTTATGTCAAAAAAATAATTATGTGTGTGTCTGTCTAGTGATAGCTCCAAGCTCGTCTTTCTGCATTTTAAAAGAATAATCTTTGGAATGAGATGAGGAGAAGCACAGGCAAAATTTGATGACAAATGGTTATTGAAGAGCCCTGAAGTGCTGGTGATAAGAGTAGGCTTAGCTAAATGGAGCTATAGTGTATCAAATCTGACCACAGAAAATCTCATTGTACTTTTATCAGCCTTTCTTTGGGTTTTATATCTCTGCCATAGCTGTTGGTCAAATTCTCAAAAGTGCCCAGTGACATGAGATAGAAGTTTGTGGAATGTGGTCGCAAAGGCACTTGAAAAATGATATCCTGAGCATCTTCTCTGTATAAACCAACAGACAGAAGTGAAGCAGAGATGAAGTTTTCTGCAGTCTGGGGGGAAACGTGCAGAGAAAGGTTTTATGTTGAAGAAACTTTTAGGTAGATGGCTGATGTAAAATGTTTTGTAGATGGAGGAGGAAAAGCTGAAACAGCCTCCCAAGGAGTATGTGATTGCTGACCAGGGTGTTTCTGCTGCTTTGGGTTTCCATGTGGTGTTGGCTGCTGAGTATCTGCCACAGTCTTAGGATATTGCTGTACTGCTGTGGTGGCTGCAGGATCCCTGGTGCCTTTCAATAGCAGAATACTCAGGAGAGGAAAGATCCCAAAGGAATATGGAGTGTCTTCAGTTAGGGTTAATGTAACCTCGTGGAGCAGAGTTGGGGCAGTGGACTTTGGGATCTCATCTGAGATCAGCTGTCCCCGGAGGCCAGGGCTGCTGCTGGGCACGCCAGGGTTTAGATGTTTTCACCTCACTGCCTCAAGACAGCAATCAAAAGAAAATTGTGCACAGAAATGTCTAATGTAAATTGCCCTTGGTGGCACTGCCATGTAATGTGATGTGATTTCCTTACTTATGCAGAATTGTAATCGCTTTCTCTTCAGGTTAAGAACAGAATAGGGTGACTGAACTAATTACATGCAGGTTGTTGAACTGGTGTTGGGTTTATTCTGTGCCTGACTTCTGGGTTAGCTGCCTGACCCCGCTGCTGACCTGCATCCCCACTGACTGCTGCCACTTGAATGCCTGTTCCAAGACCCTTTTTGTGCTCTCCCTTTTCCTATTCAGCTTTCCCTGGGACCAAAATGTCTCACCCTGACCGTATCTCGTTGGTAGCAACTGCTGAAACTTCCCTCTCACTGCTGCCTGCCAGATTCCCCTTTCCAGACCACACTGCAGCTAAACAAGGGCACCCCAAAAACACTGAGCTATTAAAATGCGAGTCCTCCGGGGAGAGGTTGCAAATGAGAGGAGCTGCCACACTGAGGGAGCGACTGCAGTGCAGCAGTGAAGCCGTTTCAGCTAATCCACTGTGAAGTCTCTTAATTGTGCCTCTAATAGGACTTGAAGGATCTCAAGGCGTTCAGGTTTGAGACAACTGATACATTGAAAATTAGTCTAATTCTACCCTGTCATATCGCAGGAGACTTGTCTATGCTGACGGAGAGCCTTGTTACGCTTCTTTAACATTTAAGCTGCTGCTGAGCATGGGATCTGAGCCACCCAGGGCTGGTCTAAGTGTGCAGCACTGTTTAGTGACTACTCCCACTAAACATCCTCTCAAATTCAAGATGAAAACAAAGCTTATTGATTTTTTTTCCTCCCTGTTTTTTTTGTTGTTTTTTTTTTCTTCCCTCTTGTTCTCTGCTGCAGCCTTTGGTGTTCTGCTGTGGGAAATTGCAACCTATGGTATGTCCCCTTACCCTGGGATTGACCTGTCTCAAGTCTATGAGCTGTTGGAGAAGGACTATCGTATGGAGCGTCCTGAAGGCTGTCCTGAGAAAGTTTATGAGCTCATGAGGGCATGTAAGTGTTTCTCAGCCCTGCAGATGCTGCTTTTTAGCTCTGCAAGGGTACAGTAAAAGTGCAGAGGTCTGGCTATGTACCTCAAGGCATGAGAATCCCCTGCCAGCTGCAGGGAAGGTGCAGTGCTGTGTGGAAGTGTTTGGTTAAAACTGTTTTCTCTAGAGGATGAACATGCTATGAAACCAGCTGTTCATCTCTACTGGGAGCCCACAGGCCTGGAGAGGGGATTTCTTGTAGAAATCAATGCTTCCTTTGTCTCCTTTTTCCTGACAACTTAAAGAAAAGCTTGTGCTCCAAGGATGAAGCAGGAGCTTCATTTGGCTTCTTGCAGGACTGGCTGTGACTCTTCACTGTGGCCTTTTGGTACGTGACTCAGTGCCCTGCACTTCTCCCCAGCAGTGCTTAGCACCTACTGTCACACACTGACACCAAAACCTGATTTAAGGAGTGCTGGGTGTCTGCAGCTGTCACTGAGCCAAAGTGGTTGCAGACACTCAGCACCCTGTAAATCAGATTTTCGTGTCAGTATTTTATCTCAGTGTATTGGAAAGAGAACTGTGATTTCTGGCTCCTCCTGCAGCAGGGTATGGAGTGTCTGCTGCTGGAGGGAAGTTTTGAGTGGTGGTGTGCTTTTTTTTCAGGCTGGCAGTGGAGTCCTTCTGATCGACCGTCCTTTGCTGAGATCCATCAGGCCTTTGAAACGATGTTTCAGGAATCCAGCATATCGGATGGTAGGTCTGGGTCCCTGTTGGAGCAGCAATTCCAGGGGTGAGAAAAGGACTGACTTAACTCTGGGCATCCTTAACTCTGCCTGTTATTCATAGCTTTGCAGTGAAATTCAGTCCTGTGTTACACTGCCTGGTGTAAATGATGTAGAAGGCAGTTATTTGTTTATGTGTGGGTATTTTTTTCTGGGCAAACATCTCATTTTAAATGGCCAAATGGCTGAACAACCCCACAGAACCCCTGTTTTGTGTTGTTTTCTTATCTTTTGTGCCCTTAATACCAAAGAGAGTGATAGTTTTTTATCTTCAGTTGATTGCAGTGATCGTTTTTTCTTCTGTGCGTTGCAGAGGTGGAGAAGGAATTGGGAAAGAAGGGCATGAGGAGTGTAGTGAGCAATTTCCTCCAGGCCCCAGAGTTGCCAACCAAAACGCGAACATCGAGGAGAGCTGCCGAAAGCAAAGATGCCAACGAGGGCTTGGAGACTGCACATGCTCGAGGCCAGGGGGAATGTGGTAGGTTTTAATTAAAGTCATTATTCCTTCAGGAAATACAGGGGGATACAAAATGCACATCTAGCTCCAGGCCCTCACGTAGGCAAGGCTGTGCCTAATAACAGGTGCCATCTCTCTGTACCAGCGCTGTGTTTCTGGGTGACAGGCTGCTGAGTTTGCTGTCCTGGGTCCAGAACTCCTTTTATTAGTTTTTGCAAAGGTAGGTTGTTAATTCTGGAGCCAGATACACACAGCAGCTGGGAGTGTGAATCCTTAACTGGCTGAGGGACTGGTGATCTCCCTGCTGTTGCCTAGAGAAGCCCTTGGAGTTCTTTTAACTTAATGGCTGTTGCCTGCAGCTCCCTAAAGACCAGAGCCTGAGCACAGAGCTCTCTGATCATATCCTCTTCCCATTCCCTGGCAGGAGCTATCAGTGGGATCTCCCACTGCATCTGAGTGCTGGGTAATCTGCTGTGTTCAAGCCACTTTACACTACCACACTGCATAATTTAAAGCAGGGTGATAGCTCGGGTTTAGCAAGCCCCATAAGGGAGGTTTCTTCACTGTTCCATCCTACCCAGATTTGTGCTTGCAGCACAGAAGAGTATTACTCTTGGCAGGCACCAAATATAATTTCAGCAAGGGACAAAGAGGTATTTACAGACTCTTCCATAAAATTAGACTTCCAATCAGTTTTTTTCAGGCACTTACCTTCCATTCCAAGGTAATAAAAGCAGTGGTAAAAGGCTGAATGAGTACAGGAGATTTGTATCTAGCTTTATGTTTGAAAAACAAGAATATAAAATGAAATACAGTGGGGTTTTTCCAGCTCCTGCTGAGGCTGCCTCTTCTGACCATTCATATGACTGACCTCTTTTGTGTAATGTCAGATTTACCCAGTGGTACATGTTTCAGTAACCAATGCACATGTAGGCAGAAAGGGGGAAAAAAGAGGGGATTTAAAGTGTTGGAAAAAGAAAGTATCAGTGACTCAGGAAGGAAGGTTATTTACCATATATAGGAAATATAATTGCCTATTATTACAAGCTTTTGAAGTTAAAATAATTTCATTTAAATACTTGCGAGCTTTGAGAAATTCAAGTACAGCAGGCATAATATGATTTTAACATTATGCTGGGAATCATTTCACTCTTTACTGTGGAAGAAATTTTTTCACAATAAAGTTTTATTGCAGTTTCCCTTCCAATTGTCAGTGTTTCCATAGCAAGTCCAGCAGCTGGGAGCTGATCCTCAGTGCTAGCTGCTAGTTTTCTCTGGATTTCTGCACCTCTACTGTGTCTATACTCAGTAAGGCCATGGTCTGGCTCTTCTGGCTGTCCAGGTCCCCCTGAGTCCTGTGGGAATGGTGTAACTGCAGTGCTCCTGTGCAAGCATGTTGTCCTTTCAAAGTACACAAATATTCTTTTTTCAAATTCTCTCCCCTCAACCAAAATCCATTCCTCAGCCAAAATCCTACCCGTAGCACGATGATCACCAATTTGTGACTAAGAAGCATCCTTCCTTATGACTCTGCTTCATCTCCCTTCTTGCTGCCTAGTCAAGCTGTAAATGTATATGCTGCCCTGCAGGCATTCCTGCTTTGGATTAGAATGCCATTGGAGTGCCTGGCCTGGGAACGAGCCCCTCTGTCAGTCAAACACAGAGACCTTCAGGACTCTGTATGAATTTATTATAAGCCGTTATTCATTTTTAAGTACGGCTTGTAAGTGGAGAGAGGGTCACCCCATCTCTTCCCTCTGCAGCAGTGCTGCTGGGAGAGGCTGGCACTGCCCCTTTTCTCTGTTACTGAACAAAGCTGAGCATCTTCACAGTGGTGCGACCTGAAGTGTCAGATCTTGATCTCGATTTCTGCTCATGAAACGGTTATTTCCATTCCCCACAAAGGATGACATCAGGAAAATGAACGAGGAGCCTGGGGTTGGAGGTGGGTTACAGAGGTGCCTTATTAATTCAGAGGGTCAGCGATTCAAAAGACAGCAATAGCACAGGGACTGAAGCAAAGGCCTCTTCGTATTTATCTTCTTCACAGTGTGAAGTTTAGACAAGTCTCCAGATGTGAGGAGGGGAATCTGAACACAAACATGTAGTGTTTGTATGTCGCTCTTCCAGTCAGAAACCCACAGGGAAAGTAGTCTGGCAGCCACCTCAGTAATGAATGGATGCAGGATCATGGACCATGTTCAGTCCAGGGGATTGAGTGTGGCTGCACTTATATTATTTCTGCTCCAAAGCTGTGTCTGTTTTGAGAACCCACGCCTTTTGGAGGTGCTGTGCTGGTTTGATCCTGTAAGAAAATGGGCTATTCTGGCTCTTGGAGCAATACTCAGAAAACTTTTCCTTTTCCCTTGCAGACCCCCTGGATCATGAACCTGCTGTTTCTCCCTTGCTCCCACGGAAGGAGAGGGTGGCCCTGGAGAGCAATTTGAACGAAGATGAGCGGCTGCTTCCAAAAGACAAAAAGCACAACCTCTTCAGTGCCCTGATCAAGAAGAAGAAGAAAACTGCCCCTACCCCTCCGAAACGGAGCAGCTCCTTCAGGGAGATGGACGGACACTCGGAGCGCAGGGCAGGCGGGGAGGAGGAGTGCAGGGATGCTGGAAATGGAGCTTTCATTGCCCCCCCTGCAGACACAGCTGACCCCTCCAAATTCCAGAGCCCAAGCAATGGGGCTGGTGTCACCAACGGGGTTGTGACTGGGAACTCTGGCTTCTTATCTCCCCACTTACGGAAGAAGTCCAGCACGATGAGCAGCAGCCGAGGGGTGGCTGGGGAGGAGGAGAGCAGTTCCAACTCCAGCAAGCGTTTCTTGAGGTCCTGCTCAGCCTCCTGTGTGCCCCATGGAGCGAAGGACACAGAGTGGAAATCCGTGACTCTGCCTCGGGATTTGCAGTCCACGGGACGCCAGTTTGATTCCTCCACTTTTGGGGGGCACAAAAGTGAGAAGCCAGCCCTGCCTCGGAAGCGGGCCAACGAGGCCAAGGGTGACATTGCTGTCAGGGGAACAGTGACCCCTCCTCCACGGCTGCTTAAGAAGAATGAAGAGACCGCTGATGATGTGTTCAAAGATGCAGAGTCGAGCCCTGGTTCCAGCCCTCCCACCCTGACGCCAAAACTTGGCCGTAGGCAGCCTGCTGCCCCTCCTTCCTCCAGCGGGCTCCACAAGGATGATGGAGTCAAATCCAGTGCCTTAGGTACCACTGTGATGATGGACCAAGGTTCTGCTGCCAAACCCAACCCTGCTGGGTTCGTGGGGGCCAGCAAAGCTTCCTCTGAGGAGCCACGCCTGAGGAGGCTCAAGCAGACCTCGGAGTCGGCAGGGAAGGACAAAGGGAAATTATCGAAGCTGAAACCAGCCCCTCCACTCCCACTGTCTTCATCCTCCATTGCCAAGCCTGGGAAGGTTTCTCACAGTCCCAGCCATGAAGCAGCAGCAGATGTGGTGTCTGGGCCGAAATCCAAACAGTTGACTCAGGTTGGAGAGGCTGCAGGCAGTGATACTGTCAAGCCAAACCAGTCAGGGGAAGGTGTGAAAAAGCTGGGGATCCCCTCTGTACCAAAGCCACAGTCCTCTACAAAGCTGCTGCTGAGCACAGCAACCCCAGCTGCCTCTTCCTCATCCGTACCCTCTGCCCCAGGCGGGGACCAGACGTCATCCACAGCCTTCATCCCCCTCATATCCACCAGGGTCTCTCTGCGGAAGACCCGGCAGCCCCCGGAGAGGATTGCCAGTGGCACCATCACCAAAGGGGTGGTGTTGGAAAGCACCGAGGCTCTACGGCTCGCCATCAGCAAGAACTCTGAGCAAATGGCCAGCCACAGCGCTGTCCTGGAGGCTGGCAAGAACCTCTACACCTTCTGCGTGAGCTACGTGGACTCCATCCAGCAGATGAGGAACAAATTTACCTTTCGGGAGGCCATCAATAAGCTGGAGAACAACCTACGGGAGCTTCAGATCTGCCCAGCGACCGCCGGCAGCGGCCCCGCGGCCACCCAGGACTTTAGCAAACTGCTCAGCTCAGTGAAAGAAATCAGCGACATTGTTCAGAGGTAGCAAGAAACCAGGCTGCAAAACAAACAAGTGAATCAGTCAATCACAATGGGCCAAAGCTAGCTTTGTGGAGAGAGTAACGTGTGGACTGACAAAGGAGCGGGGCGTTCAGGTTAGGGCTGTGCCAAGGACGCAGACTGTGAATGGATGCCCCAGCTCTGAAGGGCAGGGCTTTGTTCAGGAGGCACTTCCCACCCTCTGAACTCAGCTTCCCTGTGTTTCCTATACTTGTAATCGTCTTATCTGTGGAGTTCTTGCCTTGTGGACTACAAGTCTAAATGCTGATGTCACACCATGCCTTTGTATTAATATTTTATTGTTCTGGACAGACCATTAAGACTGAAGCCAGACTGGTGGACATGGAGATGCCATCCTCCTCAGGAGGACTTTGTACTGCATTTTTGTCCCCTCCCTCTGCCCCCCTGTGTATGAGGATGAGTGTTTGGATAGCAATATACCCACTGCATTTTTTTGGGAGAGTTTGTCCAGCACATGGCCCTGGCCCAGGTCTGACATTTACCTGACACTAATGCAACAGATTTGGTGCTTGGGAGGGAAGGGGGAAAAATTATTAATGTAAGGTTTTTTTAATGACAGAATACTACAAGTGATGATTGCCCAAATTCCTCCTCTGATCCCACCTGCTACCCCTCATTTCTGTGTTTTCAGTAGTTTCTCAGTGTTGTTGAGCTCCAGTCAATTGCTTGGGCTCACTCAGAGTCTTGGAGGCAGCACCTGCTGATGTCACAGCCCAGGAGCCTGTTTGTGGATCTCCCTTGGCAGCAGAGCAGGCCTGGGGAAGGTCTGGAGGAGGTTGTGCTGTGGCACTCTGGTGATGTCTGACACTAACTGGGCTGGTGTTTGGGCTGGGGATTGCAGAGCTTCAGCAAGGGGAGGGTGGCAGTGGGAAGAGATGGCTCAGGGTGAGTTCTGAGACACCACTGTGCCTCCAGCAGCTCTTCTGGCTGAGCCCACCCATCACAGTGGGGGAGAGCTGCTGTGTCTCCAGTTGAATTTCCAGCTTTTTGTTTTGTGAAGGGAGATGGAGCCTGGCCCCTGCCCTCCTGCAGAGCCCTGTGCTTTGGGGAGCTGTGGTGCCTGCCTTTCTGTGCCACTGGGACCCCTTGGGAGGAGCTCCAGTGCCAGTACTCTGGGGTTAAAAGCATTTCTACCTTCATGCCAGCGTGGTTCCATCCAGCATCAGACAAGGATCTGTGGAGACTGCAGACACTCCTCTGGGGTGCATCTCCCGAGGAAACTGCCTCAACATGCTGACAGCAAGACTCCTGGCCTTCCTTGCCAAGGTCCTGTGACCTTCCCAATTAATGCTGGGAACTAACTGTGACTCGTGACAATAGTGAAAGAACAAGGTTTAGGGCTATTAACGGTGCAATTTAACTCCTCTTAACAGTTCCAAACATGAGAAAAACACATTTTCCATTTTCTGTTCCCCTGTAACTTGTGACCCCCTCTTGTGTATCTTAAACACTAATTGCCTTCAATTGTATTTTATGCTGTTCTCTTTGGAACTGTTTGTTTTGTATATGATTTCTAGTAGTTCACTCGTGTGTGTTCATGCCACTTCTCGCCCTCACAAACAGCCATGACTTAACACGTGACAAATGTTCAAAAGAAAGTACACACTTCTGCCACAGGCTGCCTTTAAAAATGTAAGAAAAAACCCAACCCTTGAATTGTCTCTTTCCTGGAGGTACTGTTTTTACTTTGATAACATATTGTGCCACTATATTATACATTTGTATCTCGTTATTACACACTTTTGTAGACTTGTCTTTTTTACAGTGTGTAAATAGCTCTGTCCTTCATCTCTGTGATACTTAAGGGGGTCATTTCCCCTTTAATTTAGTCCAGTGCAGATTGTTTCTGTACATGACTTTCAATTCTTCTCTCTTTCTCTATTTCCATTTTTTTGATTTGTTTTTTTATTCCAGTCTCTCTTGCGTAGTATATTTAAAAATAAATCAATGTTGAGGAAATCTTGTGTTTGTCTGTTAGTGAGACTTTCCCAACCCAGCTGACTCCCCTTAGACTCCTCATCCAAAACCAGGGGTTCCCTGTTTGGGTGGTTCATTGTGACCCTTCAGCACAGTGGGATGGTCAGAGCCAGGCCAGCAGCCCCTTCCCATGTTCCTTTGATCTGGCTCTGAAAAGTCAGGAGAGAAAAGAGATGCATGGAGTAAGACTGTCATCACTCCTCTGACTTTCTGACAAAGACTTTGCTGTTGTCTTGAAGGAGATTTGTATCAGAGATTTAACTTTTCCTCTGTTAATGGTTTGTATTGTCATTCAGCTGCTGTTGTGTTTTCCTCCTCCTCTGCTATGAAATGACCCATGAGTTTCTCTCCTCATACAGCTCCCTCCCTCATTTCTGGTTGCCCATTCTTATTTTCTGTTTCCCTTCAGCCTTTCTAGTAAGCCTTGAGGGAGGGATGTTTCCAGGTACTGAGCAGCCTCTAAAATGAGCCACTGCTTTGGTTAATGAAGATGCTAAAGACTAAAAGGATGGGAAGAAAACAAGGGCAGGTGATAGTGTGTGGTGTGCCCGAGGTCCCACAGTTTCCCAATGGTGTTTTAGGGTTATAACCCAGTTCTCAGCATTTCTAATCCCCTCAATAAGTCCCTGGTGAAATCTGGGTCCTGGCACTGGGATCTGCTCACTCCTAGGCAAGGGGAACAAGGCTTATGGGAAACGTTGCATTGCTGTGACAGCAGCTGTGTTGGGCTGCTGCTGGTGAGGCTGAAGAAGATGAAGGAGAAGCAGGAGGATGCACTGGTGAATATAAACAGAATTAATGGCCTGCACTTGGCCAGGCACAGGCACAGCAAAGGGGTCTGCAGTGAGCGGAGCTGCAGCACTCTGGGAGTTCTGGGTGGGGTTGTGAGCAACACCTGGCAAAGGTCAGTGTCCAAACTTGAGTATGGGGAGTAGCTGTGGGCTGAGGGAAGATGGAGAAGCTTCACCTGCCCCTCAATGCCATCACTGCTGGTGATTTCCATCTCTGCTGGCTTAGGGACTGGTCTGTGGTGTCGTGGGAAGGCAGAGGCTGGTTGACCTGGCTGGGGAAAGCCCCCGGATCTGAGGTGTTGGGAGTGAGAGAGAGGGGATTAAAGGCTAAATTTAGCTGAGTACAGTCGGAGTTGATTTAACAGATCGATGCATTTAACAGTTTGATTGCTCCAATTTTCAAGGCTATTGAGCTTGAAAGTGAGAGTGCTCTGGGGAAAAAATAGCTGTGTTTGTGGTTTTGTTTTGGTTTTCATGTCTTTGAAATTACAATGTTCACTCTTTTAAGTTTTCCTTTTATGTCATCTTGCTTTTTGTTGAGAAGTTGCTTGTCACGAGATGTAAAATGTGGTCAGTGTTTTATGCTCACTCTTTTTCTTACAAACCCTATGTTTTTATGGTCAGGCTGGTGGGCCAGTGGTGTTTTCAGATGTGCCACTGCCTATCCCCCAGGATGGTCAGGGACAGCCCACAGCCTCTCCCTTGGCTGACATTCATCCTTCCACAATTGAAAAGAGAGGAAAAGACACTTAAGCACAGTGTCACATCTGAGAAGAGTGTTCCTGTCAGCACCTGTGCCTCTAAAAGCAGGCTGGCAGCAGTGTGGGACACACTCCTTGTCCAAGGGTGAGATCTGGCCTGGGTGGGCTGCTGAGAATGATGCTCCTGGCTCAATTCCTGGTCAGTCCTGATCCCTTGGCAGTGCCAATGCCCCTAAAGCTGTGTGTGAGGGACGGCCCTCAGTCATTTCAGTGTTGAGGCTGGGCTCAGAACTGTCCTGGCAGTGCTGCTCAAGTAGATCCAGCTCAGCAGAAAGCTGACCTGCAATCCAGGCCGTGCTGAACGTTTTCCCAGCAATCCCTGTCGAGGGTTCTGTGTTTGTCCTACCATCTATTCTGCTGGTAAAGGTCCCACCTGTGCTCCTGCAGCCTGCATGACCCAGTTATGATACACAGAGCCTCTTCATGAGTCCCTCGGACACAATTAAGCCGGGCTCTTCCTCTGCAGAGGATCCTTTGGGTTTCTGAGATTTGCTGCTCCTGTGGTGTGTGTTTGTAGTGCTGCAGGTCTGCCCGGGGTGGAGGAACCATGAGGGGCAGCCCTTGGGAGTGGAGCAGATGAGCAGAGGCCAAGGGAGGGCCGAGGGTTGTGCCTGGACAGGGAAGGTTAAGGGGGTGTTTCATGGAGAGTCCCAGCAGGGATGGCAATGTCTGCACTGCTGTCCACTGCCCGTGTGTAGGGGAATCCAGGGCCTGTTTGATCCAGCTCCTTAGGACTGAGGGCTGGGTGGGTTCTGAGCTCTCCACCTCTCAAAGATGTTCAGGGTCTGGGTGTCCTCTCGGGAGCTGCTCCCCCCATCAGGAGGAGAGGAACTGGGAAGGGGTGCAGCTTCCTGTGGGAGATACTGTGTCCAGTGTGGAGGAGTGGGCTTTCCAGTCCCTCAGGGGTTGTTCTTGGGATGTCCCCCCTCCTTCCTCCCAGCCACACCCCCAGGCTCCAGGCAGTTGTTTTCCATTCACTTTTACCTCCCCAGCATTACTCACCAAGGAGCAGTAACCAAGAGCCTGGAATGCTGCCTCTTCCCAAGCACCCCAGGCACCCTGAGGTGTGCTCAGGGGAGTTCAGGGATGCCAGGGCCCCTCACCTGCCCCATGTCACAGCCTGGCAGGAGCCCCTTTCCTGACAGAGGGTGAGGAGGGTGATGGCATTGCCCTAGTGTCACCAAGCAGCCCATCAAGGAGCCCTGAGGTGTAGGGGCTGAGCCCAACTCTGTCCCACCTGCCAGGTAAGTGCTCCAATTTTCAGTGAGTTCTACAGGGGTTATTGCACATCAATCAAAGCCTCGTTATGTGTGAGCCTTTATGAGGCTGTTCTGAGCTTTTTCTTCTCCCGGACTTGAGTGCAGGAGCCCAGGCATCCCCGCAGCCACAGCAGGTTTCCTTTCCCTTTCCGCAGCAGTCAGTGCCACTTTCCCCTGCAATGATCCATCACAGCAAAGCCGGGGATGTACCGGCCCTCACTAACCCAGAGTTACTCCGAAACTCTTCCCCCTTCCTCCCTTCCAGCCCTCCCCCCGGCTCCAGCGCAGGGTAAAATTGATCAGTGCGTGTTTATTGATGGTTTGAACACTCAAAAGAAAGGGGTGGGGGGAAAGTCGTTGCCATAGAAACATCGATGAAGCTCCGTCTCCGCTGTGTGATGCGAGCGCGGCGCCTCCGCCCCGATCCAAACGGGGGGTCTGTGGTGGGGCGGGGGTTGAGAGGGATGGGGAT
>VXBB01002226.1:0-30131 GCA_013399915.1 Illadopsis cleaveri
TCCTGCTACAGGGAACAGGAACCCGTGTGTTCAATGGCTCTGAGGAATCAGCTGAGTCCCTTGGAAAAGGGGACCAGGAGAATAGACCATCTCCCACGGCTGCTAGATAGGGTCCCCAAGTGCAGCTCCTCTGCCTGTGGGTAAAAAAAGAATGTCACTACTTCTCACCCCTTTGGCCACACCATCCTGGCTGCACATGGTGGAGGGGTCCCTGCTGTGGTACACCTCTCAGAAACAAAGTGAGGATGATGCCAAGACCTTTTGGAATTATTTTTTAGAACTATTGGAAATATCCGTGAAGATGATATCCTTCCCCATGGTAGCTACCTGGGAGACACATCTTCTGATTCTATCCTGATGGGAGATAGGGATGCTGCCTCCCCACAGAGTCAAGTGCCCTGCACATGTGCTACACAGTCCAGAGCAGTACAGCAGGGTCAGGGGTGTTCCAGTACCATCTCTGGGAGTTTTACTGCAACTTAGAAATGAACAAAACCAGATCAGCATCAAAGGTGCTGGAACACTCACCCAAAGAGGAGGCTTTGGGGACCTCAGGGGTAAAATATTAGGCATTAATCACCACTGGCTCTTCCCATGACGGTTCTGTGCAGACTTCAGGCCTGGCAGACTGTGAGCATCTCCTGCCAATACCACCAGCCACCTCATATGAAGTCCTGGCTTCATGAGGGGATGAGGCAGAGTTGCTGGGGCAAAGAAACTTCAACTATTTCTTTCTTGGATACATCTTCCTTTTGTTACTGCTATACCTGTTTCCCGGTGGCTGTTGTCTTGGAGAGGGAAACACTCTGATGCTGTTCCAGGCATTTTTTTCAAAGGGATGGGGCTATTTGCTTTCAGGTTTCCATTCAGATTTCTGGTTTTAGACAAGAACTAACAGGCTTCTTGTCTGGGCCTGGCTGGCAGCTCCCTAGATGAGCAACCACAGGCTCTTACTCCTTACTCCCAGTGCTTAAACATACTGTTCCAAGAGCAGGGTGCTGGAAGCAATGTGACCTCCCTCCCTGTGGCTGGGCGTGAGGTTAATGACACCACACAAGTGATTAAGTGATGGGCCACTTGCTTGCTAATGAACTTGCTCTGGGACTCACACGCCTGCTCAGTGTGCAGACGTTGCTCTGCTGGTACTCACAGGTCTGTTCTGTATCCATATCCCATGGGTGCATCATGGGACTGTTGGGTCTGACCCATACTCATGGTATAAAAAGGCTGTAAGCTGATCTCTGCAAGTTTTCCAACACATTTTGATCAAAACACTTTTTTAGGCCGACGCACCCCTCCAAGGAAATGCCGAAGAGGCATAAAATGAGCCCTCTGGCAATTTGGAGAGCTGTCAGTGTACATCGCACATCCCCGCAGTCCATGGCAAGGGGAAGGCAGGAGCAGGACACGGTTTATGCCTTTGTGTCAGCTCAGGTGTGCTGGGATGGCAAAGACCCACCCCTCCCTACTGGCCCCAATGGCCACCACTGGCTGCATTACACAGAGTACAGATCTCAGTCGGACTGGCTCCATCACTAACCACAGGCATGCAAGTCAGAGTTAATGCCATTAGAAAGAGAAAACCTTCACCTGTCCCGGGGCACACCTGGGGAAAAGATGGGTCAGAGCTGGGGGTCTGCATGGCCCCCAAGCCCAGGTCCCACTGGGTCCCAGCAATGTCCTGCTGTTTCTGTCAGTTCTTAAGTGCCAAAAAACAGAGGTGTCCAGGCTAAAAACTCAGGCAGAGACAGGAAGCTGTCAAGCAAGAAGTGAAGCAGGAGGATTTCCAGCTCGGCTGCTCCATTAGCAGCTTTAAAAGACACGTGTTGATGTTTCTTTCTCTGTCTCTTTATTTTTCTCTCCTTTCTTTGGAAAGAACTGAAACATTCTGGGATTAAAATCCCAGCAAAGATCCCTTCCCACTCTGCAGCTTTAAAGCTGGTCTGTCTGTACAAAGCCCTCCCTGCATCACACATGGAACATAACATAAATTTTTGTAAAATCATATTTATGGCTCCTAATTAAGGGAAGAGCCATTACAGAGAGGAAAAAAAGCGGACTCAGGTCAGGGAAGTTGGTGTCCTGGGGATCTGCACAGTGGGTGAATACACCTGATATGGATGGCAAGAATGAAACTCTCTGCCCTGATATGGATGGCAAGAATGAAACTCTCAGAAATCCTTTGTGCCATGGGCAGTCCATCCCTTCCAGACCTGGAACACAAGCCTTCCGGAATTATTATCACCGTTCTGGTGCTGCAAACTCCAGGATTTGGGGTTTGAGGAGTTAATTTGAGTGATTTTTTTGTCTGCGGCTCCAGTGCACAGTATGTGTCCCTAGCACTAATCCAGGACTGTCAGGTGTCTGGCATAGGAGATGTCAAGTGCTTTCCATGCTTCCTGCCCAAACTGGATTTAAGGAAAAAAAAAGATGCATTGCTGAGAGGCAGGTGGAGCACCAGCATTGGTGCTGCACAGCATAGCACAGAGCCATGGCAGGGCATCAGCTGGATTCAGCCCATGCTGATTCCGTTTTATCCCAATGCATCTCTAGTTCTGGGCTATGTATCTGTGGACAGCAAGTAAGTTGTTTTTTTAAAAAACGTGAAATTTTAGCTCTCACTGCAGTGCTTTGTCAGGGACCGTATTATTTCATGTATCTGGGTCAAGCTCATTCCTTCTTCAGTAACATATTCCAGGGAGCTGAAAGTGCTGCTCTTCACCAACATCCAGCTGTGCTTCATTGCCATCTCCTTCCAGGGTGATTCACTGGGACAAAGTTCTCCATGGAGAAGTTCTTTTCCAAACAAAGACACACAATGGGAATTTCTCCCAGTACACCTAAGCTCAAACTTTGAGCCAAAGGCAGAAGCAATTAGGCAGAGACTGAGCACATCCATGAATCCCCTGGCATGCTGAGCTCCACTAGACTGCTCTGTCCCAACAGGAAGTTGCTACTGAGAAACCAACAGGTACTCCTCCATGTCTTTGCAAACTTGCACTTCATGATCACAGGAAAGAGAGATCAACACCCCATTTGGGGCACTGTGAGGTGGGGGATGCCCAGTGTGGGCAGGTGGAGAGCCCTGCTGGGCTCAGCCTGTGTGTCGGAGCAGTGGGAGGTTGGGATGCAATAACCGCCCCCTACTCAACATGCTGCTCCTTTCACCCGGCTCTTGCAGCTTGTTCTGGGGGAGCTAAAAATAGAGCAGTGAGCAGCTTTTGATAGCACCAAGAAATTACACAAAAATGCTGGGTTTTGTTTTCATTGAAAAGCATTTTCAAATGTCCTCATGGCTGGGTCAAAAATGATAGACAGTGACTGGGCTTCAACAGAAAAGTTTGACCCTCAAGGAAGATCTGTGGGGCAGGTGGAGCACTCTGAAGCCCTCTGTGGGGGAGTTGGGGAGGGTGGCATAAGCCCTCATGAGTGTCTTGGCCTGGCCAATTGGAATTCATGCCCTTGAGCTGCTCACCCCAGTGCTCTGTGTAATGCTCAGCTGCCAGGGATTCCTTAGCAAAATCTTTGCAAACAATGTAAAAACAATGCCAGTATATCATACAATGCAGAGATAGGTGTTCAGGATGGAGATGGAGGTGAGTACTGTGGCGCTGACCTCCAAAGCTGCTCCACATCCATCTGGCAGAGGCTGGGATTCAAAGCGACGCTGCTAACATGAGACTCAGGAATGGCGATGGTCATGTCGCACATTTTATTCTGTTTTCTTAAAAATTCCTCGTCCTGTGCATGGTGAGGCTGTAGGTGGTAGCTTTGTTGGACTCATCGCGCAGCTGGCGAAACTCATCATCCAGGTATCACAGAATCACAGAATGGCTTAGGTGGGAAGGGACCATAAAACCCTTCTAGTTACACCCCTTGCCATGGGCAGGGACACCTTCCCCTATCCCAGGGTGTCCCAAGCCCTGTTCAACCTGGCCTTGGACATTTCCAGGGATGGGTCAGCCACAGCTACTCTAAAAGGTAGATGTGCCTCATGTTCCCAGCTTGCTCGCTAATCCCATTCTGTGAAACATTTGTAAAAGCAGGTTTTCCCACTTCAGAGAGCATTTCCCACTCCAAAAAGCCACACCAGCTTACCATTTGGGGTGATGGCAGGCATGCATCACCTATACCATTTGCCACACTTTTGGTCACACATCCCTGGTGTGAGAAATCCCCAACGAAAGCTCTTCAGGCACCATGGAATCCTGCTGCTCTTCCCCTCACTGCATTGGAGTCTTGGTGAGAAGTCATAGCACAGGGACTGAGTCAGGCACTGATCTGAGACCCCAGGATGGGATGAGGAGGCACCATCACAGCAAGCACTGGACCCTCAGCAGTGCTGAGGCTGCACAATGCACTCTGAAAAATTGAGAATAATGAAGGAATTTCTGCAAGTCAAAGCACTTTTTTCTGAAAACCTGCAGACAGAATCGCTGCCTGAATTAATAAAAAAACCCACCAGTCCTGATGTGCTTTCTCAGCTCTGATCCTCTTACTGAACCTGTTCAAAAGTGGTTCAGAGAGACTTCCCTCTCTCAAACAGGAGTACAAATGTGCCACAGGTGCCTCCTGCTTGGAAGGTGGCTTTTCAGGGCACTCTCAGTGCCTGTCTCAGTGCTCACTGTGCCGAGACTGACATATTCCTCTGCTCCTCTGGATGGTGGCCCCTCTCTGCAGCTTGTTCTCACAGTACTGATGCTCTGCTGCAAGGCTCCAGCTCATGTGGATTCTCAGCTTGGTCTGGCAGTGATTGTTCTTTCCTATCCCCAGCATTCCAACTTCTCCCATCCTGTGAACCCTAGTCCATTTAATTTAGAAGACAACTCTGGAAGTGGATCCCCTCACCAGGATGAGCTGCTGTGTTCCCCAATGCCAATGAGCCCTCCAGGACGCTGTGTGACATGGGTTTTTTGTCCTGACAGAGCTGGTCAATGCAGCTTCCACAAAAGAATACAGAATTAAAAGTTGAAAAGCCTCAAGGATTCAGGGAAAGAGTAAAAAAAAAAGAACATTGATACAAAATAATTCTCTAACTTTCACATCAGCCCCCTGGCCACACAAGACCCAGGTGGTTCTGTTCTGCAGCATGAACTAATAGCTTAACCTTTTTCAGCTAAAGTTGAAACTGTCTGGAGCCAGAAAATTGTCAGAAGCATGTCTAAAGCAATGCCCAGCTCCTCATCTCCTCCACTGCTGTTGGTTATGAAACATTTCCAGTTGCCTGCTCTGCCCTACCAAGCGCTGCTCCCAGCCCTGTCCATGGGGCTGTGCGGGCAGTGTCTGCCTGGTGGCTCCACACTGGCACACAGCAGATTCTCCCCACGTTATCAGCCCTGACATCTGCCCATGGCCACAGTGACCTAGGATGTGTCACCATCTGACTCAGTTCTAAGGCACAGACCAAGCCAGGGAGCACGCTGATTCACATGTGGCCAGTGAGGGTTGTGGCTTTGGGGACCAGGCACAACCAGGCTCCAAAACTCTCCATGAGACAGGTGATGTCCAAAATCCCCATTATCCACATGCTTCTGGGGACAGAGAGTCATAGAACAGTTTGTGTTGGAAGGGACCTTTAACCTCATCTCGTTCCACCCCTGCCATTGGCAGGGACACTATCCCAGGTTGCTCCAAGCCCCATTCAGCTTGTCCTTGGACACTTCCAGGAATCCAGGGGCAATCACAGCTTTTCTGGGAAACCTGTGCCAGGGCCTCATCCCCCTCACAGGGAAGAATTTCTTCCATATATTCAACCTAAATTTTCTCTCTTTCCATTATGATGCAGCACTTCCTTCTTCAGGGATCAGAGAGGGTTTGGCTGTGCCAGTCTGGGGTTGGAGGGAGACCTCCTGCACCTGTGCATCCTTCTGTGTGTGTACCAAGGGAATGGACATGGCGAGCCACAAGGAATGGAAGGGAGCCTTTGAGAAGCATCACAGATGGTTGCTAGCCTGGGTTCCCCCAGTAATACCAATATCCCACAAGTAAAAGCAAGAAGCTGACCAGACCTCAGGGACTGTATCCCATGAGAGCAGCAGCTCAGCTGGGCAGAGCTGCCTGAGCTCAGCAAAGTATGCTTTGGGTCACTCAAGATATCACCCTGTGGTCATTTCAGAACTCTGGGAATAAAATCCTTGTGGGGTCTGACTGCTGAGCCAACATTCCCAGACAGCATGAACAAACACATGCCTTGGCAATCCTGTTTGCTGAGCTTTGTTATCATGTCTTGGCCCTCGTGCTGGCAGGGCTGTGTTGTGTCCACCTGTCCTGCAGCTCTGCCACACAGCACATCAACAAAAGGATCAGGGAAAACCCATTCCTAGAAAAACCCCAAAAGCAGTATCATGCAGGCAGACACAGGGCAAGGGCAGCGTCTCCTGTTCAGCCCTCATAGGATGCTTCCCTTCAACATTCCCGAGGAGCCCCTGATGGTTTTGGACACAACTCCTGCAACATTAACCCCTGGAGGGTTTTTCACTGCTCATGCACCCCTCAGTGAAAGGAACAGGACAGAAAAACAGAGAGAAGTTTCCAGTTTTTAACTTTTTTCCCCAAAATTTGCCCATTCATTCTGGGCATATGGCCAGAAAGAAATAAAACTCTGTTCTGTTTAGAAACAGCTTAGAAACATAGAAATAACAGCCGTTTGGGGTGGCGAGAGCTGCAAATACTGGGAGTTTTAAGTTCTTGAGTTTATTAACATCTGAAGGGGATAACGAGAGCTTTATAACATCTAATTTAATTAAATACTTCAGTTTGGGGATGTAAAATTTGCCATCATGAGCCATAACTATATACCTTCCTGACACTGTTGTTGTTTCTCTACAAGCAAAAAAACATATGAGGAAGTGATATTTTAATTGATGTAATGAATGAATTTGTCTCCATTTCTCAATGATTTGTAGGTGTAGGTAGGGGGACTTTGACTGGGGCTGCTTGGGCAGAGTGGGCAGGAAGAGAACAGGTTCCCCAGCACCCCTGTTTCCTATCTCCTTGGGCCAGCAGGGAAACGGCCTTCAGGACTCAGGCCCAACTAGCTGTGGTCACCTCTTTTGTGATAATGGAAGAAAGATCTAATTTTTAGCCAGGCCAGGGACAAAGGTCCTCATTAGTGGGTTGTGAATATTCCAAGCCCTTGGAAAGTCTCACTGGAGCTCGGGAAGGGAGGGCAGCCCCAGGAGAGGAGGAAACACATGAACATTTGCAAAGAGGAGGACAGGTGAGCTAATGCCAGCAGGGCTCAGAAACTCAGCTGTGTGCTCCCAAGGAAAGCTCCCACCACCATAACCAGGCACAGCTGGGCTGGCACACGGCGCTGGGAACCAGAACAAGATCCCACGGCAGTGGGAATAGGAATGGCTGTGAATCTGCTGGGCAGCCTGCATGGAAGGCCAAATCTCTGCCAGTGCCAGTAATACCAGAAGAGAGCAGACACTCTGCAATTTAAAACATTTTCTCCTCTGTCCAGGTTTTTTATTTCAATCCAGGTCCTTTGGAAATAAACACACATCAAAGGCAAAGCCAGGAGTTCTGGCCTTGGCTCTGCTGCTCACCCACGCTGGGTTTGTTTCACTGTACACTGGTTCCTGGCACAGCAAGATAGGGGATGTGGCACTGCTGTGTCAGACTGGCCATCCTATACCTCTGCACTGTGAGCCAGGGCCGGGCAGGGAACGTCAGCAGCAGCCCCCCATGCACAAGGAGCCTGCTAGAAATGCTGCCCCTGTACATGTCCCTGGTTTTGCAGGTATCAATGAACTGGGGTGAGAGTCCAAAAACCAGTCCTCTTTACTGGTGCTGCTGTGATCCTGCCAGTGATCCCTCTCCATCAGGATACAGGAGAGCTGGCTCCTTGTTTCCCCAGGCGCAGAAGCTGCTTTGCAGCATAATGCCAGTACCCAGGGTTAAAACCAAAAAGAATTAGGTTTAATTCCAGTGTCTGGTTTCTGATTGTTTCTTCTGACTCCTTTTAAATCACCATCCTAGTAACATCTCCCTTTCTGAGGCAGATCCATTCTTCACACCTAACCCCCTCACTGAATTCTCTGAGAAAAAACAAACATTGGGAACATGTCAGGAGTTCCACAGTGCCATGGGCAAGAAGAAGGTTCCCATGGTCTCCAGCCTGGCCACAGTGTCAGAGCAGGAGCAGAAGCAGGATGGTTGGCAGCTCTTGGTCAGGGGCTGCTGGAGTCACCTTGTGTCTGGGAGACAAGGCTGACCACCCCATATCTAGCTGAGCAGATACTTCATCCAGGTAGCAAAGAGTTGGTTTTCCTTTGGCTGCTTGAGGTCCCTGGTTGTGCCACCAAGGGACCTGTCTCAGGGCACGATGGGCTCTAGGAAAGAGGGGTCAATGATTGCCACTCTGCCTCAAACCTTCCCCAGCTCTGACTAAGTCTTTGGAGCTGCAATTAGATAGAAAATTAAACCACATATGACTTGTTCCAGCCATAAAATATAATCAAGTTTAAGTTAGACTCATTCACATGATGAGTGGGTGACTGGTGACTGGCATCAACCACAGGCAATCAGGGGAAGGATGCTGCTGGTAACAGATGGTGGGCACCTAAATTTTCCCCTGTTTTCTGGTTGGATGTCTGAAAACTCAGACAACAATACCCTGGGGTACAAATAATAATCCAGGGTAGAAATCCAATGATATAAATCATAAAATCATGGAATCACAGAC
The DNA here is from genome assembly GCA_013399915.1 of Illadopsis cleaveri. NCBI lineage: Eukaryota > Metazoa > Chordata > Aves > Passeriformes > Timaliidae > Illadopsis > Illadopsis cleaveri. The sequence goes on from VXBB01002226.1 coordinate 8,693, forward strand.
TGATTTGGTTTGGGAGGGGCCTTAAAGTTTATCTAGTTCCATCCCCCTGCAATGGGCAGGGACACTGTACTCTATACCAGGTTGCTCCAAGTCCCGTCCAACTTCACCTTGACATGCAGGCATGGGACAGCCACAGCTACAAATACCTCAGGGTACAAGCCCCAGGGTGCCAAAGTTTGCTGTCTGTGCCCCTCAGGCAATGGCTTGCTCTGCCTCTGCCTACAGCCCAGATCCAGAGCTTCATATGCCTTCTGGAGTTCCCACTGTATTCCCACGCTGTCTGAAAGACAGGCTGGATGTCAGCTGGACTGGAAAGCCTTGAGGTGACCACATTGCCCCCCAGCCCATGCCTGTTTCCCTCTTGGCACAGACCTCCTGTGGCTCCAGGGACAGTTTGAGGAGTTTGTTCTGCTGTCCCCAATCCTTTGTGACCTGCTGCAGGGGGAAAGCATTGTGAACCAGAGCAGGGACAAATCCAGCTGAGAAATAACCCAAAGAAAAAGAAAGTCAAGAAAGAGGAGTTATTTTTCAGATGTCTGATTTCTCAATTTGGTGCATTCTGTACTGGCTCGATCCAATGACAGGGAGGAGATAGGGACTGTGAGCAGGGCTTGCTCTGCACTGACCCCTTCCTCTCCCTTCCTGGACTGTTCACAGCCCAGATTCTGGACCCAGGAGCTGCCCATGGGCTAGAGCTGGGCCAAACTCTAGCACAAGTCCTGAGCTAAGGATCACCTCTATCCCTGTCCAGAGGGAGAGGCAGCTGTGAAGGAACTCAGTTACCTGGGCAGTTCACAGGTTACAGCTGCCCAGTCCTGGTCACTTGTAACCTCCTCCCACCACATCACCCAGCAGTCCTGGGTGAGAGCTGCAAGCAAATGTGCTGTGTGCTTCTGAGGAGAGGCATTTTCGGTATTGAGAGGTACTGAATGGCCTCTCACAATAGATTCTTGCTCCTTGCTCCTGAACAAAAGTGATGGGATGTGCAGTGTTATGGCAGCAATTTATCCACTGTGGTCCCCAGCTGTGATGCTCAGTGGGAGCAGAGGTTTGCTGAGGCATGATTTAACCCACAAGAGGCAAGTGTGGGGCTTCCTCTCCACTCTGTCCCATCCTCTTCTTCCTTCACCTGACATTGAAGGCATCACTGACAGATAGTGCTGGGGCATGTTAGCAGCTGATCCTGGCAGTAAGGACTGTGAATGCACAACATCCCCACCCTTTCCACCAGCATCCCCAGCATTCCCACCCCAGCGGTTTCCCAAACTTTTGATTTTCTCAGTGCTGGTGGCTCTGATGACAGTGACTGGCTTTGAGAGAGCAGCAGGAGAGACAGACCATTTGTGCTGCTGCGGCACCAGGAGCACAGCACAGTGCCAGGGCAAGTGTCTGCACCCTGAACCCCTCTGCTGCACACGTCACTTCCTAGCACCAAAGGCACCAGTGGCACCAGTGTCTGCCTCCTGGCCCCCCTGGGCTGCCTTCCCTGATAGCACAATGGACGAAGCCAACTGTCTCCAATCTCTGAATAAAAGGTCTTAAAGACCTTTGTGAGAGAACATGATGCTCCTGGGGGCCAGGGATGCACTTTTCACATGTCAGCCACTTCCCAGACCTAGCAGAACCTTCCTCCCTGCACTAAGGTCATGTGGACTGCTTGCTTCTTCCTCCCAGGCATGTTTTCTGAGAACAGAGAGCACTTCTGCCCCATGTGCTGCTCCTGTGTTCCAGAGGATGGGTTTCCAGGGAGTCTTGCTGTCCCTGAGCAAGAGTTTTTACTCCTCCAGCCAAGGGGGTCTCTGCCCATGGAGCTTCAGTGAGGAGACAGAACTGGGAGGCTGGGAGGTGAGTCTGAGAATGTGGGAGCAGGCAATAGGAAAATGCCGAGGCAGCAGTCTGGAAGTGGTGATGCAGATGGTCAGCCAGCAACGTGCCACAGCCGAGCCCCAGCACATCAATCCTGCCACGTGTGTCTGTGCTTTCACAGACTGATGTGAGTCCTTCTGACAAGCCCACCCTCCTGTCACTGGCTTTTAAGCCTCTCCCAACCCCTCAGCATCTTGCCATGCACAGGGCAGGCACAGGCATCCTGGCTCTGGAGCAAAGAGAGAAGGATCCTCTTGCACAGAGTGGAGATGCACCCACATTACTGGCCAGCCTGCTTTCCTCTGGCTCCCTACCACACTGTACACCTGCTCTGTTTCTATTGATGTTTGAAACTCCAGCAGCCTGAAAATGCCTCTTTCCTTCCAGCCCACTGACAGAGCACTTGGACAACACTGAGTCAAGGAGAAGGTCCGTTTGCAATCTGTCCCCTTAGTGCGATCCCCTCTGGCTCATGGGCAACCTCCACCAGCTGGGAAAGGTCTCAAGGATTTGGTCTTTGGTACCCCAGTGGCACTGGACTGGTGGCACTGGGCTGGCAGCGTGGCTCTGGGCACACAGATGGGAGCCTCTGGACCTTGTGAGAGCCCTGTTCTCGCCCCCCCAACATGGGGGCAGGTTCCATGATGAGCTCTCTGTCTCAGGGCCAGTGGCTCTGTGCTGCAGGTGGGCTCTTTGCAGCACCAGTGCAGGTAGTTCTGCACCCACCACTATCAAGTGATTGGTGATGAGCACGTCCTCCTCTCCCGTAATCTTCCAGAGGTGGAAGCACCTGTGTTCTTCCCTTTAACCATGCTTGAGCACCACAGGTGCTGTTGTTGCATGTTCACAAGATGCTGGAGGGCTTCATGGACACCCTCATTCCCAAGGCAGAGGTGTAGAGGACAGCATAGCTCCATTCATGACCCCAGTGCCACTGTGCCATTAATCCATGTCACACTTTCCTGAGCATATCTCAAGTCACTGGTCTGGCCCAAGGGCCCTGCTGTCCTGGGCACACAGGGAATCTGGTCACCCATGGGTGCACTGCCCTTCACCTACTGCCTCACATAGATAGGAACGTGCAGCAAACCAAGGCACCAGAGGATCTGGGCCAGAAAATCAGCTGCACTGATTTGTTTATTTACCCAGATCTGCAAAAGCAGGAAGAGAACCTGCAGATGCCAGAGAAGCTGCAAAATCCTGCCCTTCCTCCCTGCTTCTCTGGGGGATAGATTAAATACAGAAGCAAAGGCTAGGCCCTTGGTTCAGGCCAGAGATTTCCCCCTAAGCATCATCACTGACTCCATTCAATCTCCTGCCTGTCCCCTCCCTGTCCTGTGCTGCTGCAGCATTGGTGTGCAGCTGTGTCCCCAAACAGACCGCAGAGCATTTGGGTTTAAGCTGACTGGGCAAAGCAGAAAGGCAAGTTCTACTTCCAGTGTGTCCTGGCACTGGATCCTTATAAGGTCACACAGGCATATCTCTGGGGGAAGGTGGCCCCACATCCTTCAACAGTGGAGTTCTGCAGCATTCCAGGATTTTTGATGGTCAGGGCTCATATAGGTGCACAGGGCTGATGGATGCAGCTGCTGGCAGCTGTGGTCCTGCCTTTGCCCCATTCCTGGGCTTGCTAGGTGTTTCTGAGCCTTTTGAGGCTCACCCTGTGAGCTGCTGCTGCCAGCCCTGGGGCAGGTGCTCACTCTGTGGCAAATGCCTTTTCCTCTTTGTGTCCATCCCTCAGCAACAGCATTTTGCATATAAACCTCGAAGGAGGAGATATAATCCCATAACTCACAGAGCAACTCCTGTTATTTGAGGAACTGTAAGGATGTTATTTATTTCCTTCTCAAAGATTGTTGTTTTACAGAAAGGATGTGTACGTGACAGGATATCTCAAGGACTCCAGAGCACAAATCTGGGGGAACGGTGGGCTCAGAAATATTAAATGGCTTTTCAGAACAGAAGATTACTGCTGCAATCTGTGTAGTGCAGGGAAACAAAGTGATTAGAAGAATCCAAGAAATGCATTCAGCACCAATACTGCCTACTATATCTTCACAAAAGCAGCAGGGAAAAGGAAACCTAATCCAAGGATACTTTAACAACAATCCATCAGATGCCTTCCCCAGTGGGATTGGGAGAGACAGGGGATGGAGGAGGGCAGGAGTGCCCACAGTGGGGTCTGTGGGACCCTCTGCTGTTGTGGTGCGTAATTTTGCACCACAACACTCTGCCATGGCAGCAAGCACCAATGAGACCTGAGTTCCACTGCAACCCTCACATCACTGTTGGTTGGGAGTGGATGTGGCCACAGCAGATACCATGGAGCGAATACATTGCCCAGCTGTGAAGCGCTAATGCCGCACACGTGTTCCCTCTTCTGTATGCTTAAATACTGCCAGCCCAAGGGAACATCAAACACTCACGTAAAGCAAGTGCTTTTGATGTTCTAAGCTAATCCCTTTCAAACAGGAAAAAAAAGCAGCACAGTGTTGTAGTATTGACAGACAAGCCCTGCTTCCACCCTTTAGGAATGGCTGGGAGTCCCTTTCAGATCCAGCTTCTCCCCTGCATGTCCCCATCTGTTGGAAACTGGGGAGACACTGGCTCTTCACCACCACATTCATACCAAAGCCTGAGCTGAGTGGAATATTTGCTTCTTCCTTGGGAGGAATCTAGAGTATATAGTTCATGTATTTTTATGTGAAATGCTATTTTAAAACAAAATAATCCTTCCAGAAAATTTGAGGCAGTATATTTTGTTCCTCTTGAGCTGTTCTCATGAAAGCTTAGGAGAAGCAGCACCACCCATGGCACAGACCTGGCTGGCACAGAGCCACCTCACTGGGATGCCAAAGTGCTAGACGGTCTTGGAGGAGGAAGGGGACAGTGGAGAAATGTGGTTCCTTCTGCCCTGGGAGCCACCAACAGCCACCGACAGTGCTCTTTATGAGAAAATTAAAGAGAGTGACAGCCTCGTCCTCATATCATAATGGCTTTTCTTAATGCCAGGGGAAAAAAAAAAAGGCTATTTCATGGTGTAATTACAAATACTAAAAAGCTCTGTGCTGACAGATATACAGCACCCCAGTACCTGCCTCTGTCAGGCTGGCCCCAGCAACACTAATCACCATAACAATCCCACAGGAACTGGAGATAAGGCTTTCCCTGCCAGACCTTACATCTGTTCCACTGCAGAACAGATCCATCCTGGCCTTGGACACTTCCAGGGATGAGGCAGCCACAGCTGCCCTGGGCATGCTGTGCCAGGGCCTCAGCATCCTTCCAGGGAAGAATTCCTTCCTATGAGATTATTCTTATCTGTCAGCAATGCCTTGAGCTGGGGTGTTGTGTTGCTTGACTCACAGACCCTCTGCTGGCTGTTGGTGACCTGGGGCATCTCTGGAACTCTTTGAGAGATCCTGTCCTTGAGGAGTACTGGGAAATACATTCTTAGACACAAGGCAAGTCCTCAATGTGTCCTTGCTTCTCCCTGCCAAAAGAAACAGGCCCACCTTGCACAGTGCAGATGTGTGTGTGCCAGTAGGTCTCACCAAGGCAAGCACACACTGCCCCTGGCATCACACACCACCCCAGGTGTCACCACCTCTGGTGTCACATACCACTCCACGAGTCACACACCACCCCTGGCATCACACACCACCCCAGGTGTCACCACCTCTGGTGTCACATACCACTCCACGAGTCACACACCACCCCTGGCATCACACACCACCCCAGGTGCCACAGTGTGTGCCCCAGGCTGTCCCCTGCAGTCCCACAGCTTCTTCCATTTGGGGTCCCTGTGTACCAGAGTGCAGGGACACATGGGTTCCCTGGGAGCTGGTCCTGCTGGTGCCAGTTTTTCCTCCCACTGCAGCCCTCTTCTGCACTCCTGCCGACACTCACCTCACCGCTGGCTGCCATTCGCATCTACGTATCATGCATATTCATGGTAGATGTAGATAATTAAATATTCACGTACACAGTCATTGAACTTGCAATTAATCTGGAATTTGCTGTTCTTCTTCCATCTCCCCCACCCCACAAGGAGCCACAGGCGGCTCTGGCTGCCAAAGGACACCAGGCTTCCCAGCTGCTAAAGCCCAGAAGAGAGGAACCAGCACATCTCAGCCTTTTACTGACCTACTTTTCCCAGATCTGTGCTGTTGTGCAGAAAGGAGCATGAGAAGAACCATAAGCCACCCTTCTTGCTCCAGGGAGCCCATGGTGCCTGCTGGGAGCACAGAAACAGGACAGCAAAATTCCCAGTTTTGCAGGTGCAGGAGCTTTGCCTCTGAGCAGGGCTGGTCTTAAGGAAAAGCTGTCCCCACCTACCACTAGTCCCCATGGGGGTTCAAGTGGGTGCAAAGTGAAGGCAAGGGCAAGGATGAGGGCTCTCACCAACAGAGAGGCCATTTCCAGGGTTTTATGGATGCTGTAGTTCTTCCAGAAGCCCCAGCCCAGACCCTCGGTATCCCAGCAGCTGGTTCCTACTCCAGGATGCTGAGGGGATGAAGCCACTGGAGCTCTTGCATGGAGCCCCCTATTGGGGCTTCCAGCTCAAAACTGCTCCCGCAGCATCTCACCACATCTCTCACGGCTCCTGCAGACTCTCTGTTCACCACAGGCTGATGGTGTGTCAGAAGCTTCTGCTTCAAACCACAGCCAGCCTGACAGCCCACTCTGGAAAAGAGCTTCAAACAGCCAGAGACTGGCAGAATCAGAACAGAGATAGGATGGGACGCTGAGGAAGGGGAGAAAGTGAGCACTGGGCTGCGGAGGTCCCCAAAACACTAGGTAGGCCTGTTCTGCCAGCACCCTGAGACCAGAGAGCCCAGACTAGCTGGTTCTGCAGCCACATCCTCCCGGCACCCCACAGAGCATTCTCCCTGGTCATGCACAGCATCATCCCGAGCCACGCACAGCATCATGCTTGTACTTATCCCTGGACCCATAGGGCCCACAGCCCTGACAGCTCTCACCAGCACACTAGGGTGTCATCATCTTCAGGGTCCCAAACCTCCCTTTTTACCGCAGACCTATGTTGGAGCAACACAAGTGACTCCTTGGTGACTGTGACCTTTTGAACAGTCTCTTGAGCTGTTTTATTAGTAATAGCAAAAAAAAAAAAAAAGGGTCATGTTGCCTAACTTCTCTGGCCAGGACACACTGATGTACTGGCTGTGCTGGATCTCCAAGACAGGAAGAAAAGAAAAGAAAAGAAAAGAAAAGAAAAGAAAAGAAAAGAAAAGAAAAGAAAAGAAAAGAAAAGAAAAGAAAAGAAAAGAAAAGAAAAGAAAAGAAAAGAAAAGAAAAGAAAAGAGAAAAGAAAAGGAAAAGAAAAGAAAAGAAAAGAAAAGAAAAGAAAAGAAAAGAAAAGAAAAGAAAAGAGAAAAGAAAAGAAAAGAAAAGAAAAGAAAAGAAAAGAAAAGAAAAGAAAAGAAAAGAAAAGAAAAGAAAAGAAAAGAAAAGAAAAGAAAAGAAAAAAGAAAAGAAAAGAGAAAAAGTTAAAATCATCAGAAGTGTTTGTTAAAATTTTCTCTATTAAATCCCTCTGTGTGTATTGGGGGCAAGAATTGAGCCTTTCAGGGCCATCACAGAGTATCTAGAGCATGCTGTGGATAAATGGTAGATGCCTTGAAAACACTGGCAAAGCAATCCTGAGTGTCTACTCATCTAAAAAACCTTCCCAGCAGCATTCACATCTTTCCCCAGGCCTTTTGCACTGTCAGTGATAGTCTCATCTACTACTCTTCACTATACAAATGGGTTTTGAAAATCATCTCCTTGAAAATCCCTTGTTTAAAGCAGGAGAAATCATCTAGCAGGGATACAAATTGTCTACGGACTGAAGATTAGGGGTAGTTCAGCTGAAAGGGAGTAAGGTGTTGGAAGGGCTTTTTGGGGAGCCCAGGCACCACTCAGGGACTCCCCAGCTCCCTGCACTGGTGGTGACAGATCTGCTGCCCTGAGGCACTGCCAGCTCTCTCTCCAGTTGCCCCCAGCCACTGCCCGCTCCTGAGCTGACTCTCACTCTCGGCAGTGCCCATCTGCCTTGCAGAAGTGATGAGAGCTGGTGGTTTTTCAAGGTAATAAAGTTGTTTTCTTCCTGTCACTCACTTAAAATCACTCAGGGAGCAGGTTTTATATCAGCACATATGCAGGAGACCTTCCTGGTTCTGTGAGAAGAGCAGCCCCAAACATATCACAGCTCCCGGCAGTGCAGGGCAGCGCTCTCCTGCTGCACTCCATGTTTTAGCTCTAATTATCTCATCAGTGTTTGCTGCTGCTGGATAAAGACACTCATAGCAAACCCAGCATGTCTGGAATAGCACAACTGGTTTGCAGAGCCCCAGGTCAGCCATGCTCTGCAGCCAAACACGCTCGTCCCTTTGCTCAGCGGCACACACCTGTCCCTGGCACTGGCCATGGTGTGTCACAGCACACATCACTTGTGTGGGTGTGGATGTGGGTGCAAACCCTTCCCGTGCTGGCTGCTGAATAAGACCCCAGTATGAGCCTCAATGTGCCCAGTCACACCCAGGGCAGTGACAAGAGGGGGCTGCTCCCCACTTCCCTTCTGGGATGGGATTTGAGATGTACCCCAAGTCCCAAAGAGGGCTTGAATGGTAGTTCCAGGCTTTCCCTGCAAACTCTCAGGATTGGAGTGGCTCAGGGGAAGTCTGAGTGGGCTGCAGAAGGAAGTCTGAGTGGCCAATTAACAGCATTTTGGCAATGACAAACCCCCACCCTTCCTTCCCAGTGCTGTGTCCTGAAGCCAGCAGAACATAACTGGGGCTGTGCTGGGATTTTGGGCTGTGAGAAAGAGATCCCAACCTGGTTTGCTGCAGGAGAAACAGTTAGTGGGGACATAGCATGTCCCCCAGTCCTCTGTGCAGGTCCTTCATGGAGCCCCAAGCCTTCTACAGAGCTGAGAGGAGTTTGGTCACTCCACAGCCTTCAAGCAGCCATGGACACAGGCACAGCAGTGCACAACAATGGACCACCAGCATTGTGGTGAGCCCCACAGTCCTGAGGCATTGACATCCCTACTTGGTACCCACTTGAAAACCCAGACAAGGGCCTTGGGGCCACATCTACAGTGGACAAGCCAATCTGGAGTTGTGTTCCTCAACAGCTGTGCTACAGCCCAAGCTGTAAACAGCTTCTTCTGGCATCCCAGAGCCTCACTCCACCATAATGATCCTTCCTGCTGGCCTTGCTGAGTCCATTCTGCATGACTGCAAGCATGCTGCTGTGGGCTGCTTGGCTGAGCTGCCGAGCCGCCGCAAAGATATGAATGCAAATAAATCCACTCAGAGAGAGGAGGCTGAGGAGCAGAAGCTTCAGGGCTGGGATTTCTTCCTCCTCATTGTAGTGACATGAATATCTGGTTCCAGCTTGCAGAACCCACTGCTCTGAGCTGCTCCACATTATCTCTTGCCTTGTGCAGATGCTGCTAATACAGGTCAGAGGATCTTCCTGGGTGAACACCTTGCACTATTGGCCACTGTTTGCTGGTGCCTTGTTCCTGTGTTCATGCAGGCTCTGTCAATGTTAACTCACAGATTGTTGGATGTGAGGTAACACCCTAGGAACCTTCTGTAAATACCAGTGAGGCACCACAAGCAAATGGCACAGGAATCACAGATGAGGCTGTTTCTGGGAGATGGCAGGACCAGGCACAACCTTAGGACCGGGGACTGGCAGAAGCTGGGGTCCCACCACAAGACCCCACCAGGAAGAGCCCACCCTGGCCAACTGTACCTGGACAGTGCTGCAGCCATAGTGACATTACCATTGTGATATTAACATCCTGATACGGTCCTCCAGCTCTCCCAAAGCTGGAAAGAAATTTGCAAGCAGTTTCTGCAGGGATTTACTCTCGTGCACAAGTTCCAGGACTCTTTGCAAAGAGTGTGGATGTACTACCCCCGATGGGGACAGCATGAGTCCCAGTTTGCTTGGGCAGGAGGAGAGAGGGCTCACAGCCACAGTGAACAAAGACCTGGCAAGGATGGGGACTTGGGGCACCTGCATGCCCCTCCTGAAGCCTGTGCTGTACAGAGAACCTCCTTCCCACCTTGAATTAGGCCATGCTCAGATCTTGGTGATTAAGAGGGGACATGAGTATCAAGCCACCCTTGCCCAAACTGGTCTCAGCAGGAACCAGTGCACTGCAGAGTGGGGTATCACATCAATTGATTTGGCTACAAGCCCGGAAGCACAGATAAGTCCCTTTGTGGCCCTCCTTGTCCATCCTCACCAGCTGATGTGGGGGAGCACACAACTCCCCATTGACTGAGCCTGCCAGACAGTGCAGTGCCCAAAGTGCACTGATCTCTCCCACCAGACCAGGCTGGCCTTGGCAAGATGCTCTCAGAGCCAAATCAAACTCAGTTTGTGGAATGGTAATGCTGCTCTGGCAGATGTTTAGATACATCCAGGCTTACTGTGGCTTAGAAATGAGTATTTATTATTAATTCTATTCCTTCTCTGTTGCCAGGGCAAATCACAGGATAAATCACTGCTACTTGATGATAAAAGGTCCAGAAGCCAATCTTTAGCTTTGCCTGAGAGTTATGCCCATTTAAAAACAAAGATCCTGACAAAAGAGACAGATTTCCTGGCATGGAGTAACTCTAATTAGTGAGATGATTCATGTTTTCAATCACAGTTTATAGTAGGCCCTTTACAGTCAACAATAAAGCAGGAGACTGCAGGTCTGCCAGGCCCTCAAAAACAACCCATCTGTGTTCCCTGTGGGGCAGGCACCAGTGCATGCAGATCTGCAGGGATGGGGTCACCGTGCCAAGGGGCCCAGCTGAACCCCAGCAGCTGCAGACCTTCACCAGAGCCACCCATTCAGACCCCTGTGGGTCTGAAGCATGGGAAAGACAGACACTCCATCCCCACCCGCCTTTGCCCCCATGCCTCATTCAGCCCTAGGCCGCTCCTGGAGGAACCTCTGCTCTCCAGGTCCTCTGCTTTCCAGGACTTCTGCTCCCAGCCTCCCCACAGCCAGGAGCAAGGGGCTCTGCCAAGTGCCACTGCTGTCCCTTGGTGGCTGTTTGGCTTACAGGTGTGGGGAGCAGGTGGAGGCTGACTGCCCCTCTAATATTTTTCCTAGCAAGATCATAATCAAGGACATCCTGCAACTGGACGGCTGGGCAGAATGCTCTGAGCATCCCCAAGCTGAGCAGATGCTGCTGGAGAAGCTCCACCAAGCTCCCATGGCCATGGGAGTCATTGCAATGGTGCTGGGGGTCTTGCAGAGGCTGGCCATGAGAAAGCAAATCTTTGGCCCTAAATCCACTCTGAAGTGGGGGAAAAGGTTCTTGCAAGGTTGACAAATTCAGGGTTGAGGCAATGTCATGCTGAGCCAGTCCCTGGAAACAGGGACAGTGTTGTGGAGCAGAGCCTCTCCCTGGGATGTGGTGCTTGGATGTGGGTCCAGCCCTGAGGGATCAGCTGGGACAGAGGCTCAACTCAGTGCTATTTTCCTCCTGCTCAGCTGGGCTGGAGTGAGAGCCAGCCTGGCAAGGAGGTTGATATACCAGCCCTGCACAGCACCACCAGCCCCACACAGGACCACCAGCCTCGGACTGGGCCACCAGCCACACTCCCAGCTAGGACTGTCTAGACAGTCCCAGGAGCCAGAGGCTGCCTTGCTTTCTGCACCTCCACTAGCACAGCCCAGACATTAACTCAGAAATGAAACAGACATGGACAGGGCACATAAAATTAATTAGCTCTCACTTTAAATTAAGGATCTCAAATGAATGTTTCATGGACATTTAATTAAAAGCTTGAAAGCTACTCTGTAACGAATGGCTGGAGCAGAGCCACAGGATGATGTGGGGGCAGAGTGCTGGGAGCTGGTGCCATCACCTGGCTTTGCTGAGGTGTCCAACTGGCAGTAGGAGCTGGTATCTCCCTCCTGGCATCACCAACTCCTTCCTCCTAACCCGTCCCTGAGAAGCATGTGACCCCAGGACCAGACATAGCTGGGACATGCAGCTCTGCAGGAGGGACTCTGGTGTGGCACTCTGACACACAAGGGACTGCTCTGAGGCAGAGGCGATTGGGAGTCTGTCCCCATACTTCAGCGTGGCCCCTGACACCCTGCTCAGCACCAGAAGATGCAGGAGAGCCAAGAGGAACCCTAGACCAGGAAGGTGTGTCCAGAGCATGCACCAGCATTACCAGGGGCAAGAGGGACCAGGCTGGCTCTGCTCAACGTGTGATGTGTCAGGTCCATCATCACCACCTGAGGTCCCTTGTGTGGGATACAGCTGATGCTGAATGTGCCTTTGTTAGGTACCAGCAATTAATGGACAAACCAATCTGTGCTGAACAAACCTAGATGAAGGGCAGCCCTCACCCAGCAAGATGTCTGCTGTCACCTCAGGTCCATGTCCTTATGCTCTTGTCAGTAAGTGCCCTCCAGGTCAGTCTTAGCAGGACTTCACATGGTGTAGTGGTTTCATGGTCACCAAGTTCTGTTTTGCCAAATTTAGTGTAGTGGTTTGAGTATCTGCTCTTTTTTACCTCTGGGAGATAGGATTTTGGGAGAAAAAGGCAAAAGAGGCCCAACTTAAAGGTAAACAGATAGTTTATTAACACACACTAAGGAAAAAGAAAGAAAATGAAACCTTCAAACACTTTTCCTCCTACCACAAACTGCTCACCTCTGCTGGGGCAGCAATGTTAGGATTTGCAAAAGCCACGGGGACGGAGGAAGAAAACTCAGGCTGGCAGATCTCAGAGCAACCCGGCTGATGGATGCCTCCTGCCCCCACCCCTCGGTCTATTCTGGGGCAGGGCCCAGCTTGGAGCGGCTGCAGGCTCCCCTCTCCCTGCTGGGGGAAAAGGCCCAGGCACATGGCCTGGCCGTGGGCCAGCTTCCCCCCATAGGGGGAGCGAGTTGGTGTTTTACAGCTGCTAAAAACCAACTGGGGCCGGGACGGGGCATATGCTCATTCTCTCCCCCAGCCTGGGAGTCACCAGGCCAGGCGGGCCTCCCATGAAAGCCCGGGCCCGGGGAGGCCAGGCCGTCCTGGCCCCCCCTGCAAAGAGAGAGCCCAGACTGCCTCACTTCCTTTGGGGCTGGAAGAAAAAAGAGGGCCTGGCTTGGACACACTCAGCTTTATATGGATATTACCAAAAGTCGCCTTCAACTCTCATAGTGGTCAAATCACCTGCCAATAGAAAGAACTGCCCCCTGATAGGTTCCTGTCCTTTCTTACACAAAGTGCAAGGTCCTGGCAGGGCAATATTCTATTAACCAAAAAGCCAAACTGTGTTAACCTATGACAATATCCACCCCTCGACTTTTGAGAAATACACATATAAAACCTATTATCAAAATTACATACAACTCTTATCTACTTAAAACAATAAACTATTCCACCCCTAGATATTTTACCATAATTACACTTAACTTATGGCTAATACTTGCTTTGCCTTTAGATTCTCCCATCCAGTCTCATTTTACAGTTCTCATTAAATTTCATCAAATGCTTATATTCTCCACTAAAAAGAATGTACTCAGTTTGTTCGCCCTAACCAGGGTCCTTTTGCGTGTGAGGCAAACATGATAACCATCCCTGTGGCTTTTGTGGATATTGAGTGTGTCCAAGCCAGGCCCTCTTTTTTCTTCCAGCCCCAAAGGAAGTAAGGCAGTCCGGGCTCTCTCTTTGCAGGGGGGGCCAGGACGGCCTGGCCTCCCCGGGCCCGGGCTTTCATGGGAGGCCCGCCTGGCCTGGTGACTCCCAGGCTGGGGGAGAGAATGAGCATATGCCCCGTCCCGGCCCCAGTTGGTTTTTAGCAGCTGTAAAACACCAACTCGCTCCCCCTATGGGGGGAAGCTGGCCCACGGCCAGGCCATGTGCCTGGGCCTTTTCCCCCAGCAGGGAGAGGGGAGCCTGCAGCCGCTCCAAGCTGGGCCCTGCCCCAGATGAGACCGAGGGGTGGGGGCAGGAGGCATCCATCAGCCGGGTTGCTCTGAGATCTGCCAGCCTGAGTTTTCTTCCTCCATCCCCGTGGCTTTTGAAAATCCTGACATTGCTGCCCAGGAGAGGTGAACAGTTTGTGGTAGGAGGAAAGGTGTTTGAAGGTTTCATTTTCTTTCTTTTTCCTTAGTGTGTGTTAATAAACTATCTGTTTACCTTTAAGTTGGGCCTCTTTTGCCTTTTTCTCCCAAAATCCTATCTCCTAGAGGTAAAAAAGAGCAGATACTCAAACCACTACACTAAATTTGGCAAAACAGAATTTGGTGAACATGGAACCACTACACATGGTCCCAGACAGCAGCAGCCAAAGCTCATGGTGCCAGCACACTGCTGAAACTTGATGCTAATGGAAAGGAAACAGTGGAAAAGGAAAAGCAGGTTATTTGCACCCCTGACAAGCCCTGAGGATGCTTGGCAGCATATCCAAGCAAGAGCCATTTCTGATGGGAGGGCTGAATTCTGCCCTTCTCCCTCACTCCTGTCTCTGGAGCTCAGAGAATTTAGAATGGGTTTATGTGAGCCCACAGGAACACAGTGCAGAAAAATCACCTTCATTTCCCAACCAGGTGCCCTCCTCCCCACGTACCCCCCCTCCCCAGGAACTCCCCCAAGCACTCAAAGGTGTGCTAAAGATCAGGGTGTCAAGGGGTTTCCTTCGCTAGGAAATTGCAAGGGCTTAAAACCCAGAAGCTCTGAAATATGGGAGCAGAGACCTGGGGACAAGGCCCTTCCTGTGGGTAACAGCAGTGCTGAGTCCAGACACTGCCCTGGGATAGCCACAGCCCTAGTACCAGTCCTGATCTCGGGACTCCATCCTCCTGTTGTAGGTGTTGAAACACATAATCACAGAATGATTATATGCAGGTGCTTTTATTGAAGAGCTCTGGGAATCAGGGATACAGGGTGCAGACCCAAATCTGACTCCGACATGGATTCGAGATGGACATGTTTTTATATCCTTTCGTTATATAACTATATATATTAATTATTAAACTCATATTGTTCTATTGTATACATTGATCTTATCCAAGCAGGAATTCTTGTAGTTTTCCTCAGGCCCCCCAAATATTGTTTCTCATGATTCTTGTTAAGATTAAACAATAATCATATTCAATTACCAAACAATCATTACAAATAACAATCATATAATTTACCATATGATGATTATGCAGGTGCAGTTTCACATGATCTAGTAAAGACAAAGCCTAACTTTCGTTCCCAGGGCCTACCCAGCCCTGCTTCCCTTTCCCAGGCCTATCCAGGCCCAACCTTTCTTTCCACCTCCCCTGAATCTATTGTATACAATTCCCATGACTTTAGAAACATTTTAACCCTATGCTATCACCTGGGGGCAACCACCTACCTATGAGCCACTCCCATTTCGTGCTGTCCCTGATGCCCGCACTCCGAAGAAGCCTGCCAAGGGCAGGACACTGCCAATAGACATACAGCCCAGCTTAGCCGAGGTTTGTCCTTTATTTGGTGTCAGGTTGGGATCTGATGTCCCTTGTGTTTTAAATTGAGGCCTGGAAAGATGTCTAGCACAAACCAGGCTGCAGCAGACAAGCAGGGTTATTTTTACCCTAGGGAGCAAACAGGGAGCAGGCAGGATGTCCTTCCAGGGAGAGGGACAGGGACCAGGGCTGTCCTTCCAGGGACCAGGGCTATCTTTCGCTGCTCATGCTGACCACCACCAGCTCACGCATCTCCCAAAGCAGTGCTCAAGGAAAGAAGCTCTTTGGGGTAAGGAAGGTCCTTTCCAGCTTCCCATGGTGCCCACCTTAGGTGGTGGGCACCTTGTGCTACTCAGGTCAGCCTCACAGCACAGCAGCAGGGAGGCTGTTACACAGCATTCCAAATGGAAAGCGCTGAGCATGCGGTTTAGCACGTGCTGCTGACACCAAAACCACCCCTCCAAGGCCTCCCAGGGCCCCAACTTCTAAGGGACTCCCCTCCGTCCCCTGGGGTTTGGCTCCTCAGATGAAACCCTACACCAGTGATGACCAGGGGGCTGGGGAGAGAGGCTCCTTTGAAGTAATCCTGGGGAATCCATCAGAGCACAACCAACCCAAAGCTGTCCTGTGTTACAAAAACTGGATGTTTAGGATCCCACTTTTAACATTTCTCCCAGGAGACCACTGATGATGAAGCCATGCTGTTTCTTGACATTCTGTTTTTTGAAGAGGAGCTTGAATTTGAACAATGAGGCTTTGACAAGAAAGCATCCTGCCTTGCCTTCTTTCTTTGTGCTGAGACTATTCCTGACCCCGAGGAGACCCAGCCTGGCTGCTGGAGAGTGAGAAAGGCCATGCTCAGGAACACAAGTCCAGTAACTTGGGGTGTGGGTGCTTCCCTCTTCGTGCACCCGCCCACATCACAGAGGGATCCCAGCGGCTCTTACTCATAAAGGCCACACATATGCCTGAAGGGCATCATTATGTCCATGTCTCACCATTATGTAATGACTAATGTACCTTAATTACATGAAACTTACAACAAACTTTTACCTCATTCCTAAGGTATTTATGCTGTTTATTCTTTTGTTCCTCCCCAGCCTTCTGATGAGCAATTCCCAGCTGGTTGAATAGTGACCCATAACAGCACAGCCTGTTGCTACCTGGTTTACTTCCCCATGGAATTTGTAATCCCCGTGCTGCTAACAATGTGCCAATCCCACCAGTGCCCCAGTTACCTCATCAGCACTTTGGGGGCATTTGTGAATCCCCACACAGCTGCAGCCAGGTGGGACTCTGCCAGCTCTCCCACCCACTGCCTTCCTGCAGCCACTCATGTACCTGGTTCCCACACCAGCTGTTAGAGGTGGCATCTCCCTAATCCCCTCAGACTCACATTCCATCCATGAGCCCATTAATTCCTGAGGCTTAGAGACATCACCTGAGAAAGAGAACTACAGCACCTCCCTGAGTCCAAGCAGGACCAGAATCCAAGTGGGAACAAGAAGCCCTTTGCAAAGGCCCTGTGGCTCACAGAGCTCCTCCCTCACTGGTTTCTTCCCCATCATCTCCCTGGGACTAGCTACCTAATTTCAAAAGCATGGGAACAAGTGATCCTGCTGCCAGCAGGACCAACCATGCCATGCTGGCCTGGATCCTTCTTGTCCTTGCTGTCCTCAGCTCCAGCTCCCCTGAGTGCTTTCCCAACCCTTCTCAGTTGTGAGAGCACCTCATCACCCCAGAACCATCTCCAAGACATTTCAATAGATGTAAAGAGCCTTCATTCTCTCATCCAAAGAGCCCTCTGCAGCTGAACCATCGGCATCCTTCATTCGCTGGCAGTGTTTCCAGAGGAGCTCCATGTTCCTCTGGGCTCCTGCAGCCAACAGCCTGGGACCTGATTTTCTCTTGCTAAGTCTAGAAGTGCCAGAGAGGTGTGAAACCTCAGGTGATCAGGCTGGGGTGTCGTGCTCATGTCTGCACAAAGGCACCCTCCTGTGCAACAGCAGATCTGTAGAATCAGAAGCCATTTGCTACAGAATCTGCTGGAAGACTTTAATTCCCCCTGATGTTTGCACAAGCACCCATCACAGGGATGGCAGCCAGCATGCTTTCATCTACAATAATTAGGATCAAAGGCTCAATAAGCTTTGTGGGTCAAGTAGCACCAGAGCAGTGCTGGGCTAATAGTTGGATTCAGTGACCTCAGATTTTTTGCCAACAAAAATTATGATTCTATGATTCCATTCCTTACACTGTGGTACCTTGTACCCCTCGCCTTTGGGCAGGTGGGTGCTGTGCCACTGCCCCTGGGGAAGTGTCCAGCACTGCTGGGCTGTGCAGCAGGATCTGTCCCATGCCCGTCTGACCTGGCCTTGGGGCTACCCCTTGCCTCTGCCCCTGCCTCAGCTCCCTGGCTGTGTCAGTTTATTGCTGCCCAACAGTCCTCCTTCACCTTCAGATATCACCAGGCTCCATAACGGACACCCTGGCACCAGGACACTTCGGGCCTCCCGGTGGGCCTGCCAGCTCCCGAAGAGCAGATCCCCCTCTCTGGTCCCCCCATGCTCCCCAAGGCCCTGTGCCCGGCAGCCGCCAGCTCCGCTCCTGCCGGTGGCGCTGGTGGCAGCGCCGGGGATTTGCTGCCATCCAGTGGCTGCCGCCGCGGGGATGGAAACTCTGCTCCGGCTGCCCCAGCACGGGGAACCCACGCGTGTGTCTATGTCTCTGTGTGCCGCTGTTCACACACGCTTGTCAGTGTCTGCACACAGGCGTGTTTTTTTCTGCCGTGCGTGCGTTGGCTGTGTTGTGAGCCGGGACAGGGACCTTCCCTGCACCTGCCGTCCCTGCTGGCTATTATAGGTCCCAGCTCATCTCACCACCTGCAGCTGGGGACAAGTGAGGTGTGGAGGCACGTACAGAACAGGATGTCCTCTCCCAAAGGATCTGGGTGGGGGGCAGCACAGGTCAACCGTGTGGATGTTACTGAAGCACACCTGGTTCCACAACAACTCTGCAACACAGGGTTTGGAATGCATTCTCCAGAAGAGAGCTCGGTGTGTGTGTCATGTTCTAGCTCCTGCTACCTACCCATCTTCCAAGGTGTGCATTATGGTGTCATAGCCAAGAGGGTTGGCAGCCACTTCCTGGTCCCAGGATGACTGCAGGCTTAGCCGAGGTGGGAGACTGCCCCAGCACCAATGTGATAGGCAACCCCACTCATCCCGTCCCCAAAAGCAGCATGGGGGCATCATTAATTAGTACAGCTCCTTCTCTATGTAACATCGAAGGACTGTCCACCCTTGCTGCTGCTGGGAGCCCCCAACTGCCCTGGTGCAGCCAGGCCCCATTCTGCATAGCACTGCCCTATGCCAGCCAGCTCAGCATGTAAGGATCTACGGATGACAGGTCTACTTTACCCTGGCCAGGCTGTGAGCAGGACGGTCCCAACAGACCCATGTCACCCAGATACATTCAGGCAGGCAGCTGGAGCCACAGGTCTGTGTTTGATTCCTGCATCCAGAACAGGCTTACCTCATCTCCACAGCTTGGCCAGCCTCCATCTTCATCTTTGACCACGGAAATCTTGGCAAGGACAAGATTTTGTCCACCCACTCGGGCATCAACTGGATAAGTGTTGAGCACGATTAAATTGTTCAACATAAAGCAACTTTATTCATATTAATGAAGCTCACATTTCTGCGGTCAGTCATGTGAGTGTTTCAGGTAGGATTTACTGTGTGGCATCTCCTGGTACTGCCACAGCTGGGCAGCCCATCACCAGTGTTAATTAAAGGCAGAATTGGAAATTGTAACCGTGGCTTTTCTGCTTCTGCTTTGTGATAAGTTATAATCTCTCCTGTAAATTAACACTTATAATGTCTCCCATAAATTAACAAGTGTTGAGAAGAAACAATCCCAACACTGCAGGGGCTTTCCAGGGAAATGAATTGCTTTGCAGGGATGATTATTTTTTAATATCCCAAACTAGGTGTTTTTGAAAGCCCAACTGCTGTGTCACACTCCACCAGCAACAACTTTTGACACTGCAGCTCTTCCACCTTCACAGGAGAGACTGAGGGATTGGGGCACTCATCAACTCCAGGAAGAGGGATGGGGTGGATTCTTTTGGGCTAAACCTTGAGCAAACACCAATCCTTGGCTGGTGCCAGCATTCTGGAAGCACAGGGCAGATGGCGGCTGAAAGAGAAGATCTGTATCTTCCAGGGTGGCCACAGGCGAGGGCTGAATCAAGCATTGCTCCTTGAGAGCTGCCACAGATCTCCAGGACAAGAAGGTCTCCAAGGCTGCCCACCTGCTCCATGCCCACCATGACAGGTATAGGAGGCTGGGCAAAAGAAATGGGCTGAGGAAAGGGCCTGAGCAGGGTGATATCCTCAAAATCCCTCCAGACAAGGCTCAGAGTCTGAAGGCCTGCTTGGTACCCAGCCAGAAGGAGTCAGGAGAGTCCAATGTGCTCTTGGGTCAATCCAAACAAACATACCTGCAGCTCACTTTGCTCCCATCGTGTCACTATTCAGTCCCCAGAGATGAGCCTGAAGGGGGATTGCTGGGAGTTAGGTTTGTTCTTTTTTTTTTCCTCTAAAGATTTTTTCCTCATAAGTTGCTAGGAGACTAAGTACTGGGTGCTTAAGGGTGCTTGACCGAAACAAAGAGGTGGCCGGAAGTCGGGAGGGGGAGATAAGGACAGGGCAGGGGGCAGCTTCCCTCTCTCTGGCTCTCAGCATCGCATCGGAGAGAACATGGCCAGGCTGCTGCTGCTTGCTGNCCTCTAAAGATTTTTTCCTCATAAGTTGCTAGGAGACTAAGTACTGGGTGCTTAAGGGTGCTTGACCGAAACAAAGAGGTGGCCGGAAGTCGGGAGGGGGAGATAAGGACAGGGCAGGGGGCAGCTTCCCTCTCTCTGGCTCTCAGCATCGCATCGGAGAGAACATGGCCAGGCTGCTGCTGCTTGCTGCGGGAGGAGTTGACTGTCATCAGAAAGTCCTGGGAACTCTACTATCGTCTGCTCGTCTGCCCTGGAATTCTGAGCTCCTTTGCCTGCCCTGCTGGAGCTGGGCCAGCCCTGCCCCGCTGTCGCAGCTTCTTTGGCCGCCGCTCTTTCAGCTACGGTGTGGCCCTGCACCCCTCTGCCCCGCCAGGGATATCCTGCTGTTCCAGCCACCAGCCCAGGACTTTCCACCTTTCCAGCTTGGTGCTCTCAGCGTCCTGCACTGAAACCAAACTGCCCTGGGTTTTGTGAAGCAAAACCCTCAAGGTTCTTGGTACTGTTTTGTTGTTAATGCTGTAGTTGTTGTTTGTTTTCCTTTGTTATACATACTAGTAAAGAACTGTTATTCCTACTCCCATTCTTCTGCCTGAAAGCCCCTTTAATTTTCTAAATTATAATAATTTGGAGGGAGCGGATTTGAATTCTCCATTCCCGGGAAGGTCCTGCCCTTTCCTAGCAGATACCTGTCTTTCAAACCAAGACAGGGATGTATCTGTTGCATCTCCAGCAGCCCACCAGGCAGCCCTGTCAGAGGAGTGGGACATCACTCCTCTGTGGTGGCACTAGTAATGGGTTTACCTGCAGGGCCAGTAGGTGCCAGGCAACAACAACTCAGGCTAAATCCACTGCTGCTGATCTTAGCTGGCAGGGTGGGTGTGTTGGCAAGCCCTGAGGTAGCACCCATACACCCTGCTCCCCCTTCCTCAAAAGGGCTGGAAAGAGGGATTCACAGCTAAAAGCACTTCTTATAGTGCAAAATGTTCAAAACTGAAGTTTATTGCTGTGGGGAGGCAGCTCACAAGTCTCAGGGGAAAGAGGTAATGTCTCATTGGGTATTTGCACATTCTTTCAAATGCCACCAAAAATAAGACACTCCTGGCGAAGAGAACAGGGTCTAGGCTTTTATTAATTTTCAGCTCTTTATTAAAAAGACCAGCTATGGGAGGAGTCGTCTGCTGATTGTCTTGAAGATCGGTAGCAGGAACAGGCGAGGAGACACTGTCCAGCAGAATTTTCGCAACAACACGCTGGGTTGCACAGCAGCCAGCAGGTCCGTCACCTCAGGGAATACTCCCTGAGAATCCTACTTT
>VXBB01002231.1:2535-16058 GCA_013399915.1 Illadopsis cleaveri
CACGCTTCAGCTAGGGCTGGGGAGCCCTCCTCCTCCTTCTCAAGCTCCTTCATCTTCTTATTCTCCTGCATCTTCTCATCTTCCTGCACCTTCCCCTCATTTTTCTCCTTCTCCTCAACCTCCTTCCTTATCTCCTTCATCTTACCATCCTCCTCATCCTTATCCTGGCTTCTCCAGAAGCAGGGCTCTCTCCCCAAGTACTCGCAGCCCGCTCAGCTGTAGGGCTGCATGGTGTTCTGGCTTCTCCCCGCTTTGTTTTTAATTTTGCCTGGGTGGCTTCAAGGATGAGCCTAGGCTTGCTGAGAGTTTTGGGTGCCCAGGCCCGTTTTTTGGTTCTGCCTGAAAGGAGAGCAGCTCCTGGGTGCTGGCTGCAGGGCAGGCTTTGCCTGGCACCTTCCCCTGCCCTGCTACCTGTTGTTGCCTGTCTCCTGCAGGCAGGGCAGGGCAGGGCTGGGCAGCTCTTCTCATGCCTCACACACACATTTTTCTTTGATTCTCCAACACTTTACCCAGTGTTGTTACCCAGATACCTACCTGCCTCTTAGAGTGCCCTCCCACAGGTGTGGGCATGGAAACACAGCCCTGTAATTCCATGGAGGACATACCCTAAACATCATCCAGTGTGAGGATGCTCTGTAGCTTTGTGAGCTTCCCATCCCACCTCTGCATCTTGCAAAGACAAGACTTGCATTCCCCAAATCTATCTGGAAACAAGGCTTCCACTTCTAGTCAGATGATAGTGGCTTTGTGTGGCTTTTACTACTCCTTGCAAAGTTGCAGACTTCACCTTTTTTTTGGTTTTCTCGAAGTCCATGTCTTGTTGAGATCTGTCTGGCTTTTTAAATAAGATCAGAGCACACAGACAAACGAGGCAGGCATCCAGGATGGTGCTTTGAGTATTGGGCTTCCAACTGCATTTCCTTGTGCTTTGCACCCAGGTACAAACACAAGAATAAGGGAGGTGACCTGTGTCACAGTGAAGTGGCTGAAAAGTTGAGCTGAGTGGATATCCTGGTAATTACAAAGCTGAGTGGTTTTTTAAATTATTATTTTGATTGTTTGCTTTGCATTTATGAGTCCAGTTTTTCAGCTGAGATACTTTTTTTTTCTCTGTCTGGACAAGTGGATGTGGCAACAAAGATAAAAAGACTTTCTAAAAAAAAAAACCAACCAACCCCAAACCCAGAACTGTATTTACAAATTCAGGTTAATGTCCTTTTCTCCCCCTGAGACAAGTATGTTCCCTTTGGACAGAAAGTAAGTCTGGTTTGTTCCATTGGCAGCCATGTACTCAGTGTCCTCAGCTCACCTCTCCCTCTCTTAAGAACTGACAATTAAGGATCTTTCTTAAGGACCAGAAATTCCTGACAGCATGTTAAAAAGGAATAGCAGGAGTCTGGCTGTAGTGGTGATAATGTTGATTGGAGGGGAGGGAGGTGAAGGAAAATTGCCAAAAAAAAAAAAGGAAAAGGGACACCTGGGAGAGTTGGGAAGATGCCTGCAGTGGTGGCTGCCTCAGCACATCCTGGTGTGGCTGCTGTACCTGGTGTCACATCCCTGTGTCACCTGGCAGCATGGAGTAGGATGGAGTTGAGGAACAGGGCAGGGACGCTCTGGTGAGCTTCAGTCTGTGGGTGATATCTGCAGTTCAGTGCAGACAGCTCTTTCTTGGTCTGGTCTGTAAATGCAGGTCTAGAGTTCATCTTCAAAAGGGTTGTGATGGCCATGGGACTAAGTCCCTAATTCCAAAGAAGGGCTCATAATGATGAGATTTGGGTAAAACATGGTGGATTGCAGAGGAATTTCCTTCTGGGAGAAGAGGGGACAGGAACTTTCCCACAACAGATGTATGAGGGGCTGTGAACACATTTTTTTCTTGGAACCCCAGGGGAGGGCTGTTGCAGCCACACTGTTGGGCAGTCAAGTTGTTACAGCAGTGACAGTGAAATCCAGTCCAGAAAAGTTGTGTTTGGACACAGCCACCACTAAAACTTTCAGTCTTAGCACAAATCCCTGACAGACTGAGGGATGGAGAGAGTGTGTGATTTTCAGGAAATAAGATCTCTCTCTCTCTCTCTCTCTCTCTCTCTCTGTGCCGTGTAATGTTATTTTTTAAACTGTTCTTGAAAACGTGAGTGTTTTGGTTTGAGTACTGAACTTGGTCCCTGCTGTGATGGAACTTAGTAGAGTAACCTCATCTTGAGATAACAAAGCCTTGATTCTATAGGGCCTGGAGGGTTAAAATGATTGCTTTTTGTGTGGGTGGGTCTTGCAGCATCTTGCTCTTTGCTTCTCCTTTTATCTCCTTTGGCCATGAAACTTCCTATTAGATGCAAGAAAACTCTGCTTTCAGTTGTGGCACACGACTGACTGTGTCCTTCAAGGCTTTGCTGCTGCTTAGTTTCACAGGAAAGGTAAAAATGAGTTGCAGATGGGTAAACTGAGTCCCCCTACAGCACTTGAAACCAATGTAAAACATGACCCAAGGAAGAAGCAGCAAAGATGAATTCACAGCTGTGTGTCACTATTTGGTTCTGCAGATCACTTCTGCCTTTGGGAAGTCTATTAGGTAATGGCCAAAGATGTTGCTTTTCATTGATGTCTGGAAGCCAGCTTAGTTCTTGGTTTTCATTTTCAAAGTCTAGAGCTTCCCCACAAACATGTGTCTAGGCATGGAGCAACAACCTGTGGAAAAAAGATTTATCTTGAGCTTTGGTATCAAATGAACGATGACTCACTGGTGAACCCAAAGGCTGTCTCTGTTTTATTTTGTCCATTGGCCATAACCTCTGATTTGTCTGGCTGGAGGTGCTGGAGCATCCTTTTGGTTTCCCTTCTGGCAAGAGCTAGAGGCAAGCAAGCCTGGAGCATGTCTAGTCAGGGCTTAGGCACACTGTCCTCTGCCCCAGGACATGGTGTGGGGACAGCAGAGGTGTCATAAAGTGTTTTTGTGCCCCAAATTAGGGATGCTGATGGCTCATCTCAGGTCTGTGGTGTGTGGAGCTTCCTAAAGAGGAGCAGGGCCAAAGGCAGTCATCATGGGAGGGGGTCAAGCAAGAGTTCACAGCAACATCCTCAAGGCTGATGGCTTTACAAAAAGCACCCAGAAAGTGGGGTGTTCCCTGAACTCAAGGCAGGAACTTAGAATTCCTTAAATCTGTCAGCAGAAGATGAGGGGAGTGAAGGGAAATTTTAGAATTTCTGTGTTTTCCCCTTACTCATTTATTTGGTGGATAAGACAAAGCAACAGAGGATAAAGAGAGCTTGTGTGCTTGATTGTGAAGTGGTTGGCAGCTGGAGGAAGGGGCTGGCTGGGGTGTGGTGGGCTCTGGGGCTCAGCCCCCACCTGACAAGGTGACACTGTGCCCCAAGGATGGGACTCCAACCCCTGCTCACACGGCCCCCCTGCAGCTTGTTGGAAAGCAGTTGAAGCAGCAGGATGAAGTGTTTTGCAAGAATCTATTGATTTGTTAACACTTTGGATGGGCAATTGTCACGGCTGAATGTTCCAATGAGGTCAGAGTTTTGTTCTAGCTCTGATTTATATTTGCTGATCCAACAAAATTGAGCAGTTTCACAGGAACCTATTGATCCTGTCAAAATTTCTGTCAGTGGGTGATCGTGGTGTTTCATTTCAGTGAGGTCAATGTTTTGCTGTCATTTTATACAAAGGACTTAAGTAGAAAATCTCACTCATCAAAAAAGGATCATTTCAACAGGGTATTTTACACTTCTTTTTTTTTAGTGGAAAAAAGGGTTCTGAAACAGGCTTTCTTTGCCCAATTTTGGGATGAAAACATGTTTTGCAACTGTGGAATTGGCTTTGGGGAAGGGAATTCTGTTTTTAATCCAACTCTAGCTGTAACAGTCCGGGAAGGGAAGGAGGTAATCCCTTTTTTTTTGAAAATAGGAAGAGTGCACAGAGGTCCACACGTCTGCCCCAAGCAGTAAGGTCAGGGTTTCCCAGTTTACCTGGCAAGTCTGCAAAAACTGTTGAAATTTTATTGCTTCTCAATGCCCTCTCTGTCTCTCTGCCTGATGTTACCAGCTGAGCTGCCAAAGGGAGCACCCACAGCAAGCTCTTGCCTTTGCTCTGAGTGTCATCAGATCCATAGGGAAGGCAGTCACCCAAAACCAGCAACCATGGAAGGCCATCTCTGAAATCCCAATGTGGAAAGGCAGTAAAATGTGACTGTTAGAAGAGGAGGGGGAGATGCCACCTTTGAATTCATAAACAGAATAAAAAGCATCCAGGTAGTGGCTGAAGTTATACCAAGAGACAGGCTGACCTCTGGGTTTGAAGCTGGTGGCTGGTTCTGAAAGTGAGCTGTCCTGCTTGGCTTGTGTCGCTTTCTGAGGCTGGAAAAGAATTCAGAGTACAGGGATTGCTGGCTGAGTTTTGTAGGAAGAACTCAGTGTTTTCATTCATGTGGCTGCACTCTCTGGCAGAGCTTTTTTAGTGAGCCTCTGAACATTTCTGCTCCTTTCACTTGTTCCTTATATTTGTTACCTTCTACTACTGACTCCCCCCAGTTACATTTTATTTTCCAGGCATCAAAAATACAGACTGGACCACTAAGGTTAAAAAGTATCAAATATCTCCTATAAGTAAACACATTTTCAGGTTTCTCTTTATTAAAACAAATGCACACACTCACAAATAAGAGTTTCTGCAGGGCATGTGTTGTGCATCCACATATCAAAAACCAGATGAGGAAAATTGCTGTGTGATATTGAATGAAAATCTTGGGACAGAAAGAAAGAAGTGAAAGTACTGGAGGAATTTGAACAGGGCTCTGGCATTTTGCCACAGATGGCAATAAAGTTGCTGTGAGTGGGCTTGTACCCTTGGAAAAACCCCTGAAAACTGGAGATAACCAACACAGAATACTTTTTGTAGACTTCCTCAAAAAAGTATGGTTTTTGACAGCAAGGTTTTTGGCCTCAGAAGTGGAACCTTTTTGTAAGAATGCAAGAGGAATGCGTAGCATTTTAGGGTTTCATTCCATTTGCCTGGATTTCCCTTCATGCTTTTGCTGCCAGAGCAAAGTTGTTTGCAGAACTCCAGCAAACGAATCATTTAGAAACAGTTGTTAATAATAATCCCTTGCACATACAATGGAGGAGTTCCTGTGTAATCCTCATCCCACTGGTGGAAAGATACAGGCCTGTAAAGAAGAGAGCAATTCGACCATAATATCAAAATGGAGAAGGAGGAGAGTTACAGAGTCTCCCTCTGCCAGCTCCAGGTTCCCTTAGTTGTCTGGGATTCCCAAGAGTGGGATGTTGCAGCTAAACTAAGATTTCTATTACAGCAGAAATGCAGTGGCATCTTCCTGGGGGCTGTCTGTTTCTGACTGGCAGGAGCAGCTTTTCACAGGAAGAAAGGTGCATTTATGCAGCTGTGCACAGGGAGATGGTGTGATGAGCACAGTCTTCCAGCAGGAAATACTCAAACACTGTAACACCCGTCCTTGGTGCTGCTACTTTCTTGTTTCTGTTCTAAGAGGATCTGTGAGGGGTGCTTTCTCACGCTGTGTGCTGTGCAGTTGCATGGAGGTTTCCTGGCTCAGCCCAGCTGTTGCTTCAGCCCCAGGACACAGCTGTCCCCCTTGGCAGCTGTCCAGTGGATTTCTGATTTGGGGCTGTCTGTGCAACTTGCAGCAGGCAGAGAGAGGCTTTCCTGGCAGGTGCTTGGTGAGGGGAGTAAAGTCTCTCTGTGCCACCTGCTTCACTTTTATGGTACAAAGGAGTTGGGATCTGTGCATGTCTGGCAGCATTGGGAGCACTTGGGGTACAGGCAGCACATGTGTCCCCTTGCTGTGGTGTGTCCTTGGCCTGTCTCCCTGCATTTGGGGCCAAGGCTATCTGATCCCACACTGCTGTGCAGGGCTCCTTATCACCCAGAGCCAGGGTTTGGCCAGCGCCACGTTCTTGAGATAATCCACATCTGCTTCAGAAGGGTGACCATGTTCTCTAGCACAGGCCACGGGGTGATTTCCCTAAACTCCACCTTCACATTTGATACAGGCACTCAAAGCACAAAACCCTTCTAAACTTTTGGTCCTCTCAGAAAAGCCAACTGGCAGACACCCAGATTTCATTTGCATGCCCAATTACCCAGCTCATCAGCTTTCCCTTTTGTTGGTTCACCCTCCCAGGAGGGATGTCCACACTTCCCCGTGCAGCTCCTCTGCTCACAGGGACAGAGCTGTGTCTGTGTTTCTGTGGTGGGTGAGCTTCACCTCACCAGGTGTGAGGAGCAAACCCTGCAGGCACAAGTCCATGATGGGCCCGGGCAGGTCACCAGCCAGCTTTTCTCTCTCCCTGAAGCACGCAGCATCTTGCCCCGTTTTTTAGGCACTGTGATGGTGTTCTTGCACAAAACCATCCAAAGGTAAGAACTTGTGATCCAACCCACCTGTAATTAAAGCTGAATTTAATTCACATGTTGACTAATCTTAGGTGAGCAGTAAGTGCAGTCTGTGCAGACCTCGTGCCTGTAAGATAACCCATTTTATTTGTTGGTTGCTTTTTATGACCCAACACATTTTGTTCTTAAGCTTTGGGATTTGAAAGAAGAGCAAAACATTATTTTATGTCATTTGGGTATTTTGCAATCAGGTGTACTTAGAAATTGGATTGAACAGAACATACAACTCCTTCTTGAGCTTAAGATCCGAAGTTTTTACTTAGCAAATTGTCAAGTCCTACAACTGGTGCTGGAGGAAGAAAAGTGTCTACTCTAGGTGGCTTTTTAGCATTATTCACACTTGAAGTAAGAACCTGCCCCTTGCCTTGCTGTAACAGGGTTGCTGGCATCCCTTAACTATGTGCTTTAAATATATGCTTGGAGATAAGTTAATGTTTAGTTACTGAGGCCCATGCCTGACATACTGTGCAAATTATGGAGGGTTTGGTTTCCTGGCCACATTTAAACATTGGAGAACCGTGTTGTTTAGGCTTTAGGATTGCTTCCTTTGGTTTTGTTTTCATCAAGATGGAAAAGCTGATTTAAAGAAAAAAAAAAAAAGAATTGATTTCTGGTTGGTTTTCAGTCTTTTTTCATCTCTTTGCTTCTTCAAAGTCCAGTCAGTTCTTTTTTTTAAAAAAAGTAATCATCCTGCTATGAAAAGCTGAAAAGAAATATCCTTCTTTTCCCAACAGCATGAGCCTATTTGTATATATATTTTACTCCTGATAAAAGCAAGTTTGCTTTTACTTCACTCGAGGTTTTTATCCACCAGAGAGTTCCAGCTGTGCAAGAACTGAAGCATGTTAGCTGTTCCATTGATCTTATTTGACCAATTCTTTAAGGTCTTTGCTGAGTGAGAGCTCGGTCTCCTGCTTTTCAGGCACACAGCTGTACTGTCAACTTTTTGAGGAGGAAAAGTTGCTGTTTCTTTCATGCTTGGTGGAATGTAGACTCCAGAAGACAAATTATTTTTGGAGCAATCCTCCTAATACACTTGAAGTGCATCAGAGAGAGGGAGAGGCTGAGGTATTTCATAGCAGACAGGTGTTTGATGAAGTTCCATGAACTTTACTGTTGCTGTCAAGGCTGTGGGAAAACTCCCTGTGTGGCAGGAAAACGGAGCCATGCAACCAAAAAGGCCAAAGTCCTTATCTGGGCCATATTTTAATCTCCCTCTTGCTTTCAGAGATTTGACTCTGCTGCTCCTTTTTTTTGCTCTGGTTTGGATTTGCAGATTCCATGGCATTTGTGGAATGACCACAGCCTGGTTTAATGTTTGCCTGGGTAACTATGGCAAAAATCGAGGGAAGTTAGCAGGGCACAGCCTGGAGGGAGCTGCAGCTTCCTTGGAGCAGTGCAAAGAGCAAAGGATGGGGAGCAGTTATCCAAGTGTTTTTCACCACCATTAACTGGCTCTGGGTAAGGTCTTCTGTTTCCTCACCATAAGAGTTCCTGTGTCTCTGTGATGCCTTCTACTGGCAGTATTTTCATCTCATATCCATCATGTTCCTGCCCTCACTAACTTGGGTCCTGCCATAACCCCAGAGATCAGTTTTTGTTCCAAATGTTTTCCTTTCTGACACAAAACCAAGAGCTGTCAATTGGCATGAGGAACATGTGCTCTTTGCCCATAAGGGGAGAAAGGAATTATAGCATTAAAACCAACTATAAGATGCCACAAGAAGCTTGGAAGAATGCCCTGCTTGGCCCACTTCACTATTTTGATCTCCTGTATGCAGATACATACTGGATGGTCAGAAAGAGTGTCCATCACTTTGCATGCTGTCCTCTCTGCACTAACCTGATGCTAGATTGGCATTTCTGTGTGAAGGCACTGCTGGATTCAGATGTTCCATAGGAGTTGGCTGTATTTTCCATCTGTGTTGTCTAAGCCCCTGCAGAGAAATCTGACCTGTGATCTTGTTCTGCTCTGCCTTGGTGGTCAGGGAAGCTGCCTTGCTGTGTTGAAGGGTTAAGCCATTCTCCTAAGTGGGTTTTGCTGGTTGGATTGTCCTTCATGTTGATGCTGTGAGCGAAGTGTGATCACATCAGCAATGTTAAAAACCTGCCTGATGCTGGAGGCCATAAGCTGGTGCTGCAGCTGGTGTGGCTGAGCCAGTTTCTGTAGCCACTGGGCCATGGGTGTGTGTAACCAGCATTGTGTGTGGCTGCCTCTGGTGGCCCTGCCCAAAAGGTGACGTGTGGCACCTGCCACCTCTTTCATGTGTGCCAGGGAAGGTGGCATCCACACCTCAGGGCACACAGCAAGCTCCATGCTGCTGGAGTATCTTCTGTGCTACACACCTCCAGCAATGCCAGTGTGCTTGCCTTTGGAAAAGGAATTCTGAGAGTAATTGGTGCATTCATCTAAGAAGTTCCCCATGACCTATTTCATTTTTTTGTTTGTTTTTTACAGGAACATGTTTCCTGCAAATCTTGTTGCTGCAGCTTTCCGAACGGTAAGGTCTGTGTGGACTTTGGACATGAGCTAGAGTGCACAGGCACTTTTATTGGAAGAGGACTAGAAAGATGGTGTAGAAAATACCACAAGTTAATTTAGAAGGTAGGGTTTTTAAAAGCACGTGATATAGTCAGCCTTCCGTGGCAAATGATTTGAAAAATATTCCTCAAACAGAAAAATATTCAAAGCCCATCTTCTCTACCTTCACCAAAAATACTCTTTAAATTTTGGGTGCCACGTTGGGCAGCAGTGGCAATCCTGCTTTGTGCCAGGCTGCAAACCATTTTGCAGGAGATGACTTTGGGAATCCTTTGGCTATGTAGTTTAGAGCTGGGCTCAGAACAGACAAGGCTGAAGACCTTCAGGCTCCCATGTGTGTAAGCATTACCTGCTGCCTGATGGTTTTATTCAGTAATTTCCATTGTATCCCTTGCTGGATTAATTACTCAGCCTGATTTCTCTGCCAACAGAGACTATGTGTGGTGGGATGGTAACTGGCACCAGAACATAGTGTGGTTTAAATTGATGGATAGGAGCTGTAGGGCTCCAAAAAAGATTTTGATTTAGTTCTCAATGCTAGTTTTATATGTCAGGATAGAGAATGTTGAGAATATTGTCATGGGGCAGAGTGATTCTTTATGATACAGGAGCAGAATAATAACTTTTGCTTTCATGGTGTTCTGTGGGTTTGCTTTTGTATCAAAACCAAGGGCAAACTCTTAAAATCAAGTTCCATTTTGCAATGGATATATAATACAGTGCAAGTCAATATTCCATGAGTAAAAACAGAAGCAGTACAAAAATAACACTATGAGAAGGATATTTTGTGATGCTTCTGGTGTCAGGGCTGTGTGTGTACAGGGATGAAGTAAAGCAGTCCTCTTTTCCTCTGTGCTGCTGTTGTCACAGGCAATTGTCAAGGACAGAAGCTTTTCCTTCCTTCCTTTTATATTTAAAGAAAACAAGCCCAAAGAAGTGCCCTGCTTTTGTGAGGTGTCTAGTTTGTTTATCAAAGTAAACTGTTGCCCTAGATTTTAGATATTTTGCTGACAATTTTAATGCTTGCCTCACCATTTTTGTTTGGTTGTGTTTTTTTTCCTTACCTGCAGTATGCAACAGACTACAAGATGGTGCTCAGGAACACTACCTCTGGAAATGCCACACAGGAAAAGGTAAGGTCACTTCTTAGGTTTTTAAACAAATTGTTATCAGTAATGTTTGACTACTTCACAGCCTTTAATTCTTTCCAGCAGTCTTGAGAAAGAAACAAGTACTTTTCTTTGCCTGGAACCAAGACACACACAAGCTGAATGAGTACCCACAGCCACAACAGAAAGCTGTGATGGAGAGGAGAGTAGAGCTCAACTGATGTGACCTTTGAGACTTAATTTTTTTAGGCCATACTTTCTTAGACTTGGTCTCACTTGATCTAAATTTTAGTCTGTCTGCCTGGTGTTTCCAAAAAACTTTGTGTAGACTTGGAACTAAATAGCAATCAGGCTGGCTGACTGTGTCCCTTAAACCTTACTCCTCATGAAGAGTTTGGAGAGAATGAGGGTTTTTTTTCCCTCTACCCAAGGCTCTTTAAAAAAAGAGTTTTGTTGGGTTGAGAATTTTTTCTCGTTGCTGAAATTTTGTTTGAAGCAGTTAACAAGTGGTCTGAAGGAGTAAAAATTACAGACAGAACTTTACAAATAGGCTACTGTTGCAGTGGTGTCAAAAAGGGAACTGATGTGTAGGTGTAGGCAAGGTAGAGAGTGGTATCTTCTATGTGTAGATGGTAGGACTTCCAGAAATGCTCTAGATCCCACTGAATGTCATTTCTCCTGCAGAGAGGGCTATCAAATATGTTTATTATTGGCCAGAGCCAACATGTTGCAGGCCCAGCAATAATTATAGTTGTCTTACAAGCAGCATGCTGTGAAACAGACCCAGGGTCCCAGCCTGCAAGGTGTCACCTTGCTCCAAATAAAGTGTCTCATGTGCTGCCATGGGATTTTGGGGTGACTGGTCTGAGAAATTGCTTTCAAGGTGATTTTCTCTTCCTTAGGTTCATTCTGGCTGTCTGAGCTCAGTATCAGATGTTGGGTTACTATGTTTTTAATATGAATTCCCCTAGGGCAAGAGACTTGCAAGGTTTGCATTTGTCATGGAAGGGCTCAGCTGGGGTTTGCCCAGCAGTTTGTAAAACTGCATTTCACCTGAAAAGCAGTTTTTGCTCACCCAGAGGAACTCTGGAGCCTGTGTTTGAGCACAGCATTGGCTTCATTACCTTCTCCTCCCCATGCAGGGTGTGTGAGCAGGTGATGCAGTGCAGAGTGTTTGCTTCCAGCCCTGGGCTGAACTTTCACCAGCCCTTCAGGCGGAGTGACAGGGATGACACATGAACTGAGCAGGGACAAAGCTGTGCCTTGCCTGGGAGCCCTGGCATCACAGGGTGAGCAGTTCCCCTGGGAAAGGAGGCAGCTCCCCCTGCCCCTGCCTGCTGGATCCCATTAGCCCAGATCTGCTGTCACCCCATGTGACACGGCTGCAGTCGGTGGCTGCGGAATCCCAAAAGAGCACTTTCTCCCTCTGTGCCCTCAGCCCTGCAGCTTTGTGCTGCTGAAACACATTCAGGATGAAAGGCTGTAGCAAAGTGCACTTAGATTTGTGTGTTTGTTGCAGAGTGCAGAGTTATTCGACATTTAAGCAAGGGTAAGTGAAAAAGGAGTAAGTCTTTTATTTATCTTCACTGTCAGGTTTGATGTGGGCTCCATAGCAACCAAGCATGGATTAAGGCTATATCCATATCCATTGGACAGAGTGCTGGCTGTCAAGTACTTTTTTAATGCTTGTTCAACACCATCACATTTCCCTAAGAGATAAGAATGCATCTTTTGGGCCTTTAAAATGCAGCATTATTTTTTTCATTTTTCCTGTCTCTTTTTCCTGCTTATCAGTCTCCTGTTCTATCAGAAAAAATATTCTGACTATTGCCACTGGTGTCTGTTTTTGCCAACAGTTGTGATGATGTAAACGTTATTTCTGCTATTATTTTTCCAAAATCTTTTTTAAGTTGTTGGAGCAAAACCAGACTGAACTTCCTTAATTCCAGAAGACGTCTCTAGGGAAGAACAGACCAAACAAAAACAGAGCATCATCTCAGTTTTGTTAGCTCACTTTCAGTACTGGTCTGACCATAGTATTTATGGATAGATGAGGATTAGGTTTGGAAAGAAGAGTGTGATTTTTGGATATCATAGTGACAGAAGTTTGGTTCCAGGGGAATAAGATCATATTCCTATCTACTTTTTTCTTTCATCAGCAGGATATTTGAGTGAAGAGGAGAAATGTTTTCCTTCAACTTTCCATATGAATAGCATAGAGCAAAATTTTCCATTGATTATATTTTCCCCCCACTGGTTAATAGGCCCTGTCTTCTCTTGCTGATGAAGTGAATAGTGGGACGTGTAGTTGTTTGCTCAGCCATGTCCTTTTTTGTTGTTTCACATGCTCACCTCATGTTTACCCAGCTTTTATGGCTACATCCTCCCTGTCTCTTTGGCAGCAAGATTTCCTGGGGCACAGACTATCTCACTTTACCATCTGCAGCACAGGGAGCCTGGAGGGGCTCAGTTCCTCTTTGGACAGGACTAAAAATACACAAACCAGTGGTTGCTCCTCTTCCTCATATCACATGGCTGCATTTTATTTTCAGCCACCTACTACTGGGACTGTTCAATGTCAGCAGTTGTTTCCTTGATAAGAGTTTTGTTTCAAGAGCTAAAAAACAATGGGATCTTCAGAAAGGTTCAAGGACCAGAAGAGCTCCATGGATCTTCCTAAGAGAATGCATAATTTCAGGCAAACAATAACACGTCCCGTAGTTTGTCCAGAAACAAAGTTCTCATTAAAGCTGTTTTTGTTTGGTGTCCACAATGCTGCTTGGTTTGGCTGCCCCTTTGGGGTGATGCACTCTTGTGTGAGAGTACAAAAAGGCTGTTCAGCATCTGCCAGTTTGAAGAGGCTGGGATTGTGAGGATCTTCCGCTGGAGATTTTCTGCTGGACTCATTCCACGTTGTGTCGCAACGAGGTGGAATTCCCTGAGTGTGCTGCAGATCGTCCCCTGGATTTGCAGGGAGAAATTCCTTGCCATAAGTTACTGTTCTAGTGTGGGGAGGTGATGGTGAATGTTGTGTGTTGTAAAGAAGTGGGGGAGAGAGAGAGCAAGGGGAGAGAAAAAAAGACCTGAAAGTGGGGACAGGATGGCAGCGAATAGAGGGAGACAATTCACAAACTTTTGGCAGCAGTACACACAGTCATCTTCTGCTCACCAAGAGGTCAGGGAGTCTCCAGATGAGAAAATCTAGATCTGAAGGGTTGGTGAGTGTGAGCACTTGGAGAACAGCAGCAGCAGCAGTTACCACAGTGCTGGGAGCAAGGTGGACAGAGACCTCTCCAAGGGTGAAAGAAGAGCATGTACTGTCATTCTGGAGAGTACAGAGTTTCTCTCCCAGCAGCATCCAGGTCAGAATGCTGGGCTCAAACAGCATTGAAACACTGAATTTCTGTTCCACAGCAAAGTTTTATACTTTTTTTTTTTT
>VXBB01002231.1:16167-41114 GCA_013399915.1 Illadopsis cleaveri
TTTTTTTTTTTTTTTCAGAATGGAAATCAAAACAAAAGAATATTTGCTGGTTTTAGGACTTTTTGTTGTTGTTGTTTTTTGGAATGGTTTGAGCCCGTTCTTGTAAAATTCTATTCCAGCTGAACTTTTCATATTACACCTGTATCAAATGAACCCAGTATAAAATGATATCTATTATAAAATAACATCCCATGTACAGAGATGGTTTGTTTAATTAATAGGAGAGTTTGTGGGGCTTTTTTTGTCTTAACTTTTCTTAACACAGAAGAGTTTAGAGCTTTCAGTCACAAACCCCAGAATATAGCCAAAACTATCCAGACAGAAAAGTGTTAGTGTGTGTCACAGCATGTTTCTTCAGATATCTCTGGAGATATCACTGTGCCTCATGCTTAATATCTGTCCATGATCTCAGTTCTTTCAATCAGGAATCAAATAAATAGTGGCAGCTTAGCCTTGAACAAGCAACTACCATAAAAAATTGCAGATTCCATATCTAGTTTTTTTTTTACCTAGTGAATAAAAAAAGCCAGCACCTTCACTGTTTTTAAACACTTCTCTTAACAGTTTAACCTTCCTGCTTTTGTGTATAACTTACATTTTATCCCTTCCCTGCAGGACTTTGTTTCCACCTGCCATTGAGAGACAGTTCAGTTCAGCAGCGTACTTCCAGCAAAAACATCAATCTTAAGCAGGCTGGTTTTATTAGATTTAGCAGATCAGTATCCTGAGTTCTTTAGTCAATACTCATTTCAAACTTTTAGCTCAGAATGTATTTTTCTTTCCCAGTGTTGAGCTAGTGTCCACTTAAACTAGCCAAAAGGCCAAAACTTGTACACAAACCTCATCTGTTACAGAAGTTCTTCCAAATAAAACAACAATTTGACATGTTTGTACTGCCAAGTTGGAGAGGAAAAAACCCATTTTGTCAAAACAATTACATTTTTATGGAACCACAAGAGCACTCATTCAGTTCTTATGATACTACATTGCCAAAGAGAGCTCAGGCTCTCTTTGAGAAGCAAACCATGAAGGACTAGCAGAGCAGACCTGTGGGTAGACCAGCTTTTGTCAATAGGTGGATCTTGTTTTTATCCTCTTACTTTTCCCAGGCAGTGACAGATTTCTGAGAAGGGGACCAGGTTCTCTCTCTCCCACAGCTGATGTGGACAGATGAAAGAGTAGCTTGCCATGGTTTGCTGCCTTTCTGTGCCTTTTTTCCCTCTTTCTGCTTCATAACATGGGTTGTTTTCTCATGGTTTTCACTTTGGTATCATCATTACACTAAAGTCCTGAGTAAACTGGGGAGTTTTCTTGTTCAGGTCACTGAGAACACAACTATTATATTGAAGGGCACATGGAGGGGTAGTAGTAGGCCTTTTCCTTCTTCAGTGAATCCATGCCAGCTCATAATTAGGGTGGTTTGTACCTGAACTGCGTCCAGATCTCATTGATTCCCTTCAACAAAATAGGCTCTTCCTTTCCAAAATAGGTTCTGCTTGTTGATTTCAGACCAATCAGAGCAACAACAAAACGAGGTGACCCTTTTGTTAGGTTCTTGTCCTGTTCTGACATGTAACAAGCTTTCTTTTTTTGTCTCTGCAGATCCCTTTTGGTACTGAGATTGAAGGGATGAACATCCTGGGGCTGGTGCTGTTTGCTCTGGTTTTAGGAGTGGCCCTGAAAAAGCTTGGCCAGGAGGGGGAAGATCTGATTCGCTTCTTTAACTCGTTCAATGAGGCAACAATGGTCTTGGTTACCTGGATTATGTGGTGAGTGTGTGACTGCAGATGCATCTACAGTGTTATGCTCAGATCACATTTCACCTCTCTGTCCAGCTTTTTCCTGTGGGATCCCTCATCACAGCAAAAGTCAATGTTGTGATGTCACACCCCATGTGGGGTCTTTTCTCCTTGTTTGTGCCCTGTAATGAGACAGTCCCTCATAGCTTAAGGTATCAGGCTGGAGAACTTCAAAGGGTTGCCTATAAATCCTCTTCAGGACTCCTTTTTGATTATTTAGTGGAAAGAAAACTCAGTATTTCTTAAGGCTGATTTTTTTTTTCTCTTGCCTATCAATGAGCAAATACATTATTTCACTTAATTCCTTGGAGTCTGGAAAAGTTTATGAGCTGAATATTGCTCCCATCAGTCCCACAAAGCTTTTTGATGCCAAAAAAAGTCTGTTAGTCAGGAACTGGAGCACAGGGAACTTTCTCATTAGGCAAGAAACTAGCATTGAAGGAGGCAGGCACCTCTAGAGAGTGGCTCAGGCCACCTCAGCTGGGGTAGGAGCAGCCTTCTGGCTGGGTTGTCCATCAGGGGGATGAACCTGGGCCACAGAGCAGTATCACAGCTATCCTTGAGTAGCTGGATGGAGTTAGGCTGCTCCTGTGAAAACAACAGCACTAATACCTCACATACTAAATGAAAAATATTCATAAAGATAGCTAGCAAACAAATAAACAGTGGGGCATTTCTCACTCCCTGTCCAAAGCTGTTGAAAAAGCAGTAAGTGCACCTTAGCAGAAGCATTTTTTTCTTCCTTCATTCTGTGTTTTTTATTCCTACTGTTTTCCTCTCCCTAAGAAGTAGAAGGGTGTTAACAAAACACCTGATTTTACACAGGCACATCTCTGTGTTAGTTGCTATCATAAGGGATTGAAAAATTCAGTCTCCAAGCAGCTTAAGCTTTTTGCCTTGAGTGTAATTCCTTGGACACTGAATACTGATAAGAGGCAGTTCATGTATTTAGCTTATTACAGTGCTAGCACTTCAAGCCAATCAGTTGGTATGTAATCCTTTATTTTGTGGGTTATGGGGACCACTGCTGACCCTTAACACTGAAGCCCTTATGTGTTCTCTTTCCTTCTTTAAGGCTCTTGTGTAGTCCTGGTATTTATTCAAAATCTGTCAATCTGCACGTGCTTCCCAAGGGATACTTGGGAATGGTGAAATCATACTCCCAGGAGCAAAGGCAGTTTAAACTCATCTCTGGTCCTGCTCAAGAGCCACTCTCATGTTTAGCAGCACTCAGGTCTCAACTTTCAGTTCTTTCCTCTCTGGCATCCCTCTTCAAGGGGAGGGAATTCAGTGTTCAGAGTTTGTGCAGGACCAGGGCTCAGCTGGATCTGGCAAATCAGGATCCTCAGAAAAACAGTTCAGAGGCAGAATTGCAGAGGCTAAGTGGGGAATGTTCCACAGGCCCCCCTAGAGATTTGACCAAGGGAGGATAGAGGATGCTGACATGGATTTGGGACATAGGGCGATGCTCTCTGCATGGAACAGAGGAGCTGCAGAAACACTGAGGGAGAGGCAGGCCAGGAAAAAGTGAGTGGTCTGAGCAGCCTGAAGGCTTGCCCACCTTTCCAGACCTTTGCATGCTTAACCATATCTTCTGAAGTTTGTCCTGACTCTACAAATCAGCTTCTTTGAACATGGACATTGAATTCTTTATTCCTGAGATGTACAGGCAAATCCTTTGTAGTCACACATTTTCCTGGGGCAGGAATTTTAAGTGATCTTTTAGTATTTCTTAATCTTAGAAGAAAGGGATGACATGTGGACAGCACCAGCAGAGGTACTCAGACAAAAACATCCCAGTAGAGCTTAGGAAGGAGCTGGCCCTGGGCCTGCAGTGATTCACACAGTTTGTTTAGAGCTGCTGTGCTGTTGGTGCAAGGGCAGTTCAGTCTTTTCAGGGCTGCTGGGAGCAGAGGTGTGGCTGTGGCCTGCAGGTGGCCCTGCCCCTGGGGCAGCTCCAGGTGCTCTTGACAAAGAAAACTTCAAACAAATGCTGACGTGGCATGTTTCTAGATAGGAGGCTTGGATGTGTGTGTGTGTGTGTGCCTGGCTGTTGGCTTGGGGGAAACTCTGGAAGCCTGATGGTTTAACTTAGTCCTTTTTAGGCAAATAGCAGAGTTAATTGCTGTCTTTGGCACGTGCATCAGCAGCCTTTAGCTGAGCTCTCTGGTATGTGCACAGCTTTCTCTTAACCTCCACGGAGCTGGCACCCAAGTGTGTCTGTGATTTTAATGATCTGACCCTGTGCTTGTGCTGGGAGTTTCTGCATGTGTAAGGCTCAACTCTTTGACCTCTCTCTCTACTCCAGTGATGTGATGCTGCCCCTTTCCCCTCCCTTCCCCACTGGTGTCTTGTTCTAGTAGCTCCTGGCAGCATTTCTGCTTCCCACTCACCTTCCCTTTGGCACTCTCTGAGGGCATAAGTGAACAGACCTTTTAAAATTTGACTGCTTACCATCCACCAAACAAGAGTCTTAGAGAAAAGCCTTCCAAATTTGCCCAGCATGAGTGTGTGATGAATAAGGAACCACCCTTCAGCAGGAGCAACAGATTCTTTAGCAGAATGTAGGTTTGGGTTGGAAAAATGTTGTGTTTCCCGAGGCTTCTTGTTTGCACTTAATGACAAGCAATATTTCATTTACACAGGTATGTACCTATTGGCATTATG
This sequence comes from Illadopsis cleaveri, assembly GCA_013399915.1. Lineage (NCBI taxonomy): Eukaryota > Metazoa > Chordata > Aves > Passeriformes > Timaliidae > Illadopsis > Illadopsis cleaveri. The sequence continues at coordinate 20,634 of VXBB01002231.1, forward strand.
TTCCTTGTTGGGAGCAAGATCGTGGAAATGGAAGATATTGTGCTTCTGGTGACCAGTCTGGGAAAATACATCTTTGCCTCTATCCTGGGCCACGTCATCCACGGAGGAATCATTCTGCCACTTATTTATTTTGCAGCCACACGGCAAAATCCCTATCGTTTTCTCTTAGGACTTATCACACCATTTGCCACTGCCTTTGCCACTTGCTCCAGGTGGGTTTCTGTGCCACTTCTTGGACTAGAGCCTGGTTATGTTTGTCACCCTAAACTGCCTGTATCCAGTTTTAGTTTTAGGTGTGAATATTGTTCCTGAGATTGCAAAAAGAGTCTTCTGAGCATAGAGAGTCTCACTGCTGTCGTCAGCCTGCCACACAGCACATGCTGATTATCAGCTGTTGAAAAGAATTCCTCAGAATATTGGGGCTGTAGCATGATGTGAGTTGGAAATATCCTGGGGAAAAAAATTAATTATTGTCTTTAAATGATCCTGCCAGCTGTCCTTTCAATTTTAAGTGAAGTGACAGTCAGTAGTGAGTGACTTTGTCCTCAGAAGTTTACTTTTTAAGTTCAGAAGGACCTGGAACAAATTCAGACTAATTTTGTAGGGGCAAAGCAGACTTGCCTGCTAGTGTGAAGGCATTTAACATTATTTATTTCAGAGATCTGGCCTGATTTTATTTTAAACTTTTATTTGTCATAACCAAATAATTGAGCATGTCATTTACACTTTTCTCAAGTACAAACACCTGATCAAATAATGTATCTGTAACATCTGAACAAATAAATCATTAAATATATATAAAATCATGAAATCCATGGAAAATCATTTTCATCATCTCCGAAAGTAGATGCATGTCTGTCAAAGGAGCTGAAATACTATTTGTAAACTCTCTCCTTCTGCATAGTAGGAGAGGGTTTATGAATAAAACCATGTGATTTGTAGTGCCAGAAACAAATCCAAGAGTGATGTTTTATTTTTAATTCTTTTTCTGTTCATTTGAGAAGGTACTAGTACAGCATTAACAGAGATTGCTGTTGCATCTGCTGTGTTTACATTATCATAGAAAGGTTTGGGTTGGAAGGAACTTTAAAGATCATCCAGCTCCAACCTCCCCTGCTATATTTGCAGCTGTCATTGCATTCTTGTAGTTTGAGACTCGTTCATTCCACAGCCCTGTAATGCTGCATACTGTGTTGAGTCATGAGTTCTTGCTTCTGGGAGATTAAAGTCCTTATCAGCTATTTCTGGATGAAAGCAGATTATGAAATACCTCTGCTCCAAACTCAACGAGGAGGGTCCCTCATTGCCATTGTGACAGAGAGGGACTTTAAATTGGCCCTAGCATGCTGTAGGCAGGACTCTTGACAGTCCAGTCTACAGCATGCTAGAAAGATGAAAGCCATGAGACAGTGGTGGGGCATTCAGAGCACTCTGGTGCTCTGTGTTTCATTTCTCCCTCTTGTGTTTCCAGCTCAGCCACGCTCCCATCCATGATGAAGTGCATTGAGGAGAACAACGGAGTGGACAAGAGGATCAGCAGGTTTATCCTTCCCATTGGGGCCACTGTAAACATGGATGGAGCTGCTATTTTCCAGTGCATGGCAGCTGTGTTTATTGCTCAGCTGAACAATGTGGACCTCAACCCTGGGCAGATCTTCACCATTCTGTAAGTTGCTTGCAACCGCGTCCTTCTGGCCCCCAGACACATCCAAGCTGTGGTCTCTCCCTTAATAACTAACAGTTAGCATTCCACAGCTCTGACCTAAAGCTTACAAACTGCCATGTAACATAATTATAGGGTGATTAAAGGATGGAGTCTTTAAACCTTTACAAGGTTTGCCAGAGTCTCGATTTAATAGAAGGTGGAACCTGGGAGAGGTAATTGAATTCTGAAACAGACTTTTAACTGTTTAAAGCTCTTTTTCATGTGAAATTCCTCTCCTTCCTTAAGCATCTCACTCCTCCATCCTCCAGTCACCATTAAGCTGGGTAATTGAGGCATTCTGCACTGCCCAGAAAGTGGCCCCTGATTCCCCCCTCTGGATGTCTTAGAAAATTTTCCTGCCAGCTCCTTGGTTCCTTATGCATCTATTTTGTACTAAAACTCTGTTCCTGCTCACCTCTGTCCTTCTTACCATCACATTGCTGGCTTTCCTGATAGATCTCTTTTTGTCCCCCTCCTAACTGCTTTGCTCCATGATCCCCTCCACCACCTCAGTCCTACCTCCTTCTCTAAGATTCTCCCCTCTATTCGTAGAATATCCTCTGATGTCCTATATCCCATGGAGTCATTACCTTCATTTCTCTCCTCAAAATCCCTTAAATGAGGATGCCACAAACAGTTCTGGCCCCTCACTGTGCCCAGCAGCCACAGCTGCATCCACCAGATGTCTCTTAGGGCTGGTTCCTGGCATTTTTTTACCCTTCCTAGCCAGGTTTTATTTCCTTCTTGATTGTGTTTCCGGTGCAGTTCTTTGTCTATTTAAGGCAGGGCTGGGGCATTGGGGTTTTTTTGGTGGGTAGCCAAATTAGCTATTCAGGTACTCTCAGTGAATCAGATGTGAAGACAGGTCTGAGGATGATGCAGTGATAGGCCAAGGTGAGCTCAGCTGCAGACATCTGCACACAAAAAGGTGTGTTGAGCACCTGCACTGCAGGTTCCCAGCTCCTGATTTAGGGTCTGTGTTGGGATGCAGACACAGAGACAGTGCTGTGCCCTGCATGGCAGAGTTTGCCTTTATACCTGTGGGGTCAGGAGGTGTAAGTCACTCAGCATACTGGAGCTGGGAATGTTAGTAAGGCAGCAGGATACAGCTGTGTTGGTTGTTTCTTATCCTAAAAATACAATCCTGGTGTTGAACCCAGAGCCATCACCACGGTAACTGCTGAGGATCCCTGCTGAGCCCCTGTCCTCTGTACCCCTTCCTTTGCACCAGCAGGCAGGAAGGGGTTTGCCTGGGAAGCAAACACTCTGTGTCCCATGCTGGAGAGTTTGTTTACCATTCCCATGTCGGGGAAGCACGTGCCAGGGTGCAGCAGAGGAGGGCTGGGAGCTGCTCTGACCTGGCATGGACGTTGATTTTCAGCGTGACGGCCACGGCGTCCAGCGTGGGAGCGGCCGGAGTGCCGGCCGGAGGCGTCCTCACCATCGCCATCATCCTGGAGGCCATCGGGCTGCCCACCAACGACCTGTCCCTCATCCTGGCTGTGGACTGGATTGTGTGAGTACTGCAGGCCTCACCCAGCTGCTCTTGCAAGGCATAGAGACGTGGGGGTTGCAGAATGGCTGAGGTTGGAAAGAACTGTTCAGATTGTCCGGTCCAGTGTAGCGCCACCACCACACCAGGTCTTGGGGACTTGAGCGCGTCCAGAGGAGGGCAACAAAGCTGGTGAAGGGCTTGGAAAACAAGCCATATGAAGAACATCCGAGGGAGCTGGGGTTGTTCAGCTTGCAGAAAAGGAGACTCAGAGGTGACCTTATCACTCTCTATAACTTCCTGAAGGGTGGTTGTAGGCAGCTGGGGGTTGGTCTCTTTCTCCAGGCAGCAACTGACAGAACGAGAGGACAGAATCTCAAGCTGTGTCAAGGGGAATACAGGTTGGATATTAGGAAGTTTTTCACAGAAAGAGTGGTTAAATACTGGAATAGTCTGCCTGGGGAGGTGGTGCAGTCACCATCCCTGGATGTGTTTAAAAAGAGACTGGATGTGGCACTTGATGCTGTGATCTAGTTGAGGTGTTAGGGCTGGGTTGGACTCAATGATCTTGAAGGTCTCTTCCAACCTAAACATTCTGTGATTCTGTGACTCCACCACTTCCCAAGGCAGTTTGTTCAAATGGTTTACAACTCTTTCCATGGAAAAGTATCTAATCTAAACCTCCCCTGGTGCAGTTTGAGGCCGTTTCCTCTCATCTTGTCACTTGTTACATGGGAGGAGAGAGTGACATCCACCTCACTACAGCATCCTTGTAGCTGAAAACTTGGTCAAAGTACAGAATATAACTCAGTATAAAATAAAACCCCGTAGAAAATAAGACCCTGCAAGATGTCTGCCTACAGAACAGGTAACTTGTGATGGGGAATGGAAAAAGTGGTGCCGTCCCAGTTAAAGCAATCTGTATGCCGAAATCCCTCTCCAGCTTTTTTATTCAGCCTTTGTAGAAATATATTTCTTCTTGGCTTCAATTCCCATTAGAATGGTTGTCAAAAGTCCGTTTAGGAGGTGTTGATATTTCTGGAAATTATTGGACACTAGAAGAGCAGGGGAGGACAAAGGAAAGTGAGTCTGAACATCAGTTGTGGAAAGCTTTCTTGGTCACGTGGGAAGCAGTTTCCATCAGAAGCCCTTGTCAGCTATTGTTTGAACTGTTTTTGTAGTTTCAAGACTGGTCAAAGCACCAACACAAGTGTCATAGAGGGGTGCTGTCCACTGGCAGGGCAGGGACACAGAGGCTTTGTGGCACTTGTCACTGCTGTGGGAACACACTGCTGAGTGTTCACAAGTTTAGTAGACAGTATTACCACCTTTCCTTTCCATCTTCTGGGAAAGAAGTAAGAGGTCAGTATGGATCAAGTGATCTGAATCCTGCCTAGGTAATTTGTTTCCAGTTGGTGGGTTATTGGGCAGTTCCTGGTTTGGCCTGCACATAATGCCTCAGCATTGCTTTTTGGAAACACCAACCTGTCTGTATGGATGGTGCATTCCCACAGCAGATGTGGAAATTAGGATGCCTGAGGACACCCTGGAATTTCAGAGACTGGAGAAGGTGACAGCTACATTACCTTCCCTTCCCACACAATACGTGTCTGTGCAGCATAATCATATTTCTACAGCTTCCTTAGGGTCATCACACTCTTTCTTACTGCAACCTCTTGGGGATCAGCCACCTCCAGAAGACAGGAGATACAGGGAAAGCAGTGGCTAGCCCTTTTATCCTGTCTTCCTAAGGAAGTACAGTAGTGGCTGAGTGTTCCAAGTGATTGGAGGCAAAAGTGAAAAACTTGCCCTTCCTTTCACTCTGGGCTGCTCTCAGCCTGTGTTTTGCTGGCTGCTTTCATTTCAAAATATGTAGCATCTCTCTGTGGTCAGCACTGTTCTAGTCAAGGAGCTCAGCCTTGTGGTAACAAAAAGAGGAAGGAGGGAGGAAGGAGTTCCATGTCTTGCTTTAATGTCAGCTGTTTAATTACCTGAGAGGACCACAATTACAGTAGAGGCTCCACAAGTAGAGGCTCTGTTAAAGTTAGGCTGCAGAATGACTAGCAAGTCTCAAAAGCCACATGAAAACATTGTTCATCTTTATGACCCATAAATTTCTTCGCTTACACCCTGACACACTAGTTGGGTGCTGTAGGACCAAAAATTAGGGCAGGTGCTACAGGCAACAAATGCAGAGAACACAAGTCATTCTGCCTGCTTTTGGAAGGATCCCTTAAACTTGGTGCTTGGATTAAGGTACAAGTCACTGGAGTTAAAAAGAAGAGCTGGGTACTCTTGAGTCACTTTGTGGATAAGCCCAAAATAAGTTCCTGCTCTGAACTTGCATTTGAAAAGGGAAGAGGAAAAGGGAAGAGGAAAAGGGAAGAGGAAGGAGGTGAGCTGTGAAAAGCAGGATACCTGAGGAAGAGTAGTACCATTGCTGCAACCCACAGAGATACCAGAAGCAGCTGATAGTAACAGTTTGACTGACCTTAAACCTGCTCTGGTACACATTTTTAGTTCTGAAATAGTGACTTCTGTGGAAAACACCTGTGATAACTCCATCTCCCTTGTCTAGCCTCACTGATGTTAGTGGTTCAGCAGGGGTGAATCAGTTCCCCTTATTGTTCTGTGGCTCTCTTAAACTAAAAGCCTGCTGCTTTGGTTTTTGTTTCTGATCTTCACCAGGGACCGAACCACCACAGTTGTGAACGTGGAAGGGGATGCCCTGGGGGCGGGCATCCTTAATTACCTGAATGAAAAAGACAAGCAGGAGAGGGAGCAGGAGCTGAAGGAAGTCACCGTGGAAGCAGTGGCAAACAACAAGTCTGAAGCGGAGACGTCACCTTTGGTAACCCACAAAAACCCAGCCTCCAACACAAGCAGCACAGCAGACCCTGAATCCAAGGAATCAGTGTTGTGACCTCGAGGCAGCTCGTCAAGACCAGTCCTAGAGGTGGCCCAGGGACTTGTCAACGCACCCAGACGTTTGCAGCTCCACCAGGGGCTCGTGGATGGCTCTTGGAAGTGCTCAGCTCCAGTCTGTTTTGAAATATGCTGGCCTGGGGAAGGGGGAGGGAGGTGGGGTGGGCAGAGAAGGGGTGTTGAGAAGGAACACTCGCTTTATAGTAGTATTTTGATAGTTTCTATGTGTACATTTCTTGTGTACATGTACGTGAGAACTGCCATTGAGGCTTCTGGTGTCATGAGACTTCCATTAGTGAAGGCTCAGATGGGTTAAAGATAGGGGGGCCGACAAACCCAGTACGTGCTTATTTGTAGGGAAAAAATATTGCTGCTGTTTGAATGGAGAAGCAGTCTAGAAACTCCAGAGTGGGTGAAAATGTTGCTTAAATTTGTTTTCTAGCCTGGAAACACTTACTGACCGTTATAGCCATGATATGAAGCAACATTTTTCTCCCACTCCCCTTCCTCTCATGTTCTCCAATCCATTAAAAACATTGAATATGTCCTTAAAACTAGCTGTTTTCTATTTTTAATTTTTTTTTTTGTTTCATACCTAAATTAATAGCTTATAGGCACTTGTTTTATTCTCCCACTACATTGCAGCTCACAGCAGCTTTCCTGCCTTTTGGTGAGTACCCCCCAAACTGTGGGGCCAAACAGAGGAGATCTTCGTGCAGATCAAGGATCGGTTTCCTCCTTTCTTCTAACCAAGCTGTTAAGGGAAAAATCCACAGGAAGAACAAATTTTGTTAAAGTAATAATCCCTTTGGGGCTGAAAAAAATGTAGAGTCTGTTCCAGCATGAAAGAGGCTTGCCTGTGACAACATCCATAAATCCCTAAGTCAGTTCCCTTCATGAAAACACACATGATCCTCTGCTAGCACTCCATGTCCTGCTCGTGTTTATTTAATGGGTCAATCCAAACAGCTTTAGTCATATTCTCTTCCAGCAAAATTGAGTGGGGGAGGAAAAATTCTGAGCACACATCATGTGGAAACTGATGACAGGCAAGTCTGAGTCTTGGCTTGAAAGGGGAAGAGAAGAGGTGAGTTTATAACCCCAGTGATCTCTCTGTGGGAGCTGGCTGCCTGCTCCTGCTAGGAGTTTGGTCCTGCCATAAATGTTCTTCTGGCAGCAATTTAGTTTTAGTAATTCTAGGTGATGCTGGGTCAGGGTAATGCTTTAGTGGCAGATGGTAACTTTTGCTTGGAGCTCAGCCAAATGCTTCTGGATTCTTACTCCTCCTTTTTGCCTTTACAATGTCCTTCCTGAATGTGCATCCCAAACCTGAGCAAAGTCTGGCAAACTCATTACACAGATCCCATTGATTTATCTTGGATCTTTGGATGCTAATAGTTAAAAATTATGCCTACACATGCCAAGATTTGCCTGGACTTGTCATGTTTTCCCTTGGCTACTTCAACAAGAGGTTGCATGTGGTCCATCTCCATCCTGTTAATTCAGCAATATATACTTACACTTAGCTTTGATATAAATGCTAAAGACTCCCTTTTTCTTTCTCCTCTCTTGCTTCAGAGGAATCTATCTTGGAAAGATATCAGCACTAGGAAGAGGCAACTCCAATTCCACAGCAGCAGCTGCCTGCCTTTGCAAAGCATCCTTCCTGGTGAAGGGACACCATGAATTTTGCAGAAAGATGGTCAGAGTGAGATGAGACGTGGCCATCCCTGAGGGAGGGCACAGTGAGTGCATCATGACTGGCTGGTCAATGCTGTGCACTGGAGCCATGCAGACAATCCAGGCAGGAAAGGATTAGTCAGCCCACTGGGAAACTGCAGGTGGAGTTTGTTCTTAGCCAGTTTATTTATAACCATGTCCACAGAATTTGGTCATTCCTTGGCTGGTCTTCAAAATGGAAGGAGACAAACACAAGTCTGCAGGGATGTCTTTTGCCCAGCAGATCAACTTTGTATTTCTGCCTGTTAGGATCATTCCAGCTCCTTTCAACTCAGGAAACCAGAAGCACATTTTTAAGTCTAATTATCTCTGAAATATCAGAATGCACCAGAACCCCCAATACTTTGATTTTAAAATAGTATATGGATGCCTCAAGGAGGCTGAAAATCCTGATTGTCCCTTGTTGGATGGGTTCTGTAGTTGTATTTTATCCCTCATCAGTTCAGCTCCTGTGCTTTTGTGAGACCCTCTGGAATACTGTTTACAGTTCTGGTGTTCCCAACATAAGAAGGACATGGAACTGTTGGAGCAAGTCCAGAGGAGGGCCAAGAAGAGGATGGGAGCACATCCCCTGCAAAGGCACGCTGACAAAGTTGAGGCTGTTCAGCCCAGAGAAGAAAAGGTTGCATTGCAGCCTTCCAGTATCTAAAGGGGGTCTGCAGGGAAGCCAGAGAGTTGCTTTGTCAGGAGCTGTAGTGGTTGGACAAGGACCAATGGATATAAACTGAAAGAGATGAAATTTGGTGAGATACTAGAACAGGTTGCCCAGGGAGGTTGTGGATGCCCCAACCCTGACAGTGTTCAAAGCAAGGCTGGATAAGGCCTTGAGTAACCTGGTGTAGTGGGAGGTGTCCCTGCCCAGGGCAGAGGGGTTGGGACTGGATGATCTTTAAGGTCTTTTCCAACCCCATAACATTCTGTGGTTCTGTGATGCTCTTCCTCACTGTGATACATGCAGCTTAGGATCAGGACACGAGGGCAGCACTAAAATGACAATTCATGAACCATCACAGCACCATTTCAGAGAAGAACACGTCTCAATTTTAATTTTTTTTCACTCTGAAGCTGGTAAAAGGTAAAAATACTGCCCTGGGCAGCCCCAAAGGCTGGGCTTCCTTGCAAGGCAGCACCTTGCCATTGCCATACAATCCTTCTTCCCTATGGTGCTGCAGCTGGAGCTTGCCTCATCCTTGTAGCAGTGTGCCATAGGCTGTGGCACATTGTTCCTGACAGGGAATCCCAGGAAGTGGCAAATCAAAGCAAATACCCCAATATTAGTATTTTCCAATAGCAATGCAGAAGCTCAAGAGTGTTCACTAAACACCTCTCCCAGTCCCCACTAGTGGATTGCCATGTTTTGCATTGATGTGAATGTCTAGTCCCATGTAAAGCTTGTTAGAGCAGTTGGATTTAAGGAGGTCAAATCATTCTCAGTGCAGGAATTTAATCAAGGAAATCTGACATTCCTTCTCTTGGGAACAGATATCACAGGATTTATTTGAATCATGAGTATTCAGCTCTTAACCTGCCAGAAATCTTTAGTCTTACAAAAACCCTACTTTAGTCTTAAAAATGTGTCAGTTCTTTTGTTGTTTGTGCAGAGCAAGAGGGATCTGTGGAAGCAGGAGTGCTGGGTAACTACTGCTTGTCAGAACATCTTCTTGGTCATTTTTTTTTAATCATTTGTGTCAGAATTTACATTTCTTGTGTTTCTGTTATGTTCCAATTCCTCATGATAGCTGTGATGCTCTCTAGAACTCTCTACCTGGATTGTTTTCTTAAGGTAGGAATATGAAAGGTCCAGTATTTCACTCTCTGAGACTGTAAAAAACTGATACATTCCAAAAACTGCCACTCTAATGATGTGGATCCTGGTGGTAAGCCTGATGAGATAGAAGACTTGCTATTTGCTCTAAGTGCTCAGGATCTTCAGGTAAGGGGGAAAAAAAATGAAAGGGCATTTGAGGGATGTGCATTTGAGATGCTGTGCTTGACCTGCAGTGTAATGTGTTACACTGGGAGCTTCTGTTGCAGGAGGCTGTGAGCTGAGAAGGTGCTCAGGAACCTTACAGGTGCAGCCAGGAGTACCTGCTCTGCTCTCACCCAGGCACTCCACAAATCTGGTGCCAGTGTGGTACTTAACTCCAGTGTCTCTTGACTGGAGAGATTTATTTCTGTTCTCCTGACATAACTGTGAATTGGAAACCTTTAGTTGGCTGCTTTTTTTTAAAGAGGAAATAAATTCCATGTAGAAAACACTGTTTTCTATTTGATTTTAGGTTGTTTATTTGTTGTTTTGGGTTTTTTTCTGGAAGGTACAAGTTCTCTCGTCAGCTCATGTCCTGCCCTCTAGTACAGGGATTGCTTTTTGAGAGAAAGATATGGAAATTACATGATGTGTTTCTTGGGGTGTCCTGTGCAAGGCCAGGATTTGGACTCGATGATCCTCATGGGTCCCTTCCAACTCAGTGGATTCTATGAAATATTGAAGTCTGCAAGCCTTTTTTCAGTGAAGTTTCTTTGACCATTTTGCACCATCTTTTATTTCTTCTCTAGGACTGACTTTTCACTCCATGTTTTATTTATCACTGCCTGATCTCATCCTGTTTCCTGGAATACCTTATGTTCTTTTTATGTTTCAGTGGCTCTGGAATAAATGGGAGAGTGGACGGAGTTTTGAGGGCTCCACTTTGCATCCTGCCTTGCTCCTGTCCTGAACTCAGCAGAGGTTTGTGAGCCTTGGTGATTGAGAGTTGCTCTGAGAGTGCAGAGCAGTATCTGTCTCTCACACTGAGAAAGGTCCTTGTTCTGTGCTATGAGATGTGGCTGTAGGTGCCTGAAAAACTGTAGTGAGCAGTGGAAGGTGCCAGGATTGACTGCTTTTAGGATATTTTCAGCAAAGATCTTGTATTCCTAAGAACTGAGCTTTAGCTGAGTCTTAGTGTTGGTAATTGCAAGGGGCTTTAAACCCTTCTGGGGATGTCTCCTGCAATCAGGGTGGCTTTTGTGCTGGGAAGGCACCAGAGCCATTCCCAGGGCTTCCCCTGCCAGGATGTGACAAACAGGGCTGTGTCCTTGGGACAGAACAGAGAGGTGGAGCCAGCCAAAGTACCACATCAGTTGGTGAAACAATCTCTGCTTTGTCTTTTCTGGGCAGCCCTGAGGAGGCAATGGCCCTGAGCTGGAGGTGGGGAGAGTTTAGGGGGAGGGTAGAAGGGGCAGGAAGGTTTCCTGGTGTTTGCTTTGTTCCCATACTCTTCCCTGGGCATTTGCTGTGGCCAGTGCCAGATGTGGTCATGACCCAGTGTCACCATTCCTGTTCTCCTGTGGTTCCTCCTTAATTTGCAGCAAGAACAATGAAATCTCAGGTGTTTAGGCAGTTCCTCTTTCAGTCAAGTCAAAGTCCCTGTCACCTCTGTGACTGACCACCCAGCCATATGTTGTAGGTTGTGTCCTCAAGAGCTTGCAAGAGGGACAAAACCACCACCTCTTCTGCAAAGATTTGCAGCATTGCTCAACAGTCTGGGCTAAATCTTCACTCTGGTCCTCTGCTAACACAGTGCATTTCTGCAGCCACTGTAAAGCATCATCCTGTTGGAAATGATCATTTTTAATCCTGACCCTCTCACAGGCAGTGAGCAGTGGGCCTCAGGTACCAAGTCAAAAGACCAAAATATAAACTCTCACCAAAGAAAAATTGTCACATCTTGACTGATTTGAACAGAGCCTTGGCAGTTCATAGTCACAGAGTTGCCTGTAATGACTGATCTGGTGACAGATGAACAGCACAGGATTAGGCAGGTGGCATAAGTCCTGTACCTGTGCTTCCTTTTCTGTAAAATAGGTTTACAGATATTTACATGTCTCTCACAGGCCATAGTGTGGAAGATAGTGAGTTGCAATGTTTGGAAAGCACTCTCAAGACACAGAGCAATAAATCTTGAAGAATAATGAACTTTTCAAAAACCTGAAAGGAATCAAATAATGAAAGCATGCAGAGTTGCATTGTGCTAGAGGAGAAATGACTGATGGAAAGGGGATCAGGTGGATGCATTTGCTGGGCTAATTTGGAAGGAGCAGGGGAGCTGCAGTGTCAGTGTGAGCTGCAGTTCAGAAAAGGGATGTGACTTAGTCAAGGACAGCACAGTGCCCTGTTCCATCTCCAGCTGACATGCCATGAAAGCTTAGGCTCAGGTAAATTAACAGACATCACCATGGATTCGACATCTAAATTGGGAGTCTTGACAGCTTAGTTCCTGACTAGTTTCAGTGGGAGAAAGAGCTTTTCAACTCAAAGAACAAGTTGTCTTGTTGTCAGTAAGGGTGGAAAAGATGGAGGAAAAGAAGGAAGAGCTGGAAGGCTGCAGGGGCACTGTCACAGAATACAGGGTGAGCAAGAGGATAAAGAAGCATCTTTTCCTTGGCATTTTGATATGGGTAGTGTCAAAGAGGCTGCAGGCATTTGTCTGGCATGTAGCAGAGACAACACAAATCCCTGCCTGCTGCTTGGGTGGGATTTGCAGGGAGAGGCAGGAGTGCTGAAGGTTCTGAAATGCAACAAGGCAGCATGCAGAGGGCCAGCATGGAGCTGTGATAAGCTGCTGCTGGCTGCTGGCCATGACCAGAGCAACAGTTCTGGATCAGGGATTGACCCACATTCCTCCTTGCAGGATAGCTAGGACAAATGCTCCTCAGATAAATGCATGGAGACCATTATTCTCTGAGGACAAAGACTGACTTGTTATCTATGGGAGCATATTGGTGAAAGCCATGCTCACTTGCTGCTTCAGTTTCTGGCAGGAGGGAAAAGGGTTTGACAAATGGTCTAAAACGTTTTTCAGACTTTGGGCAACACATTGAGACAGTTGCCCCTGAATATTTTAACTCTGACAATAAGTGATCAAGAGCCTTGTTTGGTTCCTGTAGGTCTTCACATCTGAGCACTGTCTTGGGAAGTTAATGTTAACACAGGATTCATTCTCTGCGTGGGGTCTTTACAGACATTTGTGACCAGCAGGCATCATTTCACAGCTGGACAAGTGAATGAGTACAGAAAAAGGTGAAAGAACTCTCTTGAATCACATGATGAGTTGCCAAGCCAGCTAGGAGCAGACTCTGAGTCCCAAAGCCAGGCTCATTGTTAGCTAACAACTAGCACCTCCTTAAAAAAATCCACATCTGAGGGTTTATAAATACATTTGATTCCGTACAGAGATTTTAATAGAAGAGGAAAAAAAAAATCTTTCATTCAAGAGTTCACAGTGTGTTTACTTATCAATGATATCTCAGTGTCAGCAGATGCATCATCCTTAACAGTTATGAAATCTCATTTGAATTTCACCTCAGATCTTGGTGCCAGCAGGAGGGGAGGACTGTGGACATTTCAGCAGGCCAGCAGCTCTTATGTAAAATTCTGCTCAAGAAACGTTTATACTTGTCTCCCAAGGCCACAGGTGTTGCTTGCAAGGCAAGCAGGGCTACTAAGAGGAATCAGCTTGAGGAAATGGATTTTGAGCCAGCTCTGTTGTAATGCAAAGCTGACAGTGTGGTTTTAAGCCACAGAGAGACCAAGAAATTTGGTATTAGATGTTCCTTAGGATAGCTTTCACTTGCTCCTTCTGCTAAAACAACACTGAGAAAGTCATGCTGTTCCTTGCCAAGCATGTATTTAGTAATTGAAACTAAACTGCATCTGGCATGTGTGTGCAGCTTAATTGCAGTTCCATGTTGCAGAAGGAAATTGCTGAGGAAACTCTTCTCTCCAGGAACTGTTTACACATGTCTGAATCCCCCAGATTACATTCCCACAGAAAGAGTTGTGCTGAACCATAAAAAAAGACTCCAAATATTAACTGGTTTGGACTGTAGCTTTTTTTAAGAACCAGAAGGAATGTTGCAAAAAGGACAGGCCAGGGCCTTCGCTGATGTGCATTGATGTAATTTCCTGAGCTTTCTGTGGTTTCTGGATTTCTGCTGGAGATGCCTCCATAGCAGCATAGAGGAATGGTCTGGGCCTTTTAAGATGATCATGATCAGCAAAGCAGCAGTAAAGCAAAGTTTTTAAAACTTCTTGGCTGTAACTAAAGGCATTTTACACGCTCAGAGTATTCTTATGATGTGGTGCCTTTTATAAAAAAGTGCTTTCCTAGTGGTCAGTGTTGATGTAGAAGGAAACTTCCTCATGTTTTGTTCAGTTTGCTTTCTCAGTATCCCTCCTGCAGAGCCTGTTGTTCTCCTTGGAGTCTGCCCAGATCCCAGCAGGATCAGGCTCCTATAGTACATAGATCAAGCTTAAAGATATTCTGGCCCCATGTGAGGACATGGACTGTTTCCTGTCCTGTTAGGAGGGGACAAACACATGGTTTCAGCGTTGGAGAGCATCTGGCCTGAACAAACCCTGCTTCATTAAGGCAATACCTTAATGACATTTTACACTTAATTAGTCAAATAATTGTGACCAAGGTGGCCCAGCCATCACTGCCTCCCTGCTCTGCTCCACAACAGATGCTCTGTTGACTTGTCTTCCCTGCAGGCCACTGTGGAGGGGATTGTGTTTGCCATCCACGAGAATTCCATTCTTTTAAGAACACAATCTTACTTACACTTCCTCAGTTACTATCCTGGCTGCACTCTTGTTAAGGTTGTGCTGTATGGGTTGGAGACCATGTGTAGCTCTGCAGCCTCTGCTCGTGGGAGATGGATGGACCTCTGCTCCTGAACTGCTTCTTGGTCACAGCAAACTGAGACTGACTCACTCACACTTTGTGAGGGTGGAGACTTTGATTAGGTTTTGATTAATTGCTGAGATTCAGGGATAGCAGGACCACCCCTGCACATGAGGAGTCCCCTTCTGCCTTATTATCCTTAAAGGTGCCTTGTCCTGGTTCCTGTCAGGACAAATTCCAAGTTGCTGTTTGGCTTTCAGATATAACTATGCACCAAAGCTGAAAGACTCCATTATCCCTGGAGACAGGAGGGAGAATGTGATGTCCTGGTATGAGACAAGGAAAATGGTTTTCTTTTCTTTATCCTGTGAGCTCTCTGTCAGCAATCCTGAGGTGTGTATGTGTGTGTGTGCTTTTATTTCTACCTGAACATAAACTGCTCTAATTAGCAGGGAGGATTATTGTATTTTTATATGCTAAACCCATTTTATTAATTACTTTAATAAAAAGAATGATGAACTCTAAAACTCACTGCCATCCACTCCAGTACAATCCAGTATCACTGATATAAACACATCTGCCTTCAGATGTTAAAACCTTGTGCTTAGAGTAACCACTCCATTGAGGAAGTGTTTGTGCCATGTGGGTGTGTTGATCCTTGTGCACATCAGTAGCTGTTCCTCTTTTAGAGCTGTGAGCTTCACCCATGTGACTCTGTATCAGCCTTTCCATTGTCTCCCAAGAACAGATGGGTGTGCACATATGCAAAAAAAAAAAAGACCATACTGCTGTGTCTGGGGGTGTGTGACCCTGGGGCAGATGTTACAGATGTTACAGATGTTTGTTGTGTGCTGTACCCTTTGGAGTAAGAACTCCCTGCCTACCTGGGGAGCAACCAGTCCTGTGACTCATGTTGGGATGGTTTGTTGTATTAGGAGGGTGACACAATGGGATACTCTCATTTTCCCTTCTCTCATGGAAATGTATATTTGTTCTCTCTTTGTGTAGCTTCTCAATCTGAAATAAAAACCACCCCAAACAGAATTCATGTTTCCATCTTTGTTTGGAGAAGACCTGACCTTTTAAGTTGGATCAGCCTTGCACAGGCAGTGGGACATCCTGCATTAGGAAATGCTTTTCAGTAGGCAGCCAGGCTGGTAAGTTCAGGGTAATTTTAGATTTGCCACACAGCCCATCCCAGCAGTGTGCTGGTCTCAGAATTGAGGGACTGGGTTTGCCACCTAAGTGGGTTTGATACAGCTTTCCCATGAAAAGCTTATATATCTCCAGAGGGTGGAGTCTGTCCTGAGATGCACACACACAACATCACAAATCCAGGGAAAATTATCTACTATGTCAGTGTAGGTCGGTTAGTTTCAAGCATTAAACTCCCAGAACAAATAAACAAAGGGGTAAAATTTGCAAGACTTGCAGCTCCAAAAGAAAGAGGCGGAAATTGAAGGACCTGCCCCTTTATGACTTACAGATTGTGACTGGTGTTATGCCCTGGGATGTGAATCTTACAAAACCATCAATGTGGTGGTTTCCAAAAAGCCTGTGTGACTTTTGGGGTGGTTGTCAGAGCCAGAGTGATTTGCCATTTGAAAGCCATGAAGCTTTGTGAGACCCATGGAAAAGGTGGAATGATTGCTTGTCTTTAATGAGAGCTGAGCTAAGCCTTAGGCTGAGTCCCAGCTGCCTCCAGCCAGACATTATTAGCACTTGTTAGGCATTGTTATGGATAAAGAGATCGTTTCCTATAGTATTTCAACAAAGAGATAAAAGTTGGATAAGTTCTAATTAAAGGTTAATGATTTTATCCTGTTTATTTTTTTACCACCACCTACAAATCTGGCCACTTGCTTTACAACTTCTTAGTTTTGTTGGGTTTTTGGGGGCTTTGGGGGGTTTTTTAAGAGGAAAAAAAGATCATTTTTGAGAAAATGTTCCTCACTTCTTTCTTCTAAGCTCTAGGCAGGCAACACACATTTCTCTCATTCACATGAAAAGCATTTAAAAGCAAATTTATTACAAAAGTCACTGCTATTGTTCTAACTTAATATTTGCAGAGGAAATGCAATTATGGCCAACGAGCAGATTAGTCCTTTTTTTTTTAATCCCTAGTTTGTCTGATTAAGGTAGATAGAATTATAGGGAAGTGCTTTGTGAGTTAAACAGAAGACAATACCATTTGTTCTGCCCTGAAATGAATGGTTTGGTTCACACAGGTTGTGTGGTGCAGCTGCACTAACCAGTCACCTTTAAAATGTGTAAGTTTGTTAAAAGTCAGATCTCTGCTACGTCCCCATTATGAGCATTGAAGTATCTTTGAATCATTGCAGGAGATCTTACAGAAGGGAAATATGGTATTTATTTACATTTTAAGCTCATTGTAGCCACCTGCACTGGTTCTCTTACAGATTTCATTCACTCTCAAGCAACAAGTTTGGTCCAGTCCCAATCACTTGTGTGCAACATACACCACAAGGGATGATGCCTGTGAATTCTTTGCTGAACCTGCCAGTTTTGGGGCAGTTGTTTAATAATCTTTAACAATCAATAGTTGTTTTGTGATGATCCTTTGCTGCAGACTCTCTTCCTGCCTGGCTGCCAGGGAGGGCAATGGGAGGAGAGGAATCTCTGCCCTCAGAGAGTGAGTTGTGTATCCTGTGGTCATAGCAATGCCTCAGATTATCAGTCCCAATGTTTGTTTGTTTGTTTTTTCTGGTGTCATTTGTTATAAATTCAAGCCATTCTTAGGCCCTCAGTTCTGCTATTCTTCTGGCACTTACATAAACAGATTTCAATTTGTACTAATCCCAATATTTCTTTTACAAATCTCTGTGCTGATGGCTGGTTCCTGCAGATGCCAGCTCTGCTTTTGAAGAGCCTCTTGGTTCTGCTCAAATGACAGAACACAAAAATGACAGAGGGCCAAGACATCCCAGCAATTAGAATGAAAAAGAAGTTACTCACATTCCCCCACCCCCGAAAGCAGAAGTAAAATCTCACATTTAGTAAGTAAACTGAATTCCAATTATTCACTGCCCATTATAATTGACATTGATGAAAGTTGCCACTGCCTCTTGACCACTTGGCTCCTATTTCTTTCCCAGCAACTTGTCACCTTCCTCGAAGACAAAGCATCTGGACCACACCAGCTCCATCCCATTCACCTCCTTCTGCTCCACGGCACCTGGCCCTGATCTGCAGCTGTGTGAGTGTTTTAGGGGGCCTGGCTAGAGGTAAGGAGGTGCTGTGAGGGAACACAAACCCCTGGAGCCTTGGTGGCTACGCCTGCTGCTGCCGGCGGGCTGGCCGGGCTGTGTTCGCGGTGTGATGGGCACATCGTGTGGCCAGGAAGGAGAAGTGCAGTTTCTGTTTGACCTTTTTTTCCCGGAGCTAAATCCTGCCACTTGGTCCAGCTGTGCAAACAAATGGTAAAAGGACTCAAACTGGCCAGCTGCTAGCACTGGACAACACACCCAACTCTGCTAAAATACTTGTCACCCCAGTTTTCCCTCTGTTCTTCCTTAATCCTGCCTTACATATTTGATTTGTCAGCTGCCACGGGTGTGCTTGAGTTGTGTTTTCAGGTGGTTCTCCAAAGCCAGGAAGAAAAAGCAACAGCTACCTTTTTTTTAAAGGAAATATTCAATAGCAGTGCAGTGATGATCTAGAGGAGAGATGGGAAGTGTGCAGGCTTCAGGCAAGTCTTCTCATGGCTTTATAAAGAAGCTAAAGCAACATGGCTGAGCTTGAACCTGCTGATGTTGGCATAACCAGAGCAGCTGTCCAGCTGAATTACTGCATTCCTTGGGAGCCTACTGTAGTTCCAGGACCATCAGTAGCTGATTAGTGACTTCAAATGTCAGAACAGAGAACATCTGCAGGCCCTGCCTGGAGAAGAAGCTGGAGCCTGGAAAGAATTAATCTAGATAAGAGTAATTACCTGCACTTACACTGGTGGGAAAGGGTAGGTGAAGGAGCAGGATCAGGAAGTTATGGGCAGAAATCCTGTGCTGTGAATAAGGCAGATCCTGTTCCAGGGTGTGTAAGCAGGATCACAGCCTGGACTACCACACCAGTTCTGCCTAAGAACAGCCAAGCCCGTGCTGGAGTGTTGGATCAGTGTTAGGTTTCGAAGAAATGTGGCCTGAAGAATGAGAATGAAGATGAAAACAAAGAGAATGGTGCCAAGACGTGGAAATCCTCACCTCTGGGGAAAGGAAAAGGGTTGTTAGCCTTGAGAAGAGAAGGACAAACACCTGCAAACACCTTTCAGAAGGGTTAGGCAGACCAAACAGAGTCCTGAGCAGTTTGTACAAAGACTAATTAATATTGTTATCAGTCGAGGAGCAGATAGGTTAGGTCCAAGCCCTGCATTTGCTGACGTCTCATCCATCCCAAACATTTGCATTGCGAGACTGAAATTTGATGCTGAAGATAGAGCAGATGCTATGCAAGAACATATGGTGCACCTCCAGGCTTCAGGTTTCATCCCACAGAGCTGACTGTCTGGCTTGTAGCGTGAAACCCTTCAGGGCAGAAAGAAGTAACACACTCATGTGCCAAAGACACAGGATAACTGCAGGTCACTGCAGTTAGGGAGAAATTAAAACTCTGAATACATGCAGCTGGTGTTCATGATGGATCCAGTTCTGTGCAAAAAACATGCACATTCTCAGCAAAAAAAGGTAACTTCTCATATATCAGAGGTACACTGCTCTCAGATCTGATCATCATAAGGAAGCTCTAGTTCATGTCATAGATATGGAGATTACTTCTGAGTTGCATCCACAGGTGCAGAGAAATCCATTGTCTTTGCTGGAAAAACCCAAGTTTGAAAGGATCCTGAGGGCTCAAATCAGCAAGAAAATACCCTTGTTATTCTTTGCCAGCCTTGAGTGACTTTGGGTGAGAGTTTGGCCGGGTTGACCCTGTATTATAGATCAAATAAGCAGCTTCTCTTCAGCAGAGTTCCTAACAAAGACGGCCAGATGCCAGCACAAGAAAAGCAGTATTTTCCCCCTGAATTTCTTAAACAGCCCTTCCCTTAGATCACCAGCGGATCAATTGTTTATTGACAGCCACTCAGCCCAAGGGGAGGGACAAGGTTTCTCGGCGCTTTGGCTGCTCTTGCAGACATCCTGGCACTTGTTTGATCGGGGGCGGAACAGGACGCGGACCTTTCCTGCCGGGCCCGCAGCCGGGTGCTATTCAGCTCCCAGAACAATGCCTGGCAGCTCCCGAGTAATTTAAACCGGCTAAAAACAGCCCAGCCTGGGGATGAATCATGAGCCATCCGTGTTTGCTGCCGCCTTTTTTCCACTCAGAGGCCTGAAATCAGCGCGGCCTCTGCTGGCAGGCAAGCGGCTCCCCGGAGAATGAGCAATAAACAACATTTTAAAGGGGTTTTCTTTCACAAGGGCTTTGCCTGCCTGAATTCCAATAAAAAGGAACTCTAGAAAGTGTGCATCCGGGGCATGAGGGATGTGCAGCCTGCTGGAAGACCTGCTGTAACTTTCATCAAAGAAACCCCAAATACAGNATTCCAATAAAAAGGAACTCTAGAAAGTGTGCATCCGGGGCATGAGGAATGTGCAGCCTGCTGGAAGACTTGCTGTAACTTTCATCAAAGAAACCCCAAATACAGAAACATTACATAGGAACAGAGGTGGTCCTTGTTATAAATGCATATTATATAGTTGGCTTTTCTCAAATATTAACATGACTACTATATGTATAATTGTACTGTATTATGTTTTATTAATAGAGTTTAGACAGGTGATGAATGTATATTTTCTGATTATACCAGAGGGTTAACAGTAAAAGACTGGGATTTTTTTTATCTCTTCTTTGTAACATCTAAACCAACCAAGCCAGAAATTATGGTCACCTTGTGACCCTTCATAAAAACCTGTTAACTTTCTGTTTTCTTACCCAAATGTAAA
>VXBB01002231.1:53130-65324 GCA_013399915.1 Illadopsis cleaveri
GCAAGCCCCCCCCCCAAAAAAAAAAAAATCAGAGGATATTTGCACCAGTTTTAGTTTATACCTCACAACATACCTAGGCTATATTTTTACTATCACAGGGTGTATTTACTACTAGGGGAATGTTACATGGTCTTTCAAACATGAGACTATTTACAGAATAGGCTGAACATTTGAGTTTAGATAAAGCTGAACAATTTTACATGTATAGGAAGTGTTATAGGCTAGCTTTCCTGTGGCTTTTAGCTAGACATCAGGCACTAATGATTTGATTAGCTCTGTACAAAGAATCACACACCATCCAAAACCCCTTGGCTGCTGGTTAGTTCCAAATTGAGAAAGCGCCTACTTGGAGCAACAGTTTGGTGGGGGCCTTGCTATCCCCATGTCACCCTCCTGGTGCCTCGCTGCAGAAGGGAATAGAAGCTAAGCTGTTGCACTAAGTCAGAAGATACTGATTAAAAGAGGATGGAATTAACAGTATATAGAAAAGACATAATGTACTGGTAGAAAGTTAGACCTCCTCAAGGTTACGCTGAAATCGTTCACGTCAGGGAAATACCGTTCTCTCCCCTGCCAGGCAAAGCTGACAGGAATTCCCTCCATCGAGTCCTTGAGAAATAAATTAAGTTCCAAGACTAAGTTAGGGAACTGTTGTACATTCAGAGTGCATCATGCCTCATGAACCTTGGCTGGGTGGCTCTGGTACAGCACTCGTGCCTTAAGCACCGTGACAGCTCAGGCTTTGGAGCCACAGTCACTGGGCAAGTTGCAGGGAAGGTCTGAGAGCTGCACACACAGATATGTTGTTTTGTGCACAATGCAAGCCTGATTTCCCCCTTAGCCATACAAATTAAGACAATATTTATCACCATACAGTTTGATATTACTTCCAATAAGTACAATATTTATTAAACATTTCTTCAGTTTTGTTACATATTGTGCAACAAATTACAATATTCTGCAGCCACAAATTATATGCAGAGTATGAAGAAACTATTAATCAGATAGTGTGATCTCTCCATTTATAATTCTACAAGAAGGAACTAGCAAATCAGATCTTACATATATCTTACTAAATTTTATGCATGGAAAGTGACAGACACTGTTGTGCTGTTTGATACAAAATGGCTAAACTTCATCTTCAGAAGACTAAACCTGACATCTAAACATGCCAATAGAAACATCAAAACAAAAATACATCCTAACCAACCACAGGAAACAGTCTGGTATCAGGAAAAGCAACAAGGATTACACGTTTATAAACCAGCACACAAAGGTTTAAAACAGTTCTGAAAATGAAGTTAGCTGTCTTGAGTCAAGGGAATAAAAAAAGTCAGTATTGACCATTTACAATCTCTGACCTTTGTGGAGACGGTAAGAATCTGTTGTAGTGCAGCTACATACAGTACAATTCAGGCAATTTTTTTTTTTTTCACTTGGGTTCAGATTGCAAATTCATTGTTGTGAGACAAAAGGGGGGAGGCAAGTTTTAGCAGCAACCTCCACTAGACTGCTTGACTGGAGTGCTCTGAATTTTAACATTGGACTTCTCTGCACCACCAGCTGTCGCTCCCGGACCCATTCGTTTTTTAATCTCGGCAGCCATGGTCATGAAAGACTGTTCTACATTTGTGGCATTCTTTGCACTGGTTTCCAAAAACGGAATTCCAAGAGAATCTGCAAATTCCTGCAAATGGAGAAACAGTCAACAGTAAGCTCATGCACAGGTTCACACCTCAGCTCGTTTCCTGGAGCACCACTGGATAACCCACGAGTTCCTGGATCCCACCCCACAGCCCAGCTCCAGTCTGAGCAGCACTCGCAGGGCAGGGCTCACTGAGCTGGAACCTCTGTGCATGACAAACCAGAGCAGGGGCTCAGCCAAGCACCCACAGGAGCCCAGACATACCTTTGCTGTTGTATAGTCTACTACTTTCTTTGTGGTCAGATCACACTTGTTCCCCACCAACAACTTGTTGACATTTTCACTGGCATAACGGTCTATCTCCTGCAGCCACTGCTTGACATTATTGAAAGACTCCTACGAGATAAGAGAACTGTAAGCAAGGCCCTTGATAAAGAGAAAAGTTCAGCACTATCCCTTTGGTCATGGCCAGGGAAGAACAGGAAGCACTGCACTTGTCCATGTGATTGACAACCATGGGACAGAACTCTCTCCCCTCACTGCCTTGGGACAGGCCATTCAGCTCCTGTTCCCAGCCCTACACCATCAGCCCTTCCTGCACTCTTCCCTTATTATTTTTCCCATATACTGAATATTCAACATCTTCTACCATCTGAGGCTGTTCTTCCTCCTCCTTTAGCAGAGATAAGAGACATGGCACAGAGCTGAAACCAGGTGCATCCCACATATTGACAAAGCATCAGGTATTAGGTGCAACCACCTTGTTGTAGACGTGGCTGGAACAACCTCTGACTGCAGAAATGATATTCCACTTAGTGACTGAACACAAGTGTTCTTTTTCTGTTAATTCAGGAAACCCTATACTTCCCAAGTGCCCTTCAAACAACTGCACCAGTTCTTCAGAGATCCTTTCAGAGAAAACACTGGCTCAGTTGTATCCTGCACACAGGCCGGCAATTTTCTGTTCCAAATGCCAGTCTTTACTGTAGAGCACAGTTCAAGTACATTCAGAAATCTTTCAACAACTTCCATCAGTAACTCAGACTTCCTGCTACCAAAGGCAGGGTGAGATGTGTTCACACAGAACAATAATTCACCTGCTCACCCAGTTTTAGGTTCAGCCTAAGATACAATTGCTTAGGAGCCACAAATCCCACTGCTCTCTTCATTTCTGTGTTTTATTTCTGCCAAACACATTCAGTTTAGCTTGATAAGCCTTAACACAACCTGTAGAACCGTGTCACTGTCTCCTGAGGATGTGCCCAGCTGTTAAATTCCCAAAGTACCCATCATCCTGGAGCAGCTGTGCAGGCAGAGGCTGAGCACGTACCTGATCTGTAACATCATACACAACTATGATGCCATGAGCTCCT
The DNA here is from genome assembly GCA_013399915.1 of Illadopsis cleaveri. Classification (NCBI taxonomy): domain Eukaryota; kingdom Metazoa; phylum Chordata; class Aves; order Passeriformes; family Timaliidae; genus Illadopsis; species Illadopsis cleaveri. The sequence continues at coordinate 56,149 of VXBB01002231.1, forward strand.
CGATAGTAACTGGAGGTGATGGTCCGGAACCGCTCCTGTCCCGCCGTGTCCCACTGCAACACAAGGGACAAGTCAGCTCCTGCAGGCCTGAGCCACTGCCCAGCAGCAGCTGCCAGAAAAACAGCTCAGCACCCAGCCAGCCACAACCATCCATGCCACAGCAGGGGCTCTGAGGCTGTACACATCAAACAGGATCCCAGGAGATCACATATTGGAACTGAGAATTACACTTTGTAGGCACTCTTCAAAAGTGCTCATTTGTTTGGTTTGAGCCAAGTGTAGTCAAGAGAATCTCTCTGGGGAGAACATGAAGCAGTTCTGACCCATGAAGAAGCCACGGTTCAGTGGTTCAGAAGAGCAAACACAAGCCAGGACTTGAAAACCTGCTAGGAATAAGGTCAGAGAGCTGCAGGTCTCTAACATGACCACTCTCTTCAACTTCCTTGGCACACAGGCTTCAGCAAAGGCATTTAAAGGCAACAACTCAAACCAAACTTGGTCCCCTTCTCCTGCTGGGAGAGTTAAGAAAGGACATGAGGTGCTTGACCTCGTCTCCCACCCAGGGCAGGAGCAAGACTCACCCAAACATTTCTCTCCCTGGAGCTGTGTCAAGAGCAGGGCTGGCTGTGTATTAAAAACACACTCTCAGACACACTGCAGCAGTGACAGCATTCCCAGTGGGCTGCTCTACTCAGGACAGTTACATTAGAGTCTGGAGGCTCAGGCTTCTGGCTGTAAGCTGGACTCTGCTCCACCACTCTGAACCCCTGAGTCATTGCCTTCAAGTCCTTACAGCCTCTGCCTGAGCTGGAAGCAGTGGCTGACAAGGAGTGTCTGACCTTGCACAGATATTAGATTTCATCACACCAGTCACCCTTTTAGAGTGCTTCAAGATTAAAGAATTGCCAAGTCTCTTCCCCTGCTTATTCCAAGTTGAAAGGCCAAAAGCAGAACCAGAAAACACCGCCCAGTGCTGAGGCAGCCTGGCCAGTTAAAAGCCTTTGTGTCACTTTTTCCATTCAGGTCAACAAAAGCAGTTTCCAGCACTTAAGACAGTGCAGCCTGGTAGTAACAGCTGCTGTGGAATTCAGGCATCTTGGACAACTGTGTGGTATTCCTGCACTCACACAGATCCTGGCTAAATACTGCAGAACTACACCAGTTTTGATATGAGAGCACTCCAGCACAGAATCTCCTCTTCCAGGCAAACAGCCTTGATAATAAACACCCTTCTTTAAGGACAGGTCATGGCAAGTCTTGTGAAAACTGCCTCACCTCTTGTAACAGGGAAAATACCCCTTGTATCTGAATGTATTTTAAGGTACAAAGGTGACCACCAATAGCTGTGGATGTAACTCTGTGCTCCAACAGGCTGAAGCACACAGGAGTTGAGAAATACTACTTACTATCTGAAGCTTGATTGTTTTCCCATCTAGTTCTATAGTTCTGATTTTGAAGTCCACACCAATCGTGCTGATGTAACTTTCTGTGTACGTGTCATCCTAGGAGAGAGAGTGAACAGAAGTCAAGCCAGCTGCACCTCTTCTGCAGTCACCTACTTCATTATGCACCAGGCAGACCAGCTACTTCATTTCCTTGTAAAACCAGCCTGATCTCTCATGGCAAAGTCCAGGAGGAAGCCAAGCATTTCCACCAAGTATTTACTTTCCAAAAATTCTGCAGCTTTTAAAAGCACCAACCAGACTCGTGTTTCAAAATCCACTCCAAAAAAAAAAAAAGCCTCTTTTCTGGAAATCCTGTAGTGTCAAGTCCTTGTGAGCTGCAGTGTAAAGAACAGTCTTTGCTCGAGTTGGCAGACTGAAGAGCTACTTAGAATAACCACTAAGGTTATTGAAACACATCACATTTTCATTTTCCTTTGATGGTTTTTCATCTGTGTTACACAGCAGCTACCTAGAACAAGTCAGAGGCTCTGTCTCAGTCACACACGAGTGTCAGATCCTCTGCTGCTGGTTGCTAAGGCAGGTTAGAGTTACAGCTGGAGTACTGGTGCTGAGACCTCTGCTCTCATCCTGTGTCCACACAGGAGGGAAAACTCTGCTTCAGCAGCTTGCAGAGCCCTGGCTGCAGCCTCCAACAGCCTTAAGGCACACAGAAACTGCTGGCTCAGTCTTTGCTACCTTCTAGTGACTGTCAGCTTGTCAGCATGAAGGAGGTTTTTATTCCTCAAGTACCCAAAGGATAGAACTTCATGTACAATGTACCACAAAAAAGTATCACAAAAGCCAGGGATTCCTCTGGGCTGTGAATGAGAGACATCTCAGGTAATACATCCAAATCAGGATAAAGTATGAAGCTTTTCAGAATGACATGACATTCATTTCCTTAACATTTCAATAGTCCAAAGGGTATGTTTGAAAAAGTTTAGCCTACAGCAGCAAGGAAACACAGGTGGGGTGTTCTGTGGTAATTCCTTATGTCAGGGTAAAACAGCTTAGTTGGAAAAACACATCTCAAAAGGAAAAGGCCACTCAGCTGAAGAAACACCAGATAACAGAGTACAAAAAAGAAAAGTTGGATTATTCACATGAAACCAAAATCAATTCTAAAGTATCTGCAAGAGAAGCAGGCTAGACTGCTCTGGGAGTGCTGCTCCAGCTGTGGTGTCACTTCCAACCCACTGCCTCCATGCCGTGAGCAGAGCAGGTGACATCCTCCTACCAACAGCAGCCACAGTGGCTTTAACTCAGGCTGTCTGTACCCCCAGATCACCATTTCACATCCATAATATCAGGTACAACAGGCTCCTTCCAGAGGTGCCCAGAGAAGTCCTCAGGCTGTGAAAGCAAAGCCACCATCCTGCAGCAGTGTCACACTCAGGTTTCTGAGTTCATGCCCCACATCCTGCTGCCCCTCCTCCCATGGCAATGTGAAGCTGCACTTTGGCATGGACAGAGATAAGAAGTTCACTGGACTTCAGCTTTTTCTACTAAAAGTCAAGTCAAACCCATTTTATATTTTCTTGTTGACAGGAAAACTAAAGCCAGAACAGCTCAGCAGCAATTTTAACATTCACTAAAGAAAGCAGAAGGCCTTAATATTCCTGGAGTATTATTTACATTACTTCTCTGGTAGGTCTTTTTACTGCAGACATCAAACTTCATCTGGCTGAAATGTCCTTATCAAGTAGTCACTGATCAAGGTCTGTACTCCTCATGCCTAAGGGCACACCCTCAGAATTCCTTCCATCCTCAGCATTCTACCACCACTGTAATGATGGAAGTTAAATTAAGGTATCTTGTTCTCAAGTAACAGGAAAATTAGAATTAATCTTGGACATATTATTGGTATTATTTCCTTCCAATTTAGTCAAAAACTAGATCAGACAGACACAAATTCAGAAGACAGGAGGAGTTTGCAATACTGTTCTTATTCTTTGGCCTGTCAGACATCAGCCCAGCTACCTGAAGGGAAGTTCTTGCTAAGTACCTCTTTTACATAGTTGCCAAGCATGATCACTTACTGCAAACCTAAGTAGAAGGCAAGATTTCCCAACACCGGAGTCTCCAATCAGAAGTAGCTTGAATAAATAGTCACTGCAGAAGGAAAGAAAAAAAAATTAGGTCACTTAATGAAAAACACTGTCAAGAATGAAGTTCCTTACAGCCAGTATGTTATGATTTTTGAGAAGGGTAAATTAATTCACTGCTAGGGACATCACCTACAACTCCAAGCTCCTCTGTTCAGTTTAGAAATTCACAATTGACTTGGTCAGGGAAGCGTGAGGGAGATGCTCTGAACACAGCACTGTTGTGTGGAACTGTGCCTTCCTGGGAAGTTACTCTGAGGATAATAGCAGGAGTAGCTACAGTCCTACCTCAGCCCTTTGTGGTGTAGCTGAGATGAAAATCATGCTCTGCAATGGAGTGCAAGCCCCTTGTCTGGCTGAGTACCTCAAACAACACACAGGTGGGAACAGCCTGCTGTCCTGCAGGGCCATTATCATCTTTGCCCTCTGGACTCAGAGGTTTGATTCCACTGCCCAGTTTCACCAACACCAAGGAGCTGCCAAACCCAGGCAGTTCTTCACTCATATTTAACTTCCAGCAGAATGTTACAGCACAGCTGGATCCCCACCTTACAGCAGACTGTGAGCAGTGACCAACACCACAGCTGCCTTCCAGGCAGTGAGCAAAGCTCAAGTCATTTCAGATGAGGATACATCTCTGGGGGATGGCAGTGTGGTATCAGTAATTCTCCAGATACACTGGAAGAATTGACAAATCTTGTGCTTAATGTTGAGCCTTCCCAACATTAAAGAACAAGCACAGTGTCACCGACCAGCCTACATTTACACTTCAAAGAGTAGTGAAGATTTCACTGTTGGCAAAGTAGGAGTTTTTGTCCTAGTCCTGAGACTAACGGGGAAATTTCATGCTGGAGAAGAAGTAACAGAGAAAAACAACAACCCACCACTTACACAAGTTGGTGTAGTACTTGAGAGACAAAATAACTCATTCTCAGTTGACCCAGGACTAAGTTCTGTTCTCACTGCACCACCACAGTCCAACAGCCATATTCTTCTGCCCACTTAAGCAAGGTGAGCAAAGATGAAGGATATGTGAAGTGCCTGAAGTCAACTGTCCCCACCTATTATTCCCTAGAATGGCCAGTGCCTGTGGCTGGCAGGAATCCAGGCAGGAAACTCCTCCATCCCCAGCTGCTGAGAGCCAGGCAGATGGGCCAGCACAGCTTCTCAGCACTGCTCTGCTCAAGGGCCCCAGTGCTCTCACCTGGCTGGGCCCAGGCTGCAGAACACACCCAGCTCCAGCCTCTGCAGCACTTCTGCCCAGCCCAGAGAGGAGCCACCAGTGCTAAATGTGGCAGCTAATAACCCAATCCTTAAAAATGCAACCTTTCCTAACAGTGCACAGCTAAAAGCATTAAAGGCATTAAAAAATAAAGTCCAAGGATACCTGGCAGTTTACAGTCTCAGAATTTACCACTCCACATGACAAGTCATGAGCTACCACAAGGCAAGGTGGCTTCAGGAGAATGAAAACCCAAACTGTGCAGGGGACAGGGGTTACATCACCCCACAACCCACCCATCTCAGCAGGTTGGAGGTGGCTGAAGCACTGTTACTGCCCAGAAAACTTCTCAGCCCCAAGAACGGGGTGAAACTGTAACCTGGAGACCAAGGAGCAGTACCTGCTCCAGGACCTGCCCCACTGTCACACCTATGCCTTCTTCCCCACCACTGTGCCTCAGCTTTCCCTCAGCTCCTTCCAACTCCAGCAGGAACTCTGGGTTGCTCAGTTCCCTACAAACACAGAATCTTCAGCAATCCTGAAGTCAAATTATTAGGCACAGCTTGCAGCATGTTATAATCCCCTTGAGAATATTAACAGAATATTAGCACTGTTATTGTCTTCACTAAAATTAGTGGGGAAAAAAGTTAACTCCTTCCTGGCAGAGGTGAGGCTTCAGCTGTGGGTCTGAGATCCACTTAAAAACCTCCACTTGTTTCCAAGAGTAATTCAGGTTCCCCCAGGCCCCAAAACATGAAAAGTTGTCTTCCTGTGTCACTCCTTGTGCTAAAAGCAGCTCCCAGCCAAACCTACCCATCAAATCTTAGAAACAGGCACTCATGAACAACAGTCACAGTGTGCACACAGAACAAATGTGAAGCTAATGCAACAAGAACTCAAGCCTGAAATCCTGGGTTTGATATCTTTGCCATTCAGCAGTCCCCACTTTGGGCTTCAGTATTTCCACAACCACAGAGACACAGAGTGGTGTGAAACCAGCACCAAAACCAGCAGCAGCACAGCTGGAAACAGCCTTTACTGAGTCAGCTCTGTCTCTGACCTTAGAAATGGCTGCTGTGTCACAAAAACCCAATTTTGGTGCTAAGACTTTCATTGGTTTGGGAATAATGCAAGACTTTAGGAATTTAGGGTTTTAATTTTTTAGAACACTCCATATTCCAATATTATAGGGCCTTCCTTTTCAAGTACAGCTTAAAGCTTCATAAGATCCAAGTCCCAAGACCTTTTAAAATATAGCAGGTGCCTATTTAGGGCCATAAGAACCAAATGTGCAGTTTGTTAGACAGAGTGTGATGCTTGAGACAGCTCTTGGGTACAGCAACAGTTTGAAATCAAAATTTTCAAAAGCTACAAAAATTTACAGAAACCTATTTCTAGACTGAGCTACACCAATAGAATATTTGGGTAAAGGGCTTCAGTTGTAGAGGCTGAACAGGTTATTTGGTATTTACTCCTGAAGAGCCACACAAACATTTCTGAAGCCACTGAGTTTCAGACTTAAAACTCATCAGCTCCTCCAGTTTAGGGAGCCTTCATAAAGCTGGCTGAGCTGTGCAGCACAGCCTTCTCCCAGCTCCTTGGGAGACAGTGGGAATTCAGGTTAATCATTCAATTATTTCTCACCATTGACAAAAGCCAGAGTCATCCCTGGGTCGTTTAAAAGAGCAGCAAGGCAGGTGGGGACGGTGAGTAAGAGTGAACCTTTCAAATCCTCCCCATAACTTCCTCTTGCCAGAAAGATAAAGGACAAAGATGTTAAATGTAACTGCCTCTTGCCAAAAAAAAAAAAAAAAAAAAAAAAGCACCTCCAAACCAGCCCTGTTGATGTTTTGAGCAGTGCAGCACCCTCTTCATACACACAGGTCCCACGTCAGCGAGTCCAGGAAATCAAGTTGAGGACAGACCTGGCCAAAGCTGTGTGGAACAAGGGAGCTGTGGGCCTCTGAGATACTGTTGTTTATCTAATTTATATAAGGGGATTTTTGAAATGCCAGCAAGGTTTGATGCCAAAACAGACAAGGCAAGGTAGTCATCCCTCTGCAACAAGGAACTGCTGCAATTGGCTTGAATCACTGTAAACAGGCACTCATGGCAGCCTCAATCCCCACTCTCTGTTCCACCACCCCAGAAACTTTGGAGAGGAGCATGACTGTCACTCTGATTACACACTGTTTGTGGAAGACACGGTGCCACTTTGCATGGCAGATTGCTGTTTGGAAAGGTTAGAACACAAACACTTTCAGATGATTCCAGCGACCCAGGAGCTGTCACTCAATTGGCATCTGCTAACCACCATCACCCAAGACTGAAACCCACAAACACTTGTGAAAAATGCAAAAAGAACCCCCCCAAGATTTGCTCCAAAACCCAGTGAGTTTCCCCATCTGTGCTGGAAGGTATCTAGAACAAGATCCAGGCAGAACATTGATCTGACCAAGAGTAACTCCTGGTAGCACTTGGACCTGCACCCACAGCGTGTTTATGCCACATGCAAATTGCAGAAGGGCAGGAAATGCTGAACCTGACGTGATCTAGTCACAACAGAGTCAATATTGACATTCTGCTCACTCCAACACTGCCAGGGAGGGAGGGAGGAACAGAGGGAACACATCCCAGTGCTGGGTGGGCAGGTGTTTGCAGAATTGAGCTTCCAAACACTAATTTTAATATCTCATCCAGCCAATCTAGAAACTAACAGTCCACTCAGCTGTCCAACAGCCCTGAAGCTTCAAGGAAACTCTCAGAAGCACAACTCCCCTTCAAACCTTTGCATGAGCAGGACATAACCCTGTAGCTTTACCAGCAAAGCTGAAGGAAGGAAGTCTTCAGTTAGAAATTTTAACTAGCTATCCCACTGCCTTCTGCCCAGGAGAGAGGATTTGGGGCTGCAGCCTGATCTGAGGCTGTGATAGGGAAGTGAGAATGTGTCACATTATAGGCAAGGCACTTCTGAGAGGACAAACGGACTATCTCTTACAGGGAACTAGAAGGAGCAATGTCATAATCCCTTAAATCTCCTTCCTGTTTTAACAGGGATCCAAGCACACACACGACAGTGACAGGTACTTTCTGGCCATCCCACCACACCCTTCCCATCTCCTCCCCTCATCCTGCCCACCCCGCCCTCTCAGGAAGTGCCAATTTAACACTGCGGGGTAATCTCAAACTGCAGCTTTTCCTCTCTGTTTCACTTTCAAGAACTCAGCACTCTCCACTGAGAATGTCTCTGAAAACACTCAGTACCTCGTTGCAGGGACCTGCCCTCTGCATCATTCTAGAGGGCTGACAGACTGCAAGAAAGGAAAAGAAAATCTGTGGGAAAAGCTCCCTCCAACTCATTTCTCTTAGTGGCCTGACACCCTGCAGGCAATTTCCCCACTACAAAACTCAACAGTCTGCAAGGTAAATTTGAGTTTAACTCTTGAGAGCCATTAGAACCACAAGGCATCAGCACTTTGTTGGTTTTTCATCCACTGCCCACCTCCAGCTGCTGTTTTGGTGCTGTCCAAAGCTACAGGAGCAAGTTTGTGATGTAACCTTGCCAAGATGTAACTCGAGTTCCTGGCTGTACCTCCCGGGTGTCACCGGCTCCCTCACCAGCCGGTGACTCCTTGTTTGCTCCTCAGGTGATTTTAATGGACTCAGAGTGCTTGCAACCAACCCCAGGGACAGGAGTGGAGACCACAGGAGGCACGGTCACAGCAGTCAGATGAGAGGATGAAATTGTGGGTGTCCTCCAAGAGAGAATATATGGATATCCAGAGCAGCAATGTCACACCACACGAGCATTTCAGCACCAGAGCCACTCCAGTGGCATCAGATGGGACAGTGGCTTCCCCACCTCAAACTGGGGTGCCAGCAAAGCCAGCATCTGTGAAAGGATCCTAAACACACCCTACAAGGCTAAAGGATTGGAAACGCAGCAGCTGGTGTTTTTTTGAACTGCTTTCTAAACTAAACCTAAGTCCCTCCTCTAACTCATAGGAGAAAGTCTTGAACAAAATCAAAGTTTATTGTTGCCGACAGCCTGGTGGGCAGGACACGGCTCCCCGAGTTTCCAGAATACAGACAAGCCCTGGGCAGAGAGCTCAGACAGCCCGACTCCCGAGCAGGCCAGCTGAAGAAAAAGGCCATACCCGCACAACGACCCTCCCAAAAACCCCTCGTGTCGTCACCAGGTTTTCTAAACAAGTTCTCTTTCAGCTGGAAACAGCCCCAAGAGCGTTCTATTATCAAGTCACAGCGTTGCAAAACCTCCATAGGCAAGAAGTGTTTTGCAAGAGCCATGTGACACACACATGACTCGCAGCTAAAGCGAAGGGTGGACCCCTGGCTACGGGGCCGCGGCCGGCCGGGGGGATCGCCTTTCACCGTGTGTCCCCC
>VXBB01002231.1:65693-91049 GCA_013399915.1 Illadopsis cleaveri
CGGGGCCGCGCCCGGGCTCCATCCCGGGCTCCATCCCGGGCTCCGTCGCTACTCCAATCTCTTTTCCCGTCTCTTCTTCCATCTCTGCCAGCAGCAGAGTCCATCCCGGTGCGGCCCGGGCAGGCCGTTATCTCTCCCGATGGTTCCCTTTGCTCCGCGCCCAGCGGGCCGCAAGGCGAGCCCCAGCCCCGCCCGGTCCGACGGGCTGTCGGTGTCTCGGCCCGTGCCCGGCGCTGCGGAGGGCCGGGAGAGGCGGCCCGGGAGGGAGGGGACAGCGTGCGGGACAAGGCTGGCTGGGAATCCCGCCAGGCCTGCGGCTGCAGGGAGGCGGCGAGGAAAGGGAGACGCCGCTCTGGCGCCCGTTCCGCCGCTCCGCTCCGCGCCGGTGGCGGGCGGCGATGGAGGCTTTGCCCTGAACGTGGGAAGCGCATCTGGAGCAGCGCTGGGCATCTTTAGCTCCTCTACGGCCTGTGTTCTTCACAAGCGTTAATAAGTCGCTGTCCCTTTTTGCGTCTTTTACCAAAAAAAATCTGCCATTGCATCTTTTATCAAGCATTACCACATTTCTCACTACATTCTTTAGGCACAGTAAATATTTCTACGCTCCAGTGACTGCTGGGGAGCCGGCATCTCGGGATCTCCGAGCAAGCAACCTGCTAAAGCTGGAAGATTTCACAATACAGGGGACTGGTTTTCTGGTCAACCGCTTTTAACAGTCTCACCGAATAGAGAATTGTATTGCTGACACTTTAAGTTGTTGATGTTCTCGGGTTTATTCCTAGCAAAGGCCTGGCCTTTTCAACAGCATCAGAGAGAGCACAAGTGCTGCAACAGTGTTCACATCATTCCAGCCTCGCACACGGGGCACTGCTAAACCTTACAAGTCTTAACAGCTCCTTGTAATCAGCTCGGGAATTTAAATCCCACCACTAAATACATATTACCCGGCGTTATTCCATGACAAAGGGCACAGTATAATACACTGACCAAAGTTTATCTTCCAACCAGCTCAAAGGATAGGAGGAACGATCGGCAAAGGGACTGTGAGATCACTGCAACATCCAGGGCAGGGGTGTGTGTGCAGGGCTTGGGCTACAAGCTGGGAGGTGTTACTGCAGACATCCAGGTGTTAATGTGCTCCATGCCCAGGGACTACTAGAATAACCGACAGGAATTGGTGTCTTTCACTTGGACAGCATCAGGATAGAGCTGAAGCCCCAGAGGAACTGGAAATTGCGCTCTTGTTCCTTTTTCTGCCCACAGTAAGATGAAGAAAAGCCACTCATGCTGCACACATCTTCGAGGTTTTAGTGACGTTCAGTTCCTTACAAAAAAGCTGATAAAGTGTGCTGGCTGCAATAGGAAACACTGAGCACTGGTTACACAGGGTTTGGGTTTCCTCTGCTCTCGCTCTGCCGGTTAGGTAACGCAATCTGCACTTGAATCTACCACATAACTTGCTGTACGTTCTATTGTTTCTGTGGGGGTCACTGCTGAAGTTTCCACTTTCCTTTCTCTATTACTTTGTGTATCTGTGAAACAATGCCCCATTTGTTTGATGCTTGCCATCAGAAATCCCGTGAATCCTTCAAAATGGGCTCAGCTCTCTGGTACAGTAGTTCTCCTTAGGCACTCCATGGAAGGTGACCAGATGTGCAGGAATACCCCAGATGACAAACTTCATTTAGCAGACAGCAATTTGTTCCCTGCTGAATACAAACATTGGTTTTGCAGGGACATTTTTAACATTTGTGCTTTAACTTTTTTCTACCCCAGATGACAAACTTCATTTAGCAGACAGCAATTCGTTCTCTGCTGAATACAAACATTGGTTTTGCAGGGACATTTTTAACATTTGTGCTTTTAACTTTTTTCTACCCCAGAGAAACAAGAAGCTCCAACCACCCCAATTCCTTACTCTGGTGTGAGGAATAATGCTCACAAGCCACAATAAATAGGACTCTGCCACATATAGCACTGCATAAATGTACCCAGCCAAATCAGAGAAGACACAGGGACAAACCAACACCAGCACCAGCTAACTATGAGATTGCAAATTAGATTTACTTCTGAAGTAGGGCACGGGTTAATAAGACTGTGGGAAGCTGTTTCATTTCAGAGAAATAACAGCTTCCGTGTCTAAAAGCATATTTAATCTGTGTGACTGTCTGGGCAGTGTGGCAGCTGTAGCAGCCCATGGCTGCAGGGTGTAAGGGCAGAGGGAAGAAGAGGGAAGAAGAGGGAAGAAGAGGGACTCCTCCAGCTCTGCAGGAGGTGCACGGGGTGGCTTTCTGCTTCCTGTGTGGCTGGCTGAGGTCACCTGCTGCTGTGGTGTCACCTGGTGCCGTTGTGTCACCATCTGCAGCTGAATGTCTGCACGTGTCACCCGTCTGACTGGATGAGCAGGCTCAGGACCCCTGCCTGGTTTCTGTCTGGGATGGCAGAGATGATTTATAACCCTCTATCACATTCTGTCCTGTCCCTCCTCCTGCCTTCAGGGCTTACTCGTGGTTTGTCCTGAGCACCTCGAACCACTGGGGGGTCAGAGGGGCCTCTTTCCTGCTAACAGGAGTTTAATGCAGTATCAGATGCCAGCTGGGGGGACATTATTCATACACCTTCAGGCCTGAGTTCTGCCTGTGAAAAGAGAGCTTTGTTTTACCCTGTCAGTAAAATCAGCTGCAGAATTTCCTTTGGCTTGGGCTGTAGTGCTCTACCAGAGCAGCCAAGGAAAAGCCATGAGCACAGACTGGTTCCACCTGTAACCAGCTTCCTCGGTCCTGTCCACCCTGGGGCAGCATCCTGACCCAGTAATTCGTGTTTTTAAGGTTGAACTCTGCTGGTTCCTGGTTCCACTCAGGTGATTTGCCCTCCCCTGCTCCCATCTCTCTCCTCCCCAAGCCACAAAAGGCCTGTGCCAGAGGAGCTCTGGGGAATGAGGGGACAAGTGGACAGAAGATGGGAGGGAGAGAGAAAGCAAGCTTCAGGGGCTGCAGTCAGGTGTAAGAGGGGAAAGGAAGGAGGAAAAACAGCACAGATGATGGAGGAGAAGTGTTACAGCTGCATGAGCCCAGGATTTGCACTGCAGTACAGAGCCTCCATTCCCAGGGGACTGTCAGTGGGACTGGGATGGGATCACCTGCAGAGAGCAGCAACCTGCACAGGATCCATTCTGCCTTTCTTTTCTGCCCTTATTTTTAAGGAAATCGTTCATATTTTTAAGCTGTATAACCACACCACATAGTCACAGGGCAAAGGAAGGTTTCAGGTGTGCTATCTGGCACTCTACCACAATTTTACCCTGGAAATGTCTTTCCTTCCCCTGCATAACAGTTCTTGAACCAAAGGTAGAAGGAATTGGGCTCCTGACCCAGAACTGCCCCCCCATAAAGCTGTCACGTCAGCACAGCAGAGCTCAGAAATCATTTGGCCCCTGGACTATGTATAAAACAACAAAAAAAAGTAATACAGGGATTTATTTGCCCTCCTGCCTTTCCCTTCCCCCTTCTCAGTGTCTGGCCCGTGGAGTGGGAAGCTCACAGGCTGACAGATGCACAGCAGCCTCGGGAGAAGGTCAGGAACACACAACATTGCTGTTGGCTGTTTGGATCCTGGGAGTGCTGGGGAACAAACACTGATTTCAGCTTATCAATAGCAGCAATAGTGTCTCTCTGGCCTCGCTGGCAGTCCTCCCATGTGCCTAATTTCTCTGCAGGACTTGTCAGCTACCAGTGTTTTTCAGACAATATAACCAAGCCATTTCAGATGTGTTGGCAGCACACCTAAAATGGTGTCAACAAATTCTTCCTATTAATCCTTGATTTAGGAAGTAAAGGACAAGGGAGAAGTAAATTGCTGGTGGACCTATGATACCCCTGGGAGGGAAAGTACAAATGTACCCATACTCAGATGTAATAAGATGTCTGAAAAATAATCCTGGAGAGGACAATGGTATTCTGGAACTCTTTAACAGAGCTGCTCCACTATCACACTTTGCTTAAGGGAATTTACTGCTCTGTGAATCACCAGGAACAGGCTGATGTCCAGCTCTGCCTCTCACTTTGGCTGGACATCTGGCCTGTGCTTTCACCTCCCACAGTGAGGGGAATGGAGCCCAAGGTTTCACACAGGTCCCAATCACAGGCAGGAGACCAGAGGTTCCAGCAGGGTGGAGTGTCAAGAGCACTTGGATGCAAAGTGATAGCAGGATGCTCAGGGAGCAGATGTCCAACCCTGGTGAGCTAAATCTCTTTTGGGAAACTTCTAGGAGGAGATCTAGCACCTTGTTCTGGTTCCTTTCTTCAGGCCTAGTTTGCTTCAGTATTGCTGTGAGCACACTTGTGTTTTTAGGGCAACTGTCAGCCAAAATTGAAGTAGGAATTTATGTTGAGCAGGACATGAAATACTGTAATAAGCAGGTTACCTATTAACTTTGATATCTTTCTGTTTTACTTCACACTGTTGCCACAGTTCAGATCTTGATTTCACAATATTTTGCAAAACTGACAATACCACATTTCGTATTGTATGAGTAGCCATGGAGGAAGTAGAAGGGTTTGGGAGCTGGAGTTTCTGGGACACAAGCCTCTGGAAGCAGGGTAATATTGCCAGCTTAGGATAGCAGCTGTCCTAATACTAAATATTAAATATTATATATTTATTTAATACTATAGAAATATTTTATATAGTATTTTAAATTTATTTATTATATTAAATACTATAATCATGTTTAGCAAACATGTTTTGCTAAAATCATGCAAAAAAGAAGGTTAGAAGAGACTCCAAGAGATGATCTGCTCAGTTCCTCTGCTTCAGCTGCATCTATTTGAATCTCAATAGTGATATTCTTGAAAACGTCCAGATATGACAATTCCACTGTTCCCACAGGCCATTTATGACAGCACCCACAAGAAAGGTAAAAAAAGCTCACTGCTAAAATGATTCTAAGGATAAATTAAGCAACTTAGGTTTTTACTTAAGGCTGCCAGTAGATTCAGTACATTTTACTTCATCTGTTACATCCTGAGCATCTTTCCAATTACAATCTTCAGTGCCCCAAGCAATAAGGAAGATGCAGCTGGAGCTAACATGCTGAGTTTCTGTGGCTCTGTGCCAGCTGAGGATCTGGCCTGTTTGTTTTTATAATGGCAGCTCAGGATCTGGACCACAACTCTGCCACAGGAGGTTGGGCTGGGAGGGTGCTGTCTCCTGCTGTCCTGCTGGCAGCACTCATCTCCTTGCAGCAAATGAACCCTTTATTCCTGCTGCAGACCTTGGTTCACCTCCTCACAGCCATGGGGGCAGAGTCCTGCCTGGAAGCACACCGGGAAAGGGCCCAGAAACACAAGGATTGCTGAAGTGAGAGTCACAGAACTCCCTGCAGGTACTGCCCAGGGCTGTCTTCTCCCTCTGACTCACAGATCGCAGGGTAGTGCTCTCTGGAATTTGGCCTCTCTGCTCTTTGCCTAGGTATCTGTTTGCTTAAGAGCTCGATTCATCAGCCAATTACCATCCCAATGCTCTGGCACGTAGTCAGCCAGCTGGGCTGGCATCTCCCTGCCTGGCACCGGATGTTATTGAACACTGACATTGATTTAACACTGAAGGTTGCTTTATTGGGTCTTGTAGGTGCCTTTGATGCCAGAGTTCTGGGAGGCAGTTTCAGCCTCCGAAGCTGAAAAGCTTGTATGTTGTTACACATGTGAGTGGCACCCCGAATTGGCAAAAGGATACATTTCTAATGAAAAGGAGCAAATTAAATCAATGGCTGTGCTTTCTTTCAGCCTTCATTCTACTCCCTACTTTTCTTCCCAATCAGCTTTTGTGCCACCAGGCTCTCTTCTGACCTCTTCCCTTTCAAAAACTTTCTTCTCAATTTTTCTTTGCTCATGACCCTCCTCTGTTTGCTCATCCTTTTTACACACCTGCCCTGCACAGCATCTTCAATACTTTCTGTCTTGCTTACAGGGGGCTGCAATGTGCAGTTCAACAACAGAATGCCTCCCTTGTCTCATGGCCTGACATTGATGATATCATTTCACACTTTCCATGATCTAAACTTTGAATCTCTTTGTGGTTTTTTTGTCTTTCTTGGCCCTTGGCATTTTGTTCTCACCCTAATCATCCCTTGGAGTCTCCATCTAACTTGGTTTGAGGCATTTATGAGCAGGCTTGTGACAGCAGCCGCACATGCATGTACAATTTAGTGTCAGGAGAGAGAGTCTCAGACCTCTGTGATGACATTTGGGTCTGCAATTGCATTAGAAGACAGTCTTCTGGAATTATCTGTTTCCATGGTGGCTACAAATGCAGGAAGGAGGAGCCACCTCCCACACTACCCAGGAACAAATGCCTATCTTCAGGAGGAAAGGACAAGCAACTTTTGCCAAGCTCCACAGGCACTTTCCTCTCCCCACAGGATTAATCTGGAGTCCTGCCAAGGCAATGGTTAGACACAGGCTTTGGGAAATATTGTTACAGCTCAAAGATGCAGCACTAACTAGACATCAAGACACAGGATGTTCTGTTCAGGGCTTGGGCCTCCACAGCCTTGCAAGCAAAGAAGTCTTTCTGAAAACCCTTAAAATTCTTTCTTACAGCTGCATTTTTCTTGCCCATACTTTCTTTTTAGTGTGATACATTTTATGCCTAAAGATGGCAACAGAGAGAGAAAAAAAAAAAGCAGCCAACAAGTCCACTTAGTGTACCCAAAGTTCTGAATGAAACCTCCATTTGATGTTGTACTTTTCTGTAAACAGGTACATTTTAGCTCAAGGGTTTTACTTTGTTAAGTGTTCTGGGATTTGGGGAGATTTGAAAATAAGCTTACATAACTGGTTTATCCTATCAGTAATGCTGATAACTGCATACCTTCACTGGCTGGCAGACTAAACTTTGAGTAGTCATACACTAAATTAAACTAACAATCAACAGAAAACCAGATGGGATTCCTCTTTTATTATTGTTATTCAGCGTGAATCCTTCAATGTAACAAGAGCTCAAGGTAAAAAGCTCATGCTCTGCTTTGATTCAGCTTCATCTTCACCCTAACACAGGCCAGGCAGAACTAAGTGAGGGCAGCTTACAGGCCTCTCAGTGACAACCTTTATTTAAAATCCTTCTGATGTCTGCTCAGGATTAGGCATCATCCTTATTATTTCAAACAGAAGCTCATCATTTGTATCATATGAGGTTACATTGCTGCAGTCCTGTGAGAAGCATGGGACAGAGCACTCTAATAAGTCTTTGAAGAAGCAAAGAACAGTGAAATAATGGGATTTTTGGTAGCAGATTTTGAAAAAAAAAACCACAAAAAGGGCTTCATTCTGCTTAAAACATTAATCAGTGAATTCAAGGGGTAAAACTCTTCATAGTGGTAAAGCCAGTATGAAAATCAAGCATTCAGTGGGTCCATAAATGGTAAGGAACACAGCCTCTGCTTTACTGAGACAGGTACCCCTCTAGGCTCCAACAAACCCTCTAGGCAACATGTTCTATTTTACACATTTGCAAATTTTGAAGACCCATCTGTGAGTAAAAATGAGTCCAGCCAGGGGTCCTTTATCTGGATTGCACAAAGCCAAAATTAGGAAATTACGCCCAAGATTCAGCAAAGTGTGGAAAATCTCCCATGTAATTCAAAGTTTTAATGATTGGTTGAATTTGTTTTCCTTCTCTCAATTTCTTTTTCTCTTCTTCCTCTCTCTCTACTCCTCCTCCTTCTTCTTTTTGCTTTTTTAATTTATTTTTCTTTTTATGACTGCACCGTGCCTGCACTGACTTGGTAAACCTACCCATACTATTTAGACACACCCAACCCAAGTAAAGCAAGAAACTCTTAAATTCCATAGAGATGTTTCATTTTCAAGCTAAGAGGCAGCAACATTTAATTACTAGCAGGCTAATCCTGCAATCATCACTCACCACAACCACTCAACACATGGAAGGGTGCTAAATTGATTCTAAATAGCACTGTGTAATGACTGACAAACATAAAAAACAAACAAACAAGAAAGCAAAGCTGTTCAGATAAAGGATGTGTTCTGAAATGTGGTGGAAAAGCATGAATTAAGACTCAGATATGCACAATGGCAGGTAATTTAGACCTAGGTTGATTTCCAGGTATACCAGAATGTTTGTCCCAAATCTCACAGGCTGTTTACCTCACCTATTAGTCACTTATGGATTTTTTGGTTTCCTTCCATGGCTGAGAGGGAGAGTAGCTGCACTAATTCATCAATAGGATCCTTTCCATGAGACCAGCCACAGTATGGATTGGCATTGATGAAGCAGCTCTCCAGGTTCTTCCTGAAAGCAAGCAAAAGGAGAGAGAACAGATATAATTTCAGGAGCTATAAATTCACCATTGCCTATTTACATTCTACTTGCTATCATGAAAAATAATTAGAAATAATATTATTTGAGATAAGGTACTGAAATTATTTGTTCCTTTTACCTTAAGAAATAAAGCTTTTTAAGGATCAAGTAATTAATAGTTAAATGCAGTCACTCCCTACACACTGCATGCATTGCCTGTATTCTTTAACTAATGAGATTCCTTTTGTACCCTGCAAAAAAAGGGTTACAGTCTGAGTAAATGAGATAAACTACTTAAATTTGCCTGTTTTCTAACACAATATTGCCCCATGTAACATGCATTCCAGATCAGGGCTTTTATGTCCAAATACAAAATCTGCTAAAAAATGTGTGGTTCAAAAGACATAGCAATATCAGACCTAAATAGAGAGCACCAAAACATTGTGTGGGGCAGAAAACCACAGAGGATTATTGGGTGTGATGGGATCTGAAGACAAAAAAAAAATAATCAGGACAACTACATTTGGTATCCATGAGAGCTCCCTATGGAAGAGAGAGAGCACACAAGGGAACAAGGGTGACAGCTTCTGCAGTGATGACTTTTCTCTGCTTTTTTTTTTTTTTTTTTTTTTTTACTTCTCTATTTCAGAAAAAAAAATGGGATCCNTACTACTCTAGTTCAGAAAGAACAATGGGCTACTGTGCTTTCCACCAACACATAATTAACAATATCAGAGATCCCAGCACTCCTCGTTAATTCCAAGCAGTGTCTGATCTTTTCTAGAGTGTGCCCAGTGTAACACTGAATGAGCACCCCACTTGAAAGGCACCCAGTTCTACAAAACTGTGACACATTCTCCCCCAAATCCTGCTTTGACTTTGACCAGGTCGTTCAGAATTGTGCAGACAAACCATCTGCCCTGTTTTAGTGGTTACATTTTCTGCTGTAAGTGGTAAATCTCAAAGATTACTGAGGAGGATGCAGCCTATCTCCAATGAAGAGGACAAGGGGAGACTGTGCAGTGGCAACATGGACTGTTGCAATGTTTATTGCAGGCACGGGAGCAGAGAGAGCTAACAGCCCCTGGAAACATTTTGTATTCAGGGATACAACACAACCTGCCACAGATCTTTCTTATAAAAGCTGAAGCAATGCATCTTCATTTTCTTTTGGTGGGCAGTGGCTGTACATGACAAAAAGAGCTACATGAAAGAAGCTGTGGACATGGTATTTAGTCCAGCTGTAGCTTTTTCAGTCCTGATAAACCCACTAAACTGAGTCAGAAATTACTCATTCCTCCCCATAACATTGCACCAAAGCATTTGGGTGCAGAGAACCAAGACACTGGCCTAGGATAAGATAGGAGATAGTATTCCAAGAAAGTTCCAACTATAACTTTATGCTTATTGCCATTTGGCCAAGTTCAAACCCATTTCTCCTGCTCACTGGGCTATATCCCAAAGGACAATCTGGCATGCATCCAGCCATAGGCAGGCCCTGAAAGAAATAACATGGGGCACATGCACTTTGTCTAGTAATGCCTATTAAATGTTTGAGGCAAAGTTGATGTTAATACCCACCACTTGCTTAATAACTGGGAGTGATAACAGGGAATGACAGGATAAAAATGCTGCCCTCTGCCCTTCCTTGCATCTACACATGTATAACAATCACTCAGTACTTTAGACTCCTTCCCTCAGCTGAGCCAAAGGCTAGTTTTTATTAATTTTTATTGATTTTATTAATTTTAAACACAAAAGGTGTTCAAGACAGAGCTGGCCTGCAGGAAATGATCCTCTCTTTTTTATAACAAGATCCTGTTGGCCTTTCCAAACAAATGAACTGCTCCATTTGGCAACAACATCCTTAAGAATCTATTTGCATTTTTAATTAGTTTCTTGTGATAGTTAATAGTTAATTATTAATAGTAGTTAGTTATTGTAGTTAACTTTTTTAAAAAAAGAAGCTATTGCTATAAAAATGGAGACTGAACCAACATCCTGACCATTTTAAGTGTCATGTTCCCTGAAAGAGTAGTAATTGCTGACACAATCTGTCCCTACTGACATCATCACAACCAGCTCAGATAAAGATGTTCCCTCTCATTACAGCAGCATTATAATGCTTTCAGAAATGTCTGTTTGGCAGCAGTTTGCCTTCTAGACAGAGCAAAAGTTTTTAGGTATAAAACCCAGGAACTGCAATGTCTTAGTTTCACTTTTATTTCATGGGTGCAAAATTGCAACTGTGAAGCTGCAGGATGAAAATGTTCCATTTAGCTGTGATATAGCAGTCTCTGTAGACAAGCTTACAAAATAGGTCTCCCAGAAATATTTTCTGATCAAGAAGGGAAGAAAAATGATGTGTAGATGGGTTATTAATTTAACTGGATTGGCACAAATATGCCACTTCAGAGGAATATACTCCTTTAGACCAGAAATTTAAATACCAGGGATTTTAAAGGTGTGTCTGTTCAACTCTGAAAAAAATCCTTAGATTTTGTTTTGACCAAACAAAAGGGGGACATTTGAAGTTGGGCTTTTGAACATGTATAAATGAGCTGGAGAAAGGGAGTAAGGACAAATAAGGAACATCCAAATTTTGTGGGTGTTCAGGATGTTTTAGGAGACTTGGAGTTTCTTGGTGGGCTGCAATCGTGTGCCAATTCTTCAGCACCACAGATCACCTGCTGAATAGACCTGAACTTGTCTAGGTCCATTTTGAGATAAATGGAGTTCTGCATGCAAAAAAAGCCATTCCATTTATCAGTCTGTTATCAGCAGCTGGGGAAGAAAGGAAGGAAATGGGAACTTTAAGTGGTTTGATTTGATCCAATACATATTAAAAAAAAAACAAACCCTTTTGTTTTCTAAAAATGCTGCTCTACAACCAGATAACAATGGATTGTAAATTACTAGATGTAAAGACATAATTTTGATATATTATACTGGCAATTTTTGCTGCTTGCATGAACAACAAAAAAAAGCATCCTTTTACTGACTTTTATACAGAATATTATCATATTCTGGCAGAACAAAGTACATCACCCGAGAAACTGTCTCACAGTGAGTGATGTCTTGTATCTCTGCCAATATTAGCTGTATGGACCAAGTAACAATATTATGTTAATAACTGCTGATTGCTATTTGTGTACCAGGCTGTTCCAATACCATGGTGATGAGCATGCTGTTGGTGTCTGGAACAGATGGACAGGACACAAGAGATCCTTGCCTTGATTTTAAGACAAATAGGATTACCTGTTTCATTCATAATGCTGCATGAAAAAAAAAAAAGCACAGTTCTATCTCCATCTCCAGTAAGTGACAGGAGGAAAAAAGACACATGGCACACAACATTTCCCCTGACTTTAAAGGAGAGCAAACCTTTGAATCACTTGTAAAGCCAACACAGCTGCTTTATGCTGTTTAGAGTGGAAACAAAATTCACCATCTTATTGTATCAGCAACAAAACTCCTTTGCAGCTCTTTGCAAAGGTGATACTTGAGGCTGGAGATGAGGCAATTGCCTTGTCACACACCAGCACCACTGATTCTGTATCTGCTGATTTAAACATCCCTTACAAAGAAGCCATTGCAACAGCTTTCTGCCATTTGAGAAGAAAACTGAAAGCACTGTGAGTGACACTTGACATCAATACTTTGATATGACAAAGAAATAGAAAGAAAAGCACACTTCAGTTCCATGATGTCGTTTCTTAAGCCCTACCACCAGCACCAGATAGACACTTTATTGTGCACTCTCTTATTCTTTCCCAAGAAATGAGGACTCAAGACCAAGAGACAAAGGAAGAAGGACATGTTTTCACTGTAGGTTGTGCAGTTCTGTTTAGAATGAAGCCTGTGATATTGGGGGAAAGAAAGATCTCATGACAATCTCATACACAGTAGAAGATAT
The DNA here is from genome assembly GCA_013399915.1 of Illadopsis cleaveri. NCBI lineage: Eukaryota > Metazoa > Chordata > Aves > Passeriformes > Timaliidae > Illadopsis > Illadopsis cleaveri. Next base: position 77,926 of record VXBB01002231.1, read on the forward strand.
GATGCCGTGGACTACTGACAAACTGGTTTTGAATGACTGAAAAAGCAGTTATGTGGGGGAAAGAACCTGGACAGAGCACTGAGACCATAACAATAACAACTCCTTTCCTATCTCAGTGAAAATCGAAAAGAGGAAACTGGAATCCACCGTTTTCATATAAGAGCTGCCAATTTCCCACTGATATCAGAGGCCAGTCATGTTTGGAAAGGAAATGACCTATTCCTGCATGGCAAGGCTAGCAGGTGCAGATGGCTTGTGAACAAATTTCCCGACCACTGATCTGTCAAGGGCACAAAACAGAAAGTGCAAATGGTTTTATGGACAATCATTCAGTTCCTGCCGGGTCATTTGCAGACTCTGGAAGCACTTTACCCAACTTGGCATCCAAAAAAGGTTTGAAATGAGGCCACCTACATAGGTGAGGTGTCACAGGAGCTGCCAGGGTGAGCACGACCCAGCTCATGTCTTATGTCTGGGCATGAAAGGAGGAAGAGTCATGAGAAATGCTGAAAGTCGGAGGAAATGAGATTTAGCAGCGTCTGCTGAACGCGTCAAGCGAGGTCAGCGCTGCTCGTGCTGGCAGCCCGGCATCAAAGCCTCGCAGCTGAAAGGAGAAAACTTCCTGCCGTGCTTTTGCTCTTCATTCCCCTTTCACCTGCAAATAGCACCCATCTGCATCTGTCCAAGGAATCACCTCACACTGCCACAAACAGAAAGGGATTTCGAGTGGGTCCAGTTCTCTTCTGAAATACAAAACTTGAGAAAATAACAGGAAATAGCAGCGCAAAGAGAGTTTCCAAGAAGCACAGAGCCAAATCAGCACTTTGTTCTTAGTGTTCCTCTGTGTTCTTAATTAAAAATCTCCTCTGCTGCTCTGTGGAACAGGGTGAAATACAGTAGAAAGACATATATTGCTGCAGAGCTTTGCATTTGCAAATATTGACTGCATTTTCATTAGGTTCCAGTCACAAAAACAGGTTGGATAAGGTTGTTAAAGTTCATTTGAAAGCTAAGCAGTGGTAGCTGCACATCCAAGACTACATCCCTTCCTTCTTCTGAGGGACAAGTTCCCCTCTCCTGAAATGGCTATCAAAGATGGAGAGAAGGAATTATCTCCTGAACTGCTTGTTTCTTTTTATTGCCTACTGACTATTTGGTGAGAGAAGCTGGCTGGCCTTTAGAGAGTGGTTCATTTTATTTTCTCAATCACTTCTGTCCTCTTCAATAAGGAAAGTGAATCTGTGTGATAAGAACAGCAAAGCTGTGTATAATACCACAGTGAGACTTCATCTTTATTGTCTGGATAATTCAGTCTGTTCACTTTCATTAGGAAAAACCCAGAGTTTCCATGCTTTGGCACTAAAGTTTTAGCCTGGCTCCTAGAAGTTAAACTAGATGCTTTTTGTTAACTTTACTATCCCTACAGTTAACTTACACATCCCCATTTAGCAGAGGTACTACTGAATGACTACCAGAAATTGATCTGGAGTGATGAGGTCATAATTCAGGGCATGAGATCAGAGAGTAAAAATCTCTGTACTTGAGGATGTCCCACCTTCAAAGGGGAAAAAAAATGGGGTAAGGAGGAAAGAAAAAAGAAATTAAAATAAAGACTGCCCTGTAGCCTGCAGATTTTCTTAGATATTCACCAGTGAAATCAGGGAAATATTCTTGGGCTATAGTTAATTTTTAAGCTGATAATGTTCAAAATACCACCCAAGGAATGTTGAAAATAGCACTGGAAAATGTGACCTGAGGTGCTGTGACTGACACTGAGCATGTTAAGAGGAAGACCACAGCTGCTCTCAGGCACCAGTGTCACACCCTGTCACACAGTGTTGGTGGTTAAAACTTGTTTTCCATGATCTAGACACTTCCAATATACAGAGTCAAAGAAAGGTTATCCAGGATAGGATGAACATGTAGTAACACTTCACCCAGCAGTCTCCCAGTCTCCAAATACAACAACCATTGTTTCCTCCTGCAGCCAGGAACACATACCCGTGTCTGCTCCCAAGGATGCACAAACAAACCCTTTCCCTTCACAGAATCAAAAGAATCAATTTATTTGCATACCCTGATAAGTACAAAGATCACCTCAAACTACTCTTTTAGATTCAGGTAGTAGCAGTAGATAAACTGTTGGTATTAACAGAAAGCAGGCACTTAAGCTTCATGATATGTAAAGGAGGCCTTGTACTGGAAGGCAGCTCTTGTTTCCAATACATACCCAGCACTGATGGATTATACACAAGGCTCAGTTCTAATCTGCTGGCAAACACTCTGTGCAGGAAAACAGCCTGAGGAGCCTGGAAAACCCATCACTGCTGCCTCTCTTGGCCCTGGAGCTGATTCAGATGGTGGCTAAGGTTATGCAAGCACAGAGCTGAGCAGTCAGGATACCTGTGCTAGTTTACAAGGCCAGGACTGCTCAGGCAGGAGTCACTCCAACACCCAGGTCACACCACCTGTATCAGAGGGTTGTGAAAGTCGTTTGGCAGCTTTGACACCACCCTGAATTCCTTCCAGAAGGGAACACTGATCTCACTGCCTCAGTGTTGTTCAATATTATAAACTGGGACTGTTGGAAGAAGGGTTCATGCCCTGCAAACTGATTTCCTATTAAAATTGGAAAAGTAAGGCCAAGAAGGCAGGAATTTATTGCTACCTCATAGAGTAATATAAAAAAATAAATTAAAACAAGGAATAAGAATTAACTTCCTCAGACTGAAGTATTTATCCCTGGATAGGTGCTGTGCTGTTAGACAACACATCCTAGGGTGTGCTGTACATATAGTTCTTGTAGAAGCTTTATTACTTTCTAGAACCATAAGTTACAATCTGTTTAATTGAAATATTATTCTGTTACAAGCCTTACCAAAGGGTACATTTTTACTGAGAATTTCAGTGAGGCAAAGAAGGTTTTTTATCACACCTATCTCTACAGATTCTTCCATCCTAGTTATGTCAACAGATATTTTCTATTTGGTGGAAAAACGTTTGCACTTGGCTAAGCACCTAGATAAAGCCCTTTTGTCTTCTGCAGTTCAGATGTATATTTTTTTGCAAAATCTACGTGAAACCCACCTTTCTTTCCTAGCAGGGCTGATACAAGGTTTACATTCCCTGTGTAGAATAAAAAGGTGCATATTCTCTGTGTAAAATACATTTTTAGCTGGTGTTAGTAAACATGAGGTAGGTAATTCAAGCTCATGTCTGGAGCTAAATGACATTTTCAGAAACAGAGAGGACATGCACACTGCTGTTTATTCTGAACAGCTCTTCTGATAGGTTCCTCTTTCATTTTTCATTTAAACTTTTGTGGTTTTTTCCCTGGGATGAAAGCATAGTTTGCCACTACCAGATATTTCAGCTACATGTTCTCAAAGAGTCAAAAGAGGATTATTTTTCAAATCAACCAAAGCACCAGCAAAACAAAGGAGTTCTTACCTACTGAGATGAAGATCAAAGATGAAGATGTTGATAAGAACTATAGAAAATTGTTCTGGTTCACAAAATGTGCCTATTAAACTTGACCTGCATGTTCAGGTAGATTGCTTTGTGCACCTGCTACTGGATTTTGTTTTCTCATTCACTCTCACTAGACAAATATATGTAATTTTGGAATGACTAGCAGGTTAAGCACAATGAATCAGATCAGTAATACCAATGTAAGAAACAGTTAAAAATGCAATCTATGTATAGATATAGACCAACACCTGGAATTCTAGCACATTTTCACCTAGTGAATAACCAAGTTCCAAATAAATGCCAACAAAGCCCCATAACAGAACAATATTGTAAACTGGTCCCTCAGTTCTCTATAAAACAGGGCTGAGAGATGAAAGCAGGTTTCATTTTAAAAAGCTGCTTCCATTTGCTCTTTCTATGTCCCAATGGGGTGGCCTTGCCAGTGCTGGAAATCACCAAAGATGAAGGAAGTGCCTTCTCCAACTGTTCTGATTCCCTAAGGAAAAAAAGGCCTGTGTCATCATATTTTGTGTGTGAGTGCAGATTCTGCTGTCTTCACTTCCTCTTAGAGTAACTTTTGAATCCAGTGCTGATTTTAAACTAAATTTGAAAATGAATCACAGGTTTCAAGACACAAAGTTTAGTGAAAGTAGGCAGCCAGCTGGGAAAAAGAGGAGATCCAGATGGTGTCTCCAGCCATGGAAAAGAGTGTAACAAAAGCCTCATTCTTACCAGGCATCAGACTGTCCATCTAAGACAAAAACCATACGGGCCAGAGGGAGAACTTGCATGAAGCACAAATCCATTGGAAACCAGGCTTCAGTGATTCCATTACTCATGGACTTCTTGCTCATTTCTCTTAGACTTTTCTGCCACACACAGGGCTAGGGTTCCCTAAATATCTGTTCATGCCATCCACAGTCCAAGCTGTGCTCTCAGAATACATCTCCTTAGTGTCCCAAACCACTAAATAGTTCTTCAAATACCTTTTTCTCATACCTTTTCCAGCCAAGGCTGCAGCTACTGTTGTTCCAAGAAAGCAACAATCACAAAGAGAGCCCTTATGACTCCAAAACTGCCTACTCAAAAAAAAAAAAACCAAAAAACAACCATACTTCTCCAGCAATGCAGATTATAAGGCTGTGCTAGTTTAGCACAGATAGTGGAGTGCAATAAGTGAATTCTTTTAAACTGACAATTAAAATAGCTAATTGCTTGTAGAGATTTACAAGCAGCTGTTTCTGTAAAAGTTCCGACCCACAAAAACTTCTCTAAATTGTCACTAAAACAAAAAATCCATAGTAAAACAAAAAACTCCTCTCCTGAAAAATTAATAAAAAACTATATTTAAATAATAAAACTGACTAAATGTCATAAGTTTTGTCTCTATATAGTTTATAAAAAAGTAAGTACTTGTAGGGGAGGAGAGAGGTTTTAAAAGTTTCTTTTTTTTTTCTTTCTTTTCCTATTGTGTGTTAATAAACTATCTTTTTTCTTCTAAAGTTAAGCCTGTTTCGCCTTTTTTTTTCTCCCAAAATCCTATCTCTCAATTAACAAACACAAAACCACCACATAGGCCCAAGTTTACTGCTCTTCCTCCTAGAACAAAATGCTTTTTGGCATCTTTTCCAATCCCATAAATGCTGTGAAGGAGTGAAAATTAAATTAATGCACAGAACAACTGTTATGACTCAGCCTTCAACCTAAAAGTAGTGATCAGTACTGATCATCTGTATCAAGCAAGTTTTGCACATCCTTTCACAGTTTCAGTGGCCTTTTCAAAAACCAAACCCTCACAAAAAGGGAGGCACTCATCTTGGCTCCAAATAAATCTCAATTTTTTGGTATTTTGGTGTTCAAAACTTGGCATGTATCTCTTAAATTAACAAGTACCTTAATACTAGTTCTTCCTCCCAGCCATCCATAAAAATTCCATAAAATTCCATAAAATTCCATTAAATTGCTAGGAAGCTGGAAGACTGGAGACCCCTGTTCCTCTTCCACATGAAGTGGAATGGCCAGTGGGGTTCCACATCATCAGTGTTACATGTTGAGTGTTGGAATAGGCAGAGAATGATAGCAGGGAATTGTTTCTTTAGGGAATTTTTTTTTTCGGGAATCCAGCTCAAAGAATCATCCCCCACCCACTTTTTGCACTAAAGAGGCAGCTATTAACTCCCTGATCTGCCTGCCTGTGACAGACAAAGGAAGTGAAGAAATAAAACAAGTAAGTGATGGTGTTAACTGAGGAATAAATTACTTTTGGTAGTCAGATGGAGGAGAAGTCTCTGAGGAAATGTAATCACCACACCCTGCCAGTTATTAAAGGATTGTGTGGAAGCCATGGCTGGGCAACTGCTTATGCAAACTTAAGGAAATATTTGCTTAATAAAAAGATTAAACAGAAGGTTCCCTGACAATGTCTACAGTGCCTAATAAGACTGGACTGTTAGAGAAAATGTGGTCTCTTATTCAGATCCATCCAGGCAAACTGCAGGATTCAAGCCACAGGGGAAAAAGAGGAAAATGTTATTTTTTGCCTACAGCCTGTGACAAAAAACAAGCTCAGAAAATTAGTTCTGTTATGGATCAAGACTTACATGACTGTCCTTTCCAGGCAGAGCAGAGTTGCAACCTGTTCTATTTGAAGGATTTGTTGCTTAGCAAACTTTCAAATGAAGACTTTTCACATGCATCTGAAAGAAAAAATTGTAACTTGAAATTTGGCCCGAAATACATATTTTTAAAACGAGGAGCTGCGGGGGAAAAATCAATCAATACGTACACAAAATTTACAATAATAAAATTTACAAGTATAATTCCTACTGTGAATATCCAAAGGAAATGAACAACGCTGCAGAACTCTCTTGGTTACATTTTTCACCAGTGAATGGTACTGTTCACATTCTTCAAAAAGATTAGAAGTGGGAGGTTGCATGGAGCTACTCTGATTCATTTAATCTTTTTTTGTCTTTTTCCAACTAAGCATTTTCACAGGGGAAAAACAATGATGTCATCAAGTTCCTCTCTCTGCTGAGACTGTGTAGTTGCAAGGTTTTCTGCTGATTTATGGATTAGAAAATTTCAGTGGTATTGCTAATAAAAGTAGGTTGTCTTGCCATTATTGTGTGGTAGTTCATGAGGGAGAGAGGAGCACCTCAGGACCTGCTTGTACATCACAGATAAGGGATGAAGAATCACCCAACATTCCAGGATACTGAAAAGCAGACCAGAATTAGGCACAACTTTTATTCAAATAAATCAAATCCATATTTTATTAGTTATTCTTGTCGGCAACATGATTTTCCTAGTCAGAAGAAACAGACCCAGAGGAGAATGACACAGATTAAATTCTGCCTCTGCAGTCTGCTGCAGTCTTTCCTGCCAAAACTGCTGAGCCAAATGTTAAAATAATCTAAGAAAACTCGTACAGCTTCACATTAAAAGTATTCAATTAATTAGCTACATTTTTAATTATCAGACGAAAAGGACAAAGCTAGTTGTTGCCATCTTCACTATCCAGGCTGCTTGTCGTTGTGATGTTTAAGAGAAAAGGCTGAGATGCTGAGTTATTTGTGCCCAGCTCTGACTCCATTTGGAGCGGAGCTTAACTAAGCAGTGAGTTACTACTCAAGGCTGCCACCTCCTGTCTTAAATCTCCTCTCCCTCACGGGCTGAGTAGTAACCTGATCAGGGCGCTCCTCCCAACACTGGCTTTGATTGTAAAGCTAATTCTGTCTCAAAAATAATCAGAAACAGTAATTTACATAAGTTACTAGAACAAGAGCAACCGTGCAACATGTTGTGTCTGTCTTAGAGCAGCTATTGATTTCCATGGATATCCAAATGAGACCTAATGAAATCAATTAAAAATATATTATTTCCTTCTCAAGCAGCACTATGCTGTGTGTCACTGTTCTGCCTCTCAGCAGACAGGCCTATCCATCTTATTATGCACATTAATCAATTGCCAGCTAAAAATACATTACTGGCATCTGAAATGTGCTACTGCATTTATAAACTGTTGATTAAAGAGAGAAAGATTAAAGAGAGAAAGGCTGCATTTTTTTTCCCCCAAGTATTAATACTAATTTAAAGTGGCATCAAAACTGCCAAAGCTGAGAAATTAGAGGCCACAGTCTGACAGTCCTTTGCTTCCAGTCAAATAGGTGACAACCTCACAGTCTTTTATTTGCATCTGAGACTTTCTCTTCATGAGCCTGGCTACTGGAATCCAAGGAAATGCAGGATCCTCTCTTCCTGTCTAGTCTGAGACATCGACATCTCCCTAATCAAGAAGCATAAAAATTCTCATACAAGTTTTAATATCATAAAATGTTCACCTGCAAAACACAAAAAACCAAACCAAACAACTCCTCCCCCCAAAAAGCTGTATTTCCTTTCCTTCTTGTTTGTCTCATTAAATTTGATATTTGGGGCAAATAATTTCTACAAAGTTGCTAGTTGAAAGTTTGTGATATTGAGTGTGACAAGAGAAGAGAGGTTTTCCTTATTCTAAGTTAGTGGTGCATCCACATATTTGAGCATTTCCCTTCTCAATCTTAGTAAGTTTTTGGACTTGGTAAAAAAAAAAAGGCTTTAAAAATACCAAGTCTTTTGAGAAAAAGTGAAAGGTGCAATTCAAACTCCCAGCAATAACAGATATTGATAATTTGTATGCCTTTTGAAAAAGCTATTTAATGAAAGACACTGCAGTTCATTCTGAAATGTCTCTCTCACTTAGTCAAACCCTTAATATTCACAGAGATGGGGCATGCACAGCTTCTCTGGGCTGCCTGTGCCACTGTCTAATCACCTTTGTCATAAAAAATGTCTTTCTTATGTCCAATCTAATCCTGCCCTCTCCGTTTAAAACCATTCACCCTTGTCATGTCACTTGGTAAAAAGTCTCCTGTCACTTTTCTTATAAAGCCCCCTTCTAGTATTGAAAAGCCAAAATAAAGTCTCCCCAGAACTTTTTCTTCTCCAAGCTGAACAAGCCCAGCTCACTCAGGAAAAATGGAAAACATCACTGCTTTCTATCTTCTAATACAAACAGTATTTTACAGCAACCACAGATATTTCATGTAGAAGTATTTGGTAAGAACTGATTTTAGAAGTGCAGGAAACAGATAAAGAATGGTAAAAAAAAATCCATTAATCAATTAATTAAAAGTAATATTTACCTGCATGGGGCTTAACTTCATCACACTAAAGAATGAATTTATTTGGAACCACTTTCTTTGAAAATTGGAGATGCAAATTGACTTCAGCTACCCGAATTCAGCAAATTGCATCAAAACACTATTTTGCATGTGCTGTGGATGACTTTTGAAAACTGCATTTATTCTTTTAACAAGTCAGCATTCAAGCTCACAGTATTAAAAAAATTAGTGTTGTAGTTAATGCACAGGACTGAGCATCAGATGATATAGATTCTAGTCTTAACTCTGTCTCAGACTTCCCCTATGAGATCATCACTTACAATTATCTTTTCAGAATTGGCATCTAATTTTGGATAACCCAGCTTCGCCTGCCAAGCTTTAATATCTGGAACCCAATTTTCAGAAAATGGTTTGAGTCACTTGAGCTGTATAAAAAGAAGTCGAAATCTCTGGAAGTCAGGTTTCTGAAACTTTCTGAAATGCCATTGGCTGCCATTTATATCTCTGGAAAGTGGCCCCAAAATGTTACCAGTGACGTAAGTGGAGAATTCAGCTTTATTAATACCTTGCATCCACATCCCTAAACAACTACAAAATATTTAGGGCAATGGAGAACAGGGTCCAGAGAGAGCATCCAGGGGTTTCCCATGAGTCCAGTGTCCAACACATCTCATCTGCACATTTCACTGCTTCATCTTAATGCCTCAGAAATTAAACTGTTTCAAATTAAGAAGCAAAGCTAGAAAGGCAGATTTTCTTTACCATAAAACTATTTGTGGCCCCTAAATTTTAGTGAAATCAGCACAACTATGTGCCCTGCATGGATCTGGGATTTTGTGACAAAGCATCTTCACATCTACAGTGGTCAAAATTCATGATGATTTGCAGTGCCTGAACTCTGTAAGATAACTTTGTTTGAAGTTGAGTTTTAAAAGTTTTGAATGGCAGATGGGACATTTGCTAGAGATACTACATGAAACAGAATTTTTGTTTAATTTAAAACACAAAGTGACCTTTACAATGTGTTCTTATGTTTATCTGGAAATGAGCCAACAAAAATAAAGGTTCATACTCTGTACCCTGTGAAGCTAAAAAAGAAAAGCATTTTCTCCACCCTGTGAAGAAACGCTTGTGAAAAATACCCAACAATAAAAACCTCTCCTCAAAGTACTTTAATTACAGCCAGATATCTCACTCCAGAATCCTCATGTAACCTACACTGGATCATACCATCTGTGTGAAGATGTTTTGCAATTATGCCAGTGCTTCCAGCTCAGATGACTCAGAATTGGGTGGTGCTTACAGGGAGGAGAATCCAGACCCTTTTGTCCTTCACAGAAACCCAGGCCTGCTCAGCACTCTTGGTCTGGTGCAGTTTGACAACCAAATTGTCTTTCCTTAGCAGGAAAATTATCCTGCTTTTGGCCCCCTCTGGCACCTGAGTTGGCTCTGAGAACCAGGAAAGTGAGATACTCAGGATCTGGTGAAGGTCAGAGTCCCTTAACTCTGATGAGGTAGTCACACAATGTTGAGGGTGTGTCTGCTGAGGGTTTACCTGCCCTTTAAACCATGATCTATTCTGTTTTTAACTTGCTACAGCCACAGTTTGAGAAATCCAGAAAACAATCTATGTTTAGTCAGGGGACACTTTTCTGTGAATATTTCTAGTCTTCTAGTTTTGGTAAAGTAATGAAATAAATCCAAGACAAAGGTAAAATGCCTCAAGAAGAAACCAAACAGATTATTGAAGAGAAAAGATTAATGCCAGTTTTCTGGTAGAGTGTCTTTCTCCTGCCCTGCAAACACAGCATTGGAACCAGCCTCATCAGCATAGGTAGGAGCAGGCCTCAGTTCCTGCAGCCAGCCAGAGTTTGCAGGTCCAAATTCCCCACACCCACACTGGGAGAGAGCTCTGTGGGGAGTGGAGGTGGAAGTAAGGAACACACTGTTTGCTTTGGTGCAAGCAAGATAATCACTACACCCTCCTTTCCCTTCTATACTGAGCAGAGCTATAGGACAGCTGTTACAGTAACCCATTTTCCCTTTTAATTCTGAGTATTTCCTGCTTCTCTTTGTATGCCTGCACATTAGGATAAGCACTAAATTGGCAAGTTCATAAAAGTCCATCAAACTCAGTATAAGAGAGGTAATAGTTTCTCTGATAAGACTCTGCTTAGTCATACTTTTATTATCTTCTATCACTTCTTGCTCACTCACAAAAGTCACAGCAAGCCACAACACCTTCTCCTGTTAGGAAACTGTGGACACTTCTCTCCATGGCTTTTCCTCCTACAGACACTGCTCTTTTTTTTTTTTAATCTTTAAAACAAGAAGTAATATCTCAGTTCACTAAATCAGTAAAATCAGTTTTAAAGGAGATGTCTGTTCAAACCACATTATAGCTCCTCTCCTGCACTGTACATGACATTTAATAAATTACCAAAATCTTTTATGGCTACCCAACAGTTGGTAGTAAGAACAGTGGTGAATTTATTGACTGTACCATGCAGGATGTAAGTTCTGGTACTTCTGGTACAGAACCTGTATCCCTTTGAGATGAAATCTTTATGCTGGGCTATAAACAGAAAATTAACCATTTATATTTGCCAGACTTCAGTATCATTATTTCTTGAGAGACTTTGATTACACTGTAAATTCTGATGTCAGTTATCAAACTAACCCTTTGTCATACAACATTTTCTTTAACTGATATCCTTAAATTCCTAGCAGGAAAAGGCTCATCTGATAAAAGTTACAAAAAAATTATTAAAAAGGAATTTTATTATATAACCTGTTATATGTAACAGGTTATATATATATGTGTGTGTATATATATATATATATATATATAAAACGTATTTAAGATCTAGTGAATATCTAACCTCAGAAAAGTTAGTGAAGAAAATTTGCTCCTTTTCCACTTCATCACTGCCATATTAAAATACAGTTTGCCATGGTGCAGAGTAAATATTGCCACCACTGTACATGAGGAGGCAAAGCTGAAGCATTCTGACAGATAATTTGAACTCAAAATGAACCATTTCTCACTCAGAGATTGCAGATGCTTAATCCATGAGCACTAGTATGAGGTGGCATGGTACTATATCCAGCTCTGTGGGACTAAGGCACAGCCTGGTTAAGTGCTGTGTGCAGAATTACCTAAAAAATCCAACAGCAGAGTAGGAAACAGGGTGCAGTTCCCCTAGTGAGCCCTCTATGCTGGGTTCAACAAGCTGAGGGATTTAGAACATACAGATAAATTAATTTTTCTGGACAAAGAGCAGGCTTTTAAGGCAATTGCTTTATGCATCTGGCTTCAACCAGCAATGTAAACAGTGCCATGCTCTGAAAAGCAGATTAAAATAAGGTCATTAATCATATGTGTATTAGAAAGCAATCTGTACCCAGGTAAAGCTGTGCAGAGTGACCAGGATGTCCTTCCATCACAGATGCATGCCACTGGATTATTAATCCATGTTTGTTTCCATATGCTCTTCTTCCTACTAGGTATCATAACCCTGTCATTTCCTCATTCTCAATATCTGGATGTGATTAAAGTTTTAAAGTTAATGGCCTATATTCTGGTATTTTTAAAATTTCTGATTGTTCTCACTGTTCTGCAAAATTAAAGGTAGAATAGATTTGCAACCGTAAACATATACATCTATCCATATGTGATAGGAGAAATGGGTTTAAAGTCTTTACTGACTTTAAAAGACTCAATCTGAAAGGATCTGGCAGGTTCTGGGAGAATGAGTGTGGGGGTCTTTACCAACATCAAGCCCTGCAAATTTGCTGCAGAGCAAAGCACAGACTGAACTTCTGAATTTTGGGGAAAAATGCACAGACCTAATAGACTTAGGAGTATTAACTTCTCCACCCAGGCTGGACTAACAGTTAATTTTAATGGTCATGCCATGCATGGTGACGGGGGGATACAGGTTCAGGGGGAATATACAGTAAATTATTCGGGAAGGTTGTACCTAGGGAAAGGAGGAGGGCAATGTGTGTCCTCCAAAACGTGGAGAGAAACCCCACAGGAGAATGGCCCAGTGGGCTCTCTCCCTTTATTCGAATAAAGTTGATTTTTGCAGGATTTCTCGGTCTCCGTTGTGGACACTGGCCTTTCACAGCATGATTTTCCACACAATATGTAACTTTTAACTATACAACCCTCCTCGTGGTTATATTGTGTGATACCTAATTGTAACAGCCTGCTGTTCACAGTGCACCGACACAGCTCATGGCATGGAGGGAAAAATACAGGAAAAACCTCAGTTTGTTCCTGACTTCTCATCCCTTTTCCCTCTATGACATAAGCTATTCTTCCGGAAAGTCGAGCTATGGAACAAACACAACATCCATGGCAAAGAGAAGCTTTTGAGAGCTGCCTGATTTCCCTCAGCGCGACAAGAGAGAGCAGACAGACCTCGGCGGGGAGGGAACGGCGTGAGGGGGGAAGGCGAGCGGTCCCTCGGGTGACGCATC
>VXBB01002231.1:91117-156612 GCA_013399915.1 Illadopsis cleaveri
GGGGCACCGCCGGGGGGTCTGCGCTGCCGGGGCTGCCGTGCCCGCCCCCGTCCCCTGGGCGTTCTGATTTTACCGACAATGTCCTGATTGCTCTAGGTGACCTGAGCGAGTCTCGCTGTGGCAGCGAGCGTTTAGAGAAAACCAGCGATTTTTCAAAATTCTGAATGAGCGCATTATGCGTGGAGCAATCAGGATGCCTCCTGTATCTGCAGGGTTGTTAGGGCAGGGGAATGTTTGGGGGTTTAGTTGTTGGGGTTTTGTGGGGGGGTTTTTTGGGGGTTTTTTTTGGCAGCTGCTGTTCAAAATAGACCATCGTCCTTTCCTTAATACCTCTCTGATCTGCCACGTACCTCCAAATTGGCTTTTTTTTTTTTAATGAAAGGTTTTCTCCCCATCCTTTCCACCTTTTCTGGCCTCCGTAAGCGTGCAGGCACCCGCTGGAAATCCATCCTTTTGTCAGGCTCTGAGGCACCTTGGCAGGAAGTGAAAAAGATACCGTTTTAAAGCAGAAGGAGATCAGATGCTATCACTGGATATTTCCCCTTGGTAATTTTTTTCTAGCAATATAAGGTTTCCCCTAGTAAAACAATATTATGTGAAGAGTTACTTTAACTGGTGGTGCATTAAGATCGCTTGAATGGCAAAAAAACCCAAGGTTTTTTTTTAATATGGACACTTGCAATAAAGAGCTCTTAGTTTTTTTGTTTGATAAGTCTTGGAAGAATAGTTGAGACAAAGGATGATGTTATTAAGGGATTAAGCATCCTAAATTAAAGGGTTTTCCAGTTAGCATCTAGAATTGTTAGAATGGTTCAGAAAGAAGAGCATCATATTTGACAGTTCAGGGATTTGACAGTTTCGATGTCTTTGTTGACTCTCATGTAGCAGAAATTATCTTTAATAGGGCCAGGGTTCACAGCCTTTGGGCACTTCTTACACTATCATTTAGAAAAAAGGAAGAAGAAAAGATAACATTTTCTTGTTGCAAAGGGATGTGGAAGCTGCTTTCTCGTTTGTTTGGTTTTGGTTTGAGATTTTTTTGTTGTTCTTTTTTTTTTAATATTCCTATTTTGAGGCCCAGACTTAAAAGAAATAATTCAGAGCTCCATCCATTGGTGTGGTCCTTTATGTGGCAGTAATCACTGGCTTGTAAAATGTTCAGTGTATTGGGGGTGACAGCAGTGTTGTGCCTTGGCTGGTCTCAGGTGTGACACAGGGGGGTAAAAGCAATTTGTTCCAATCAGATTTCCCAAGCTGGGTGTGCCACACAGAGATTTTTTTACAACCTGAGGTATATATGTGCCTGCTGTTAATTCCAGAGGCATCTTGGATCCATGCATTTTTTCCCTCATGCCTTGTACTAGCAGGATATAAATAACCACAGGAGTGGAAGGGGAGTTTATGGTGCAAGAGGAGGGGCCTGTGTCACTTCAGCTCGTGTGGTTTTGGGTGGGAGAGCAGAGTGTCACAACTAATTGTTAAATCAGTCAGCTCAAAATGTTTATAGATTGATTTGGGATAATTGAACAAAGACTTTGGTAACTAAGCTGGACAAAAAATTCCATTCAGTAAAACTTTTNTGTGAGTTTTTTTTGGCAGCTGCTGTTCAAAATAGAGCATCATCCTTTCCTTAATACCTCTCTGATCTGCCACGTACCTCCAAATTGGCTTTTTTTTTTTTAATGAAAGGTTTTCTCNATTCCATTCAGTAAAACTTTATGAGTCTCAGCTGCATGTGGAGGTGTCAAACAGTTCCATATTGTCAAACCAGTATTTTGATAATAATATTTTTCCTATGTGACAAGAGATGCCTTATTTTAGAGTTGTTTCTGATACCTCACACTTAAAAGCATGATTGAAAATAAATCTCTTTCCAGGTGTCAGAAATCTTATAGATAAAAAATGAAGAGCATCTTTGGAAAAAATCAGGTGAATTTTTCACATTAGGCTTGTCCTTGAAATTTGCTGTTCTTCTTAGGCTGCAGGAAGACTTTTCATGTATCAGGCTGCAGCTAATCTTTGAGGAAGAGGTGAGTGACTTGAAGGAAGTTCTTGCAACATGTGGTGTGGAAGGCAGGCAATGGCACCTCAAAGGTCTAAAACCTTAGAGGTGGATGTTCTCATTGTTAGAGGCCCAAACAGAAAGTTACTTATTGCCCTGTAAAATTGCTGTAATTGTGTTTAGGGTTTTTGTTTGAGGCTTGCATCAGTGGAAAGGATCAAGCAGGGAGATCTGATAAGAATATTAGTATTCATTTTAAAACCAGTCACGTGGCCTGTTTGCGAGCTTCCTCATTCTTTTAGTTTGAAAGAACACTTATACATGCAAGTTCTTAGTGTTTGATGACTCAGTAGGAAGTGAAAGACACGGTATAAAACCACAGTGAAATGGAGAAGAAACTATATATGGTAAAAATTCTTACATACATGGTCTTGCACACAGGCAGGCTAAATAACTGTTCTTAGGACATTCTGAATGTGTAGTAAATGTGTGCAAAAAAACAAATGATGATGAAGTCCTTGCAGAAATGGGTAAATTCATGGAGTGCTTGTGTTATTGTGGGAAACACGAGCATTGCACCGAAATGATTCAATAATTGCTGTGAGGGGTGTGCACAGCAAGAGGTGGAAGAGAAACAAGTGCACTGTACTTAAATTAGAGCGTTTCAAACTGAGAGTGGCAGAACACTGAGTCTTTAATGTTGGGCCTTAGAAAAGAGAAGCTGTTCCAGATTACTGCAGTTCATAACGCTTACTTGAAGATTTTGAAGAATTTCCTGTAAGGAACAGGAGGGAGACGTATCTTATGTTTCCTGTACCCCTTGAAAAAAATCTAAAAGAATCCAAAATCTATTATTATAGAGATCTGTGCATTTACCTGTTGGTAGTTTTACCAAGCCTGTTTCTTCAGCCATGATAGGCAATGTTAGGTCATCACAAACATCCTGAATATTCAGAGTAATGTCTGGGAGAATACTACAGTGATGGGGAAGCTGACAAAGAAGGCTCACTTGTTCTTCATTAAATTTTTATGTAGACTAGAAAGGGAAATTTCAAATTTCAAGGCAAGTTAAAACTCTGTCCTTTCTGTCTATGGCAGAGTCTATCAAACTTTGTAAAATGTAATTTTTAAGGCTCTCTGTTCTGGCCAGAAAGGGGTGAGAAACAGACTGTGAATTTCCAAGCTCAATCTCGCTCATTGCAGTTTCCATTGATTAAATCTGGTTTGGATTGTGTTTTAGGCCGGCTGGAAAAATGACAGTCTGTTTTTAAAATCTAGGATTTGTTAATTGCCAACATAGTTAATTTCCCAGGAAGGTCTTATTGTAAAAAGAGGCTGGAAGTTACTATTCATATCAAATAGTTAGAATTTTTGTGGTTTTGTAGGTCAGCAGTTTTTAGGTCAGTGTAGTTGTATGTGATTCTGAGAGGTGTTTTAAAAGTTGGCCAAGAAGTGCTCGTTTTTGTGCAGTAGTTGTTTCGGTTGCATATATAAATACTGGGAGTTTAGCAGGGTTTAAAAGTTTGAGTAGTGGTGCTTCTTGAGGGGGGTGTTCCAGGAGTTTAAGTTGTCAGTATCTATTTAAATATTACTTATCCTGTTATTTCTGATACTCTGGTGTAATTCAGGTGTGTGATCCAGAAGTGGTTTTGGCTGCTCTTTGCTTTCTCATAGCAGCACTGCATTCTTGAATTCACAGATAAGATCTATACAACTCCTAGGCTTGTCTGGCCTCAGTATAACCAAAAAGAATTAGTAAATACCTGCTTTTTCAGAGTATTCCTGGTTTGAAGTAGAATATGTGAAATGAGTTGTGTACACAGTGTCATTCTTCAGGTATTCCAGACAGCTCTGCCTTTGGAGGACAAGCACTGAAGGAGTGAAAGAAACTGGAGTCACAAAAAAGCAAAATAAAAATCCCTTCTCCCCTCTATTACCCCAGCTTTAATTAAAGTATCTCTTTGCTCTTTCTGTAACTGGCTCACTAAATTTCTTTCCACAACAGGTGCCCTTTTTTACTGCAATAAGGTGAATAATTATGAGCAACAGCACAAGTGACTTTTCATGTTACCCTTAGTGTAATGACAGAATTCCTCTCAGCTACAATTAGCTGTGCTCTTTGCTGGGATAATTGTTCCAGTGGCAGTCTTCAGACCTTGCTTCAGAAAATTCAGGGAATATTTGGAAAATTCTAGCAGATGGCTTTTAATACAACCTGCAGGGGGTAATTACATTTTGGGACAGGGTCCCAAGGAGTCTGTGAATTGCCTGTTCTTGGAGGCTCCCAGCAGCCAGCTGGTCCAAGCCCTGAGCAACCTGCTCAGGATTGAGCTGGTTTGAGCCCAGTGTTGGATGAGACAGCTCCTGAGGTTCCCTCCAACCTGAGAGATCCCATGGTGCTGGGTAACTGCTGCTGTTCCTCAATGATTGGGTCATTTTGCAGATGAAAATGTTTTTGTTCTGGCATGTTAATATAGTCCAGTATGCAACCTATGCATCAAGAATAAAAGAGGGGTCTTCTCTCTCCTCCTCTCTCTTCTGTATGAGCTGTGGGTGGAACGTCAGAGTACAATACATGAAAATATCCTGTCAAAATAGGATGGCTGAAGAGCATAACTTGCTGGTCCCCATGAACTAAACTTGTAACTTCTTGCTGGCACATTTAAAATTCACATTTTACAACTGAACTTCTTCCTCTAGTGACTCTATGTATTTTTAAATTGTTCAGTAAATTGTCATTGTTTTCTTGGTGTGTATACTATCTTGGAACCCAGTGATATAAAGCTTCCTTTTGTATATATTTGGGTAACAGACCCTCTTTCAGAGCATCCTGTTTGGTGTGAACTGCCATCATCTGAGGTTATGGTTGTGCTGTTGGTTTTAGAAGTGCTTACTGCAGACTTTATCCTTAAAGGAAACCCTCAAAGCTGTGAAACTTTGAGAAATCCATCTGAATTGCTAGTTCACGTTTAAGCACTTTTTACAAGAGTGTAAAACTTGAATTCAGAAGACTTTCTGGCTTTTTCTGGTGTGTAATTCATTATGCTACTGTGTGCTCTAATTGGAAAGGTGATTTAATTAGGTTTCATTGGGTACTCATTATAAGGTGATCCATTACAAAATTACAGATTTCAGGTTGCTAGAGGACTTCTTTATAGAGTGGCAGGAAATCCAGATTCAGACACTGGACTCTTTTACACCTTGCCATGAACTTAATAATTTCTCAAAAATCTGATAGTCTTGATTTAGAAAACATTCTGGAAAATACTTTTCTTCAGTTTTAAAAATCTATGCATCATCTAAGATGTGTAAAATTGATTTGAAAGTATGAATCAAATTGGTTTCCAGTGGGGCACATGCTTTTAAATTTGGACTTTTAATTTTTTTACCCCAAACCAGGTTTCTATATGTAAACAGAAGTAATATGTATTCTAATAAAATGATTTCTTCTTTTTCAGTTTGTGCAATGTGGCTATGCAGGCTCGAATTTTCCAGAGCACATTTTTCCAGCTTTGGTTGGAAGACCCATTATAAGGTCAACTGCTAAAGTAGGAAACATTGAAATCAAGGTAAATCTTTTGATTATTATTTCTTTCTGACAGATAAAAGTATTTAGGGCAGCTTTTGACTTGTGTAATGTTTGGAAATGTTTTCTCCTTAACTCTCTTTTATGCTGTTTCAGTATCTCTTGGTTCATTTCTGTGTTGGATAAAATCCAATGCATGTCACAAACTACAAATCAGAGAAGAGGGTAATCTAAAGCACTGGAGGCCTTCAGATAGTACACCTGAGGAGGCAGCAGGTAGGGCACGAGTGGTTCTGGGCAAAAAGGGGCTTCAAATGCCAACATGCAAATGGTGTCAAGATTAGAAGGCAGAAATCAGACAGAAGTGACTGACTGTCACCAAGCTGTACTGTGGGGTTTTGAGACAATGCTGAAGAGCTGCTGGAGCTTCCAGGTTTTTCTGTATGGTTTGCTTCCTACTCAGAGTTGATCATCTGTGATCTTGTATGAGCTGCTGAGCCTCGGCTGTGTTTGTGTCCCGTTGTTTCCATGGTTTTCGTTTGCCTTTTGCTGTTGATGGACGTGGGTGCTCCACACCAGGTAGGGATGGAGAGGCTGCTTTGTCTTGGGGCAGCATTCCAAGACATAGGGGGAGAACCACTGTTGGAGAATTCCTTTCCCAAAGTCCAGGGAGCTGTAATTTTTCACTTATTTTGTAATTAGAGAGTAACACTTCAAACGTGATTAATTGCTCTGCTGTATAGGCTTCGGTAAATGTCTTGGCCCTGCTGTGGTCACATCCTCCCTTCTTGCTTCTAGCCACACAATTCTCACCTTGTGCTGGTCATGCTGCTTGTGCAGGCGTGTTGTGAGCTGCTTTAGTGAGCTGATCCAGCTGAAAATGAGGGATTTCTTGGTCAAGTAAAGTAGTGACTGCCTTAGTAGAGCATCGTGCAAACTCCAGTTGGAGAGTGAGGGAGAAGCAGAGGCAGCAATGCAGAACTGTGGAATTGCCCAGTTAGGCCAGTCAAGGGTGAGTAGGACCACACATATACAGGATTTCAGTTTTGCTTTCCTTATTGGTTCTGAACAGCAGTTTAGGAAGAAGAAAAAAAAAATCAGTCCAGTCTTGTTCCTTATTTTCAGAACCCTGTAGTTGACAAGGAGAGCTTGAGTTGTTTGGTTTCTGCTTTTTCCTGTAAAATGGTTGTGGTAGCAGAAGGTCATACAAGGAAGTCAAAAGGCTGAAAGACTCTAGAGCTTCCCAAAATGTGATTGTGGATTTGTCTTGTTACTATCTCAATAATGCTTTACTTTGTGTCAGCTAGGACAGTTTAGTTCAGAGGATAGAGATCTTTCCTTTCACAGTAGAGAGGATTTTTTTGTATGGAGACAAAATATAATCCTTTTTCTAGTAAGATTTGGGGAGAGGTATTTCCTTGGGTATCTTCTTGAACTTAATGTGAGGAGCCTCCTCAGAGGAGGTCCTGGTAAAGTTTCATGAAATTATGCAGTGATTTATGAGCCTAAACTCCCCCCAAAATTTTCTTGCATGAAATCTCACTGTTGAAGTCATGTTTTCTTTCCAGCTGATTCAATACAACCTGTCCTGCCAGTTTTGGTATCCTCTGATTATCTGCTAATTTAATTTTGTTAGAGATAACAGTGCTGCATTGAAAAGATAGGAGGTAGAAGTTGCTATGAGATCAGCAAAAGAACCTGTAAACTATCATCTCACATGCATTGCTGGTCTTCTGCTTGAGCATGGGTCATGTTGGTGTATTTCAAAGAGCATAAACTGCATCTAGATTCTTTCTAGAGGTTTTATATCATCTGCCTATAACAGTTTGTCACCCTTTGTTAAGGAAGCAGTGTATCAAGAGAAGAAATCCCTGCCACAGACACTTTGAAGTATCCCAGTAGGATAATACAGTAGAAAGACTTGTTAAGTGTGAGTGCAGTTTTTCTTTGTGAGAATCTTGCAGATTTCCTAAAAAAATGTATTTTAGCAGATGAGTTTTATGCCAAATTTTAATTCTAGACATACACTGTGAGTTCTTACGGGATAAGTTTAAAACTGGGCAAAGGAAGCTGGCAAGGAGATTATCAGTTTAACTTTTCAAAACTGTCCATGAAAGCTGCTCTCCTGTGAAATTCTCTGTGAAAGGAGGCTGGAAACTGATCAAAACAGTGGTTATCATCCATTGAGTTACCAATTTCAAGTTGCTTTGACCATATTTTCTTTATGGGTTCTCATTTCAGCTAGCATCAGGGGTATAGTTTTTTCTCCTACTCAGGAATTCAGTCATTACTGGGATTATTTTGCTTCAAATTGCAACTAAAACCAGAAACATAGATGCTGTTCTTGGCTTTTACTGATTTACTAGTCTGCAGCAGGTTTGGGGGATATTAATAAGTCAGTACTAAGGCGTAGTTTTCAGTTCTTGGATATATTAAGTGAAATTTTCAAACAAAATTTAAATTTCACAATTGTCAGAGCTAGTTATGGTCAATTGTCCTGTGCAGGGTCTTGTTTAGTTCAGATATACACCTAGCTCAGGGTAAAACTCTACTGTTACAGAATATTTATACACAGAATCCTGTTTATGAGAGATGGGCAGATGCACTGATCTTGTTTGCAGTCTAGGAAGCCTAACCATGACTTGCCACTGACATGTAGCAACAGCTTCCTCTAAAGAGCCAATTTAATCTGATGTCCTGATAATGTTAGTTTGGCCCTAACTAAAGTAACTCAGATCATTTCCTGCTGTACATGCATCTCTTTTCAGCCTAATTCTACTGTGTACTTAAAATAATTTGAGAATTTCATTTAGGCCTTTTCTGACTTTCTTGCTTCTACCTTTTCTTCACCTTTCTTGACCTGTTGAAGTAGAATAACAAAATGATGGTAAGTGAGGTGGCCCTGTGCTTTTTGTTTCCCATTTTTGCTTGATGAGACCTAGTAGCTGTTATGTTATTTTTTCAATGCTCTTCATTGTTTTGTCTTGTCTTACATTTTACATTTGAATACATACTTACTTTGGACATTGTTCATTGCTTTGGTTTACTGGCAACTAATTAATGAGAATATGTTATGTATTGCTTTTAAACGCTGTGTAACCTGTAGGTTTGCAAGATGCAAGAATAACATTGAAAGATCAACATGAAAGATCAACTCAGCATCTTTAACAATAGAAATTGCTCTATTTAACATCACAAACCAAGAGTTTGAAGAAACTCTTCAGATGTCAGGCAGATATCACTGAGTACTGAAGTGGTGGAAACATTGGATGCAACAATATTGATTCCTCTCAGCAAATTTGGTTGTGTTGTCCTTCTTCCTCTGCAACTGCCAAGTGTACGTGTTTGTTAGTGTGCTAGTGCTGATTTCTCAAGAGAGAACAATTGTGCTGCCCTTGAGCTTTGTTTTAAAAGGATGTGAAAGTTTCGTGCAACTTTCACTTTGCACCTTTGAATAGCAGCTTTTCCTGGGCTGTGTCCTGTTGGGAGCTTAGAGCCTCAAAGAGCAGTGCACAAAAAAACCTTCTGATTCTTCTAACTGGTGGAGTTTGTGTTGTCTTAAATTCTCATGAATAATGTGGCTACATGGTGGAGTTCTCATAGTGTGGTTGCACCAGAGTGCTTTTGATTGAAAAGTGTTGGAGTCTTGACTTTTGTCTTCTGTGCAGTCGAGAGCTGAAGTGTGATCTGCTGTGCAAGGGAAAACAAATAAAACACCTAATCAGGGAGAGGGGGTGCAAGAGGAATGGTTTCACTTAAACTATTTTCAATTAACTTCCTTTTTTTATATAGTCAACAGCAACTGCTTAGGTTACATCTAAAATTGGCATTATAAATCGGATGCCAGATTTTTTTCTTGTGCATCTTTTTTTTTTTTCCCTGGCACTGAACAGTAGGTTGAGTAACCCTCACTTCCACTGTGCTGCAGCAACTGCAAACTGTCCTGGCATATGTTTGGATGAAGCAGCTGGCTTTTCTTTTTTTTTTCTTTTTTTTTCCCAATTAATATTATTATGGACACAGAGCTAATGATTCCTAGAAATATATTCTTACAGCCTAAGTACAAGTGAGTCAGTTTAGG
The DNA here is from genome assembly GCA_013399915.1 of Illadopsis cleaveri. Classification (NCBI taxonomy): domain Eukaryota; kingdom Metazoa; phylum Chordata; class Aves; order Passeriformes; family Timaliidae; genus Illadopsis; species Illadopsis cleaveri. The sequence goes on from VXBB01002231.1 coordinate 100,727, forward strand.
CTTCTTTAGAAAGGTATGGGATATAATGAGGAGCAAAGATAAGATGTGTGGATACTTCCTGTGGGAAATACGTGGGAAAGGAGAAGATGTGCTGTTACTAATTTGAATGTGCAATGTTTGCATAACTAACGTTAATAAACAGATTGCTTAATCAGTGTGAAATGACTATACAAATTGCATTAGTTGGTTGTGTTTGTGCAAGAATGCATTACTGGGGTTTCTGGCTTGGGACTTTTGGCAAGGAACAGACAAGGTTATATTTTGTATTCAGATGTGTCTCTTCACACCCTATTGACACAGGCAATATGTAAACCATTGTTTCTTTTAATGTCTGGTGTGGAATTTATAATCTCTTATTTGCTTTTGCTCCTGTTCGGTATGCTTATTCACCACTCATTATTCCTTTTTTGGTATTGTGCACAGAAATTTGCAACATGCATGGAAAAATATTCTGCCAATCCCACCTACTACCCTTATGTGCTGTTTTGCATCTCGGCTCTTAGAAATTAGTATTTGTTAAAATAATTTTGGAGGTGTCAGTGGAGAAACAGCTGTACTTACAAAGTCTGTGTAGTCTCTAGCTCTAACAGGGTTTATTGGTTTCTTTATGGTTAATTGAAAAAATCAAATTAATAATGTTTATTTTGGAAAAGCTTTGGGATGGGTAAGAGCCAAATTTAAATATTACATGAAATATATTCTACTTCTCTCCTAAGTACCTGCAAATGTTTCAAAAATGTGGGCATTGTTTTAGAGCACATCTGGCCTCAGGCTGAAGCACTTCACTGTCATTCTTGAGGAGTTTGGTGTTTAGGAAACTTTGTGAACACTGACATGTTTTTCTGTTAAAATTTGGCAGGATCTGATGGTTGGTGATGAGGCCAGTGAATTACGGTCCATGCTGGAAGTGAATTATCCCATGGAGAACGGCATCGTCCGGAACTGGGACGACATGAAGCACCTTTGGGATTACACCTTTGGACCAGAAAAACTGAATATTGACACAAAAAATTGTAAAATACTCCTCACAGAGCCTCCCATGAATCCAACTAAAAACAGGGAGAAGATTGTGGAGGTATGTGTGTGTGGTGGGAGCTGATACACAGTCATTGGAGCATTGCTGAGAGATTTCTTGTTGCAGCAGCACACAGTGACTGTCTGAAGTAAAGCAGTTCAGTTCTAACCAAAACCCCTTCTCAGCCATAGGCATGAATGCTCCTGTGCTTAAATTCAAACCAGCTGATCTCATTCACAAGCTGTAAGCAGGCTTCTTGTCTCCAGCATTCACAGCAGCATTAAAACAGAATTGGAAATACATGTCTGTCTTTACATACCCAGGAAACGTTGATTACTAGCTGTTGGATGGATGTTAATTACTTTAAATGACTTGGACCTGTATTAGCCAGTAATGCAGAGGAGATTGGAGCTGGATGATGCTCACCAGATGGAGCAGTGTTGTTGGAGGTAGCTGAGACGAAGGTGTGATGACAACCAGTGCACTCATCTTTAATTAGTGCTAGGGATTATCAAAGAAAGCCTTCTAAGAAGGAAAGCCTGGTTCTTGCATCCTCAATCTCAGGGTGATGTTCTGGGTGATCTGAGCTCCAGCTGAACCTTGTATTCAGTGTAGGTTGTCAGATATATATTGTTTAGCTCCTGTACCTCTGACAAAGACTCAGTAATGTTTGATGAGAACAGAATGTTTAGTTTTCTGTTTTGTTGAATTTTTTTCTCATAAGCATCATAGGTATTTTCAATTAATATAAGTTTGAATACCAAAGCTTATAATTTTTTTCCCCCAAATTCATTTCTTAGTCTGTTAAGAATTTACATTTATCCTCACCTTTCCTTTGAAATCCTTTTGATGTCACAGCTACAGTAATGCTTTCTGCAACTTGGCAGTGAAGACATTTGCACTAATCCTTTCTTTCAGTGACCAGGGAGCAAATGAAGTCTAGGAAATTTGGGAAAACTTAACTGGAAAAAAAAACCAGACTGTGCAATCTAAATTCAACATGGTTTTTTAGCAATTGTGAACATTAGGGGCCTGTGACCTAAGTGTCAGGTAATGCAGCACTAGTAATATCATGTACTGTGTATCACCCAGCTGTGGTGTGATAGGCAGAGCAGGTTATTCTGGGTGGCCTCCATGTAGCAGGAGTGGCTCTATTTCCTGTCCAGGGTTTTTTTTGCTTTTCAGTTGTCAACAACAGTGTTCTTGTTTCTGTTTTCCTGATAAATACAAAAGGATGGATTTAGTTATTCTCGTGCCGAGTAATTTTGTACCAAAAATTCAAGAGTCTAGTATGGCCTCTGAATTCTGATAGAATATTTGCACTGCTCCATTTGCCTTTTTAACACCACCCCAGAGACCATAGATACTTAATCATGATGCAGAAGATTAGTGAGAACTAGAATCCCTTTTTGTAAATTTAAATTTGAGTTACACAGAAGCTCATTGTTTCTATTTATGTTTTTAATGGAACACAGTGTTATGAGAACTTGCAATATTTAGTTTAACTGCAATGTATTTATACCCCTTCCATTTTTCACATGGCCTCCTCCTTTCCAGGGAGGTGAGCCCAGTGTGAGACAGAGGAATGAATGAAGATACTTCCTAAAGCCTGCAGTAAATATAATAATGTCTCTGCATTTTGGGATACAGTGCAGTAGAATTTTAGAAGAAAAGCTCAGTCATCTGGACCATATAAAGATGATAGATAATTACATAGGCTGTCCTTCATTCTGTTTCCAGTAATTCTCTCTCCTCATTTCATCACTTTGTCAGGGCCACCTGCAGTAGTGAGGCAGCAAACGTTCACGTGTCAGCTATGTTGGAACATATGTGTTTAAAAAGTGCTTTTCCTTCCTTAGCATGTGCAAGACCTGGGTTCCTCCTCAGCTTGACAGAGTGTTTGCTGTTTGTCTTTATCTGCTGCACTCTCATTGTGTGACACCCTCAGGAGCAGCCAGACTGTAGTGGCAAATCAAGAAGCTGTAGAGACACTCGAGCACAGTCACTTCATCTAATCCAACCTGAGATTCCTTTTATTTTTTTTTCCCCAGTTTTTAATTTTTCCTTTCTGTACCCAGTTAGAGCATCACTTTGTAGTCAATCAAAAATCTGCTGTTACGTGAAGAAGAATTTTCTCAGGGAAACGTTTTGCTCAGTATTTATATCTTGAGATTTGTTAACATACATGCCCTTTGTCAAGGCATTTTCCATGTCAAAGAAATTAATACAGAGGAGAATGCATTTCTTTTTTCTTGAAAGAAAGAATGACAACACCCCCAAAGGTCACAAAAGGTTTTGTAGAGGCCTTTAGGGTTTGGTACATGTGAAGGCAGTAACTAATGCCATTTGAATACTGATTTTGTTGCATGAAGGTGATAATTTAGATTTTTCATACATTATTTTTTCATTTAATAAGCGCTCAAGTTGTTTGAAAATATCCATTGGAATAGTGTTAGGTTTAGACAATGACTACTCAAAAGGGATCTATTTTGAGTTGCTGCCCTTTCAACTGTTCCCTTTCTGTTCCTTTTCACACTGTTCTAACGGAGGAGGTTCTTTAAATAGTTCAGAATTCTAAAATTGTCAGACATCAGCTTTTTTTCTTCAAAAATATTTAGATATCTTTTACTTGAGCTGTGGGAGCACTTAGGATTCATTCAGTTTCTAATCCAAGAAGTTGCAGAAGGGTTCAGAAGGCTGCAGGGTAGCAAAAGCAAAACTTCTGTGTGTATTGGAATAAGCAGAGTTCATCCATTTTTCCTGGTAAAGCTTATTGAGGGGAAAACTGCTGTACAGCACGATTTGTTTACTTGGCCTTTTCTTGTGTTTAGGAAGGAGACAAGATCCTATAAACTCTACATCCTTTAATCTTGGCCTGCTTCTTAACTGAGACTAGTTCTGTGATTAGGGAAACGTGGTGTACAAGACAAGGAGTTGCTTTTCCTGTTTCACTATGAGTTCTGCAGTCCTGCAGTTTTCTCTCTCTAGTGGATTTTAACCAGATTTAAAACTTTGTCATTGGTTGCCCTTAAAAGAAGGGAAGAAGGTGGTCCAGATCCAGAGAACAACTTGTGATACTGGCCTTATTCTAGACTAAGATATGAAGGAGTCTGGTCTTTATTTGACATAGTGTGCAGTTGTACAAAGTCTGTATGAAGAACGAAAAATGCCTGAATTTTGTTTTAAAGCATACATCTTAAACAAACATTTTATTCCCAAGTCATCCTTCAGTAATGAACTGCTTGGCTGGTCTACAAGTACTGCCTCCCACTCATTAAGCACTTTGGAAAAGTGAAAATTTGTGTAAAGCTGCAAAAATTGATGTGTGGGTTTCTTGTAAGTATTTGCTTTTGTTGCTTAAGGGATGTGGAATATTTCATCTGGCTTGTCTGATGTGAACAGGTAAGGTACAGAACCCAAAGCAGATATGTCCCTAATGTTTGTGTAGAATCTGTGTGATGAAAATTCTTGGGAAGTGTTTTTGATTAGTAAAAATACATAATTTTAGAAATACAGTTTTCAAACACCGATGGAATTTCTTTGAGGCATTTGGCCTGTTTTGGAAGCTGATTTTTGCCTTCATCTTACAGGTTATGTTTGAGACATACCAGTTCTCTGGGGTCTATGTAGCCATCCAGGCTGTTCTTACTCTATATGCTCAAGGTAGGCAAAACTAACCTAAAATCTCTTTAAGTTTCCAGATGTGTTGCTGAGCCAAAGTACTAACATGGCATCACTGGGTCTTGGGCTTAATTCCATGTTGTTCTCTAAGGAAGCTCATCTCTGCTGACAGCTTGCTTTTTGTTTTGAGGAACTATTGATAGGTGCCACTGTTGGTGTTATTTTCATGGATAAATGCAAAAATCTGATTCCTCAAAACCCTTTGGCATCAAATCTTAATGGCTCACTGTGGATTTTCTGAAAAAGGAAGAACTTTTTACCACGAGTAAGAGAGTAATTTCAAGAAGAGGGTCATGTGACTTTTGCACTATTTTCAGGGGAAAAAAAAAAAATAAAAAGTTGAATCTTTTGCTGTAGATAAACTAAAGTGAAATGGTCCTCAGCCTGAGCAGAAGATTACTGATTGACTGAATCCAGTGGAAATTCTACCATCTACTTTAATCCATCTAGGATTTTAAGAAGCTACTCAAGCAAATAAGTTCTAATACTCCTTGCATCTGTTTTTTAGTGACTTGGTGTATTTAGCTGTCACATAGCAGGACATAAATATCCATAGTGTCTACGTCACTGTACTATCTCTGTCCAGGACCAAAAGCAACGGGGTACTGGAAGGGTGGCTCTGCCATGCAAATCAATATTAACTGCTTGAACCACTTTTGCAAACCTGAATATTAATTTTATTTGCTGCAATCTGTGCTGTTACATTTTTTCCCTCTTGGTTCTCTTTGGTTTGATTCCTTACAAGTATTCAATTAACTGACATCTACAGTCTTAAATTCTGCTGTAATTGTACATGTACCTTTTAGTGTAGTGTTCAATTACTTTGGAATAACAGAATGTCAGACAACTTGGAGCAGTCTGCAGTGTTTCTACATACCATCACCTGAAACAAAGCTGAAGCCCTTCTAAGATGTAAAAATCAAGGGGCACATAAATCAAACATTTGCTTTTGAAAATTAAAACAAAAAAATAAACCTTTAAAACATCCTACTTATTTGTATTACTTCAAAGATTAAAGTAGTGGCTGAAGTTATATAGAGATGTGCTTCATTTCAGTGCATCACACTGCTAAGGTCTCTCCTAAAAATATGGTTTCTTGCTTTAGGTAGCTTGTGAGAAACTATAAAGCTGTTTTCTGATCAACTTTCACCATTGATTTTTGCCTCTTAAGTATAGGAACTTCTGTTTCTACATGTTCATGATAACTGTTTTGTATAGCTTAGAATTTAATAGTTTGTGGTAAACTTTTTTTCATGAGAGTTGATTTTTTTTTTTAGTCTGTGAAAGTGAATCTCATTCAGCCTAATGCCACTTGTGTGAGGAAATATTAGGCATGTGCTGTATAGTCCAAATATTCTCTACCTTACAGAAGTATTTGTTTTTTTTGAATACCAGTAAAAATCAACAAGTCCTAAGAATTTAACAAGGTAAACTTGTGGCTTGAATATCTCTAGATTTCTTCATATTTCAGAAATTAATAAAAGATTGCACAGCTGAATCCAGTGGACAAATTTGTGCCCTAAAAAGCATTTAATGAACGTAGATATTTCTTTTAATTAGAGTGCAATTTAAGGTGTCAAAACACCACAGAAAATTGTGAGCAGTAGAGTTCTAAACATGTAGGTAAAAGTAATATTTTTAAAAAAATGCATGAAAGCATTTGTTACTATGAAAACCTAAAGTTTAATATCTACTGCTGACTGAGGGAAGAGAAGTTGTCTCAGTTTACAATGAAAAATTCTTTCTTAAACTCGCTGCTGTTCTGCTCTGTTTATGAAAATGCAATAAAAGTTGTGCTTTCCCCCATTCTTTCAGGGTTGTTGACTGGTGTTGTGGTGGACTCTGGTGATGGTGTGACTCACATTTGCCCAGTTTATGAAGGTTTCTCCCTCCCTCACCTCACGAGACGGTTAGATATTGCTGGGAGGGATATCACTAGGTACCTCATTAAGGTAAGCTATATATTTCCCCTTCATTATTCATATGTTAATTACATTAAGAACTCCTGTATTCTCTGTGTTGCTTCAGTCTATTCTTACTGTGTTTCCTTATCTAAATCACATGTGATGATACTGATGTTATTCAGAGATATCGCATTTTCTTGGTGGCAATCTTGTAGAAAAGGAATTTATTCCCTATTTGGCAAGGAAAAGTTTGAAAGCTGACCTGAAGTGAAAGCTAAATTGTATTCTCTTTGTTTTTACTCATCTGTTTTCAGAAAGACTTCCTTCCAGTGTGGAAAACAGTGTAGTGATTCTTCCCTGATTATTAAATGAGAGACATGTTTGATAGACAGTTCATTTGTTCGGGCGTTTTAAATAAAAGCAACATCTTAGATTGACACATCTTATGGTTAAACTGGAACATGGGCATGTTCTGAAGTTAAGTTCTAAAGATAAGAATTATTTTGGGGTTTTTTTTTTCATTTGTCTTTGTGCTGGTTGTGCTGAAAGTTTTAATGATGAAGAAAATTTCCCATTTGGAGTACTGTTGCTGCTTTTCTGGGGGCAGTGGATACACTGGGACAGATTTGTCTTAACACCCAAATTTGCAGCTAGAAAAGGGAGGTGAACAGAGATATGTGTTTAAATATCCCTGTAATGAGAGATCTGGACTGCTGTTCTCCTTTCCTGCTGACCTGCTGTGTTCCCTGCAGCTCCTCCTGCTGCGAGGTTACGCTTTCAACCATTCTGCTGATTTCGAGACGGTTCGCATGATCAAGGAGAAGTTGTGTTACGTGGGATACAACATCGAGCAGGAGCAGAAGCTGGCGCTAGAGACCACAGTTCTAGTTGAATCCTACACGGTGAGACAGCTTTCCTTGTCCTAAACTTCCCAGGTTTAAATTCAGGTAGCATTTAGCTTTGATTTCCTTCACAGTTTTTCTTAGCAGTAGCTCGCCTCTCAGCCTGTAGAATCGAATTAATCGGTTCTGGGAAAATCTTCTGGAGGTTTTTTTCTTTCCAGATTTTCTGTGAGACTTTGTGTTCATTTTTGTCATTGTAGGTCTTTGAAATGTGAATATTATAGTACAGGAATTTGTAGAGAAAGTGGGCTTATTCTAGCATATGAAATTGTTTCACCTTCATCCATGCAGCAGCAAGACATGAGACTGATATCTGGTGGCAGGAAAGGTAAACTTGCTCTCAGTGGAAACTTCATGGTCCCAGTTGGAAAATTTTGCAGAAAAGCATTATTCTTGCTGTAAGATAATTTTTTAAATTGATGCTAGGAGTTGGTATTGTAAGGAAATATTTGGTAGGTCAGTATCGATGTGTCTGGCCCCTGATGTCTCCAAGCCAATTGCAGAGTGATTAAAGCATTTGTATATTCTTTCAGTACTACCGAAAGACTTCTTGCAGTGCTGACAATTATCAGCAATTTCCTGTGTTAAAACATTTGGGAGCAATGTAGGTCATTTCCTCTTGGGTTTTTTTTAGCATTCAAGTGGCTAAAAGTAGTCTTTTCAATGGTGTTGTTTCTTCCCTAGCTCCCAGATGGCAGGATTATCAAAGTTGGTGGAGAACGGTTCGAGGCACCCGAGGCTCTCTTCCAGCCTCACTTAATCAATGTTGAAGGGGTTGGTGTGGCTGAATTACTGTTTAACACCATCCAGGCTGCTGACATTGATACCAGGTAAGAGCAGAACGTTTAAATCCTTGGTCTGGGTGCAGGGGTGGTGCAAGAACTGTCTTCAAAGTAACAACTTCTGCTTTAGACACTGATGTGTGCTGCTGGGAGAAGGGTGTATGCTGGGAGTGGGGCTCAGGCTGAACTTTTGGAGCTTAACAAGTTGTCTGGAAGCTTTCAGTAAGAATGAGCAAAGGTAAAATCTTGAAAGCACACTATTTTTTTTTTTTTATTTTTGCTTTCAGGGAAAGCATGAGCAAATCTGTTGAAATTGTGCAGTCTGTCCTTGTGTAATGACCATTTTTTAGATTTGTATTGACTCCCCTGTCTGTACAGGTACTACTGTAGTACAGAGTAAACTTACAACACTGCAAAGACTATTTTATTTTTTTTTGGGGCAGGTCTGAGTTCTACAAGCACATTGTGCTGTCTGGAGGGTCCACCATGTACCCTGGGCTGCCTTCACGACTGGAACGGGAACTGAAACAGCTCTACCTGGAACGAGTTCTGAAAGGAGATGTGGAGAAACTCTCGGTGGGTATCGGGTGGCTGCTGCCCCCGGGGGGCTCAGAGGCTTCCCCTGAATCCCCACTAGAGGGAACCAAGTGGTCAGAAATGAGGGAGGCTGCGGGTGGCCCTCCCTGCAGCTTGCAAGATCTCTGCCCCTCTTCCTCACCCCTGCCTTTGCTTTGTATGTACTTGCAATAAAATTTCCTTCTAGACCCTGCTAGTAGCCCTCCTGAAGTCTTGGGTTGATTCGAATGTAAAATAGGCTGGTAAATGCCAGGACACAAATTGTGATGTTGGTTAAACAAATCTAAGGAGTTGCTGTGCCTTAATGTTGTCATTGAGGGGGGGAAAAAAAAAAAAATCTGAATGTTTTGGTTCATACTACAAGTGAAATACTCGTGGAGTAAGTTTCCCTTTTCCACTGGTTATTGTGATAAGCAGGCAGCACAGCCACACATGTTACAGAGGTAACAATATGTTGTACTAAAAATTCCTTTGAGTGGAGTCTCTAGTGGTGAATTGAATTGAACTCCCCTGGTTGTTAATAGTGTTCTCTGAAGGTCTTCTGTGGAATGACTCAATTACACAGAATGTTTTACATCTGAGACAGTATTTCAGTCATAGCTTTGTACTCATTTTTGCTCTTGAAGTTAGAGCTTTAGCACTGAAGAAGTTAAGGGAATATTACTTAGTTAAGCTGGTTTAGATTGTGTAAATTGATAAAATTCTAAAATATTTGTGGTTTGATGATTGGTAACTTCTTATAATTTTAACCTTCAAAGATTAGGAATTATTTCACTTTTAATAGTGTTCCTGAAATGCCAAAACTTGGTCTTTAATTTTCTGTCAGTATTCTGAATCCTGGGTTTTTTGTTCATATACCCAAAGTACAATTTTTGGGCAAATGTCAGTAGCTGTGTGTAATTTCCAATGCAAAGTCATTATTTCACTTCAGTTGCTCAAGCTGAAACCTCGCACAGAGTGCCCGGTGCTAACATTTCAGTTTTTCAGTTCATTTTTCTCACTGGACAGTTTCCCCTTCATTATTCTGGTGGAAAGCCCGATTTTATTTTTTGCAAGGCTTCGTTTGAAGAATCCTAGTGAGGATTTCTTTTCTTTTTTTTTTTTTTCTTCCTCAGAAATTCAAGATCCGAATCGAAGATCCCCCTCGTCGGAAGCACATGGTGTTTCTGGGCGGGGCTGTTCTAGCAGACATCATGAAAGACAAAGACAACTTCTGGATGACCCGACAAGAATACCAAGAAAAGGGAGTGCGTGTGCTGGAGAAGCTTGGTGTGACTGTTCGATAAACCCCAAAGCTTGTTCCCATCACATGTCTAAAAGCTTTTTTTTTCTTTCATTGCCAATCTCTGAACTCACTCAGCTCCATGCTATGGAAGGGCCTGTCTGTGGCCTTTTGACCCAAACATGAGGTTTTGTTTTGGTTTCTTGGGGTAGCTTTTGTTCAATGTTTCTTAATGTGGCTAAATTTGACTATTAAATTTGACCACTTCCCTGCAAACAAAACAGAGCAAGAGCAGCCTGTCTACTTCATTGTTCCCTCCCAGTAGGCAATTGGGTAATTCTGGTAGGCTTTTTTCTTCTGGGTTTATTGCTGTAGTCCTGCTAGCTTTTTTCTCTAGTTTACAAGGGGTTGTGTGCCTTTTTTAGCATAAGAAAACCTTTAAACAAGAGTTTTTGCTATTGGATCATTGTGGTGGTTATCTTTACATCTTCATGCCTCTCTACATAAAGTTTGTTGGTTTTTTTTTTTCTTTCCTGCAATTAGGGATTTTGATTAAACATTGTTAAAAAACCAGTTGAAGTAGCTGGAATGACTTTAACACAACTGTTTCGATGTAATGTGGTTTCATATGCACTGCTGCCTGAACTGGCTTCTGAGGTGGTTCATCCTTAAAGGTGGTGGTGGGGCCTTCAGACTGTATTTCTCTAAGTGGGAATGTGCAGTTGCCACGAACAGAGAAACACCTGATGTTCTGGCAAGTGTACATTTGTGGCCTTAGGTGTCTTTTTTTCTGGAGAGAGGAGACAGGTTTGAGCCGTGTTTCTTTTTTGTTAAGGGACAGCTGGGGGGGGTCAGCCTGACCAAAAATGCCTCTTTTTATAACTAAATTTTGGTACCGTGTTGTCTCAGCATAGGAAGCAAGAATGTTAAATTAGCTGTTGTGTAATTGTTGAAGAAATTTAGATATGCTGAGACAGGAGCCTCTAAACGTATTGAAGAGATTTAATACTTTCAGAAATGCTTGTGAAAACTGTAAGTATAGATATTTAAAGCCCCAGAACTAAGTTTTAAAAAGTCTGATGTTTTAAGTGCTTGTATGTACATCAGAAGCACTTCCATTAAACTTTACAGGTATATTAACCTAGTGCCAAGTAGTTACTGCAAATGAATATTTCAATGACCAGTGTTTATTGCAGCAAGCAGATATTTATAAACAACCAGTGGCAGTAGGTTATAAAGAATGACTTATATTTGTTCCTGTTAAGAATAATATTGGAATAGGAGATGTTGGTTGGTAAATAGCCACAGTTCATTTTATCCAGTCTTGATTTTTGATACTTCACATGGGATGGGGAAGGAAGTGAAAACCAGTGATGAAAATGCTGTTTCCAGAAAGTACATTAAAGCTGAGTTGTTCTAAAAAAATAGAAGTTGTCACTAGTAATTATCAGCCACCTTCTCTGAGTATAGTTGCCTGTATTTTTTTTTCCTATTAGCAGACTGGTAACTATCATTGCAATAAAATCTGCCTTATATTAAGCCTAGCAAAAACTGCTTGCCCACAAATGCTAGCTAGACTTAGTTCTACTTTGCTTTCCATAGAAATATTATATTACTTCTTACTGGTTTTCCAAGCCTACCATAACATTTAAGAATAAGGAAGTCAAGATCTGCTCTTGACTTCCAAACCTTGGAATGTATGAGAGATGCTTTCATATACTTGCCACTTGTCTACATCTTTACATTAATAATTGACCCCAGAAACATGGAAATATTAAACTCCCTTGGACTCCTAAAACGTGCTTCCTTTCTAAATTAAGCAGGCAGCTTCCTTTGGCTGAGTGAGCCAAAGGGGCAGAAACCATGTCTGCATTTCTTTAATAACAAGACAGTCACTATAGTATTGCTAGTAATGACCATTTAATTATAGGTGGGTGGGGTTTTTTGCAGCTATATTTACTCTTAACTTGAACAATACGAATTTCCAGGCATGCCGGTCGTGCCTCAGTGCATGCACTTCAGCAGTTACTAGATTTTTGGGGACATGAATGTAAGGGGTACTCTGAATTCCTGTAGTCTTCTAAACATTTAATACACAAGACTTAAAAATGCTGTGGGCTTGCTTTAGAGCTGTGATTTCTCATGTGACTGTCTCTGGGCTTTTCAGACAGTCTTGGGAATCATGGAAATAAACCAAAGAATGACTTAAAACCTTTTTTTAAATGACAATCTGTCATGTGGTTTTTCAAATCTAGACCTTGACCCTGCAACCCCTTTTCTTAACCATCTTCTCCCCTGTCCACTGGCTTCAGTGAGGTATGTGCATGTTTGAATAAAGGTTTTGGAATCTGGCCCCTTCACTAGAGAACTTCACAGCACCATGAGTAATAAATGTCAGTTGATTGTGCAGAATCTTGGGTTTCCATGGAAACCATGTATATATTAAAAAAGGCAAGCATTTAAAATTAACTGTGATCATGGATTCAGAGGAACACATTTGTAATCCAGATACTGAATGGGGTGTTCCAGTTGTGCTCAGTGTGGTTCTCCATGTTTGTGTTTGCACACACAAGAGCGTTGTGTGTGTGTTCTCTCAGCTGACAGCTTCAACACTGCTATGAAAGCAATCTGGTTTTAAAGTTTTTTTTTTGAAGACCAAATAACTTGAATTGTATTTGCAAAATGCTTCAGCTCCTATAAAATTAGAATAGAAGATGCCGCATCAGTTGTGAGTTTTTTGGGAACATCCTATTTTTAATGTTAAGCTGCTTCAAACCCTCCCCTCCCCCAGTGTTCTAGGATGTTAACCAATGTAACACAGATGGCTTTTTATACAGTTTTGAATAATGTTAACACACAACACTGGTTGAGACCATGAATGGAAATAAACATCTATTTAAATTGACAGGTCTTTTCAATACGAAAATAAAATCAGATTTTTTTCAAAGTAGATTATGTTTGCTTTGCTTCCTTTGGGAAATCGCAGTTTGTCAGTTTTTCTCCAACTTAACTTCCATCACAAAACCATCATGAGCTGCTTTTGCTGAGGAAATCTGACATGACAAAATTACACATTGTCTACTGATTGCTGTCATACTCCATCCTTTAGCCAATGCTCCACTCCCTCAATCCTTTTCTTTAAAAAGAAAAAAAAATCTTTATCCTTGAACAGGAATCTTTTTTCTAGTTCAACCTCCATTCTGCAAATTGGGAAGATCCCTCAACTTGTACTGACCTCAGCATCCTTGGCTAAGCACAGAAACCACATAATGATGCCCTGTTTAGGAAAAGTCTCCTTGGCATTGTGACTTCATGTGCTGTTTCACCTGCATCCCTGATTTTAACTGGTGGAAAAAGTGCATGTGGGGTTGACCTGTAGCATTTAGAAGGACTTGAGTGGATTAGTGACTGGTCCACCTGCTCATGATGCATTTATCTGACTTTTGAAATGAGCTCAACCAGCTTCTTCCCCCCCAGGTCATGTGCTGGAGGAATGTTCTCCAGGCATCTTGTTCCTGGTAGGATAATGGGTTTGTTTTTCTTAGATGGAACCACTCTGTGCAGTTTGGCCCTGGATGCATCTGCCTCAGTGGCTGGGTCAAACACTTGTCATCTTAGGGACAGATGCAGATAGACAGGATTTGAATAGAAAAAAAAGTAAGGCCACCCTCTAACCCCAAATCTGTGTTTTATCACTGTGCATTCTTGGGAAGAAGTAAATACATCTGCCTCTACCTCTGCTCTGTACTAATTCATGGTCCCTGCTCCTCCCCTTTGCTTGTTTTGCCTGACATGGCTTTTGTGTGGAAAGGACTAAATACAGCTCAGTCGACATTTGCTAGTCAAGTTTTTCAATAGTGAATTCCTCCCTGTGGGCACTTCAGCTGTTTTCCACAAACAACTGGCATTAGCTGGTCCAAAACTCTGGAAGATGTAGTTTGGGGGGTTTTTTGGGTTGTTTGGGGGGGTTTGGTTTGGTTTGGTGTGGGGTTTTGGGAGGGTTTTTTTGGGTTTTGATTTTTTTTTTTTTAAGTCCAAGTATATCTGCTTCCACATTCTAACTAAGAATGGTATTAGAGAAAATTGACTTGGACTTTTTCAGCAAGTATTTCAGCTAAAATTTTGCTTTATTTGGGACCTGCTATGTCATGTTTGTTCCTTCCTAATGGGTTGGTTTGTTATCCTGATGCTATAAGTCACTGCAGCTTGGCCATTACAGGCCTCAAGAAAAAACCCTTCCATTCAGAACAGGCTGCTAATTTTGCTAATTTTTTTACCTTCACTGTATTACAACATTGAAATAGCTCTTTAATAACATCCTACATGTGAATTGCTTACCTTCCCATAACCTGGTGCTGCAGCCCATTGAACCAACTAACAGCTGCACAAAACAAGATTTCTGTGCACATCTACTTATTGCCCTGACAGCTGAAAAAGAGCTTCTTGCCTTTTTGCCTCGTGCAGAATTCTGTTGTGGTGCTGCTGAGAAAAGGAGAAGTTCTGGGAGGAGAGGCAGCATGGGGCTTTGTTTCTCAATTGGTTTATTTGGGTGCTTTTAAATTTTGTTTTTCCTTTTGAAAGCAACCTTAACGTTGAAGATTAGGGAAAGAGTTTCTATTCTGGGTGACGAATAAAACTTATTTAGAGTCTTAGCAGATACTTGGGATGATACTAAGGGCCATCTTCAGCTGCAGAACTCATGTTCCTTCACATACCTTTTTGAAAAACAATTATTATTAAAAAATAAATCTCTGTTCCCAAAGCCTAGGAGTAGTAATTTAACTGTAGCTGCAGGAATAATGACAGATATGGGCCCCTTGCCTACACCTTTTAATCTGTGCACCCATCTCCCATCTGGTTTTTGTTTGCCCTAAGGCCTAAGTGGTTTCAAGATCCTCCTCTTGCAGGCACATTCTCACCACGTGTCCATTTTCAATCTCTCCAGGTATTTTAATGAATTAATTAATTAATTGCCAGTTGTTGGCCTCAATGCAAGTATATCCTGTAAGTCCTGACTCCCATCAGGCACTTTTCTTAGCACAGCAGAACTTCTGGGGGCTACTCCAAATTGAAACCTTTGCCTTGGCCTGTAACTTTGTGTTCTAAACCACTCGGTGTAACCCTGATTTTGGCTTTGCCTGCCAAAGCAGGAAATCAAGGGTGGCATTAAGGACATGAAAGGCGGTATTTCGGGAAGCACTCAACCACATGATCTCCCTGGAATATTTTAGGGTTTTCCTCTTGTGCTGGGTATTGGCACAAATCGTGTGGGACAAGTTCAGTAAGGGCAGGTGGGATTTATGTTAGCACCTGTAATAACTGGGAGATTTGTCCCCTCTGAAGTCTTCCTGTAAGAGAAGTGTTAGGGTTTCTCGTGGCATTATTGGGTAATAACCTGGAACACGAGCCTTGGAAATGTGGCCACTGCTGGAATCCACCTCATGCCATGTGAGAACAAAATGCCATAATGATAATTGCTCATTATCTAATTATGCAAGAACTTACAGCCCCAGAGGGTGAAAACTAATTAAATGGTTATCCACTCTTAAAATGGCAGGAAAAAAAAAAAAAAAAAAGGAGGAGAATTCATTATTTTGGCTCTTGTTCCGTTATTGTGAGCAAAGCAACATGTTCTTGAGAAGTGAATGAGACAGTCCAGGATGGACAGAGTTCTCTCCATTCTGCTGCAGGGATTGAGGCAGGAAGATTACTTTTAGGAGAGTAGTCTGCTTAGTCAAAAGTACCTCAAATTTTATGCTACAGCTCAAAATGAAGGAAGATTCATTGACCCAGGTTATCCAGGAAGGCAGCTGATGCTGGCCTTCAGAGCAGTATGGGTCACCTTTTCTGTTTGCTTGTGCAGAATTTTAAAGATAAAATACCCAGACCACTTTGGTCCCTTGGTGTGGATGTAGTGTGCTAAGGGCAGGCCTTGGTTTTACCCCATATTGAGGCATGATTCTTCTGTCTAGGAAAAGTAGCTGCCTGTCAAAAAAAAAAAAAAAAAGTGGTGGCATTTTCCTGTGATTCTAAACCCTGCAGCTTTTGTTGCAGCAGTAGTAGACCTCTGTAAAAACCCTTATCCTGCCAGATGCAACGATTAGCACCTCAGGCCCTAATTTAATTCCTCTTCTGCAACAAGACAGCCCCTACCTCATCTTTAGCCACATGCCTTTCTTTGGAGCCTTCATTCCTGCCTCTCAGCATTCATAGGCTACTGCTGCCCTGGTCAAACACCAAGCCCCTCACTTGCTTAAACCAGGATCCCCCAAATTCCCCAAATGCTGAGCTGCTGCTCTTGGGGTGCTGGAGTGAGAGGAAGGCAGACAGCAGGCAGGGCTCAGCAGGACCACACACTTCAGCTTCCATCACAGTGGTGCTCCAGCAAGCAACAGGTGCTGAGCTTCTGTGGGATTTGGAGCTGCAGCCTTCCCCTGCCTGTGTAACCCAATCCTGCAGGCATTCTCCAAACACAGTCTGTGGGCTGTAAAACACACCTGCGTGCTTGTGGTGCTCTCTGGTAGCTCACAGCTCACACCTGGGACACAGTGGCAGCCACTGGGTTAGAGCTGTTGGCTTTGCAGCCAGCTACAAAGCCCAGATATCCACCCCACCAGAAAAGCCCCCTCTAGTGTAACCACCAAACACCAGAAGCAGAATTTCTGCCCTTTCCAGAGCCTGGGAGTAAGGATTTTAATCAGAAAAGTATCGTTTGGATTAGGAATGAAGGTTCAGTGAGTGCAGGGACACCCAGGCAGTTTCTGAGGAGCAGCTGATGCTCCCTTGTCCACATTTTTACAGTTATACAGGGGTGTGTACGTTTTTGGGTTGCCATAGATCGCAGAGCTGTTACCTGGGTGTCTTGCATATTCAAACTGGCTTTTTTCCCTGCTTTCCCAAAAAGCACAGTGCAAGGTTCTGCTGTTATGTGTGGGGAGTACTAACTTGGGAGGTAGGTTAGTCCCTTGTAAATCAGAATACTTGCTATTTCTGGAGGTTTTCTTAAGGAGTAGAGTGGGTCAGAAGGAAGTGACTCCTTATATTTTTAATTACCCATCCCCCCCGACATTGTAACACAGTTGTTGCTTTCAAGAATATGCATGGTCTGTTTTCTTTCTTTGGCTCATCT
Organism: Illadopsis cleaveri; assembly: GCA_013399915.1. NCBI lineage: Eukaryota > Metazoa > Chordata > Aves > Passeriformes > Timaliidae > Illadopsis > Illadopsis cleaveri. The sequence goes on from VXBB01002231.1 coordinate 117,938, forward strand.
GGTAAAATAATTAGCTGTTAGGCAGACAGAGGGAAAGGATCACATCTGCACAAGACAGGAAGACTGGGACAGTAGAAAGGAGAAAAAAAAAATTCCCTGCTTGAATCACAGCTGCCCACCATGCATAGTAACAGAGCTTGCCAAGAAAATTCAAATTGATTTAGGAAGAAAAGCTGAGGAAACCGTTTAACCCCAGCCTGCTTGGATCTGTGACAGTATCTCCATGGGCTGCTCTGCTCCCACTTTGGGCTGAAAGAAAGGTTTTCAAGCTGCCTGTTTCCCCAACCAGCCTTCCTGTGTCCCCCCTTCCTCTTCTGCAACAGGAACACAAAACACAGACTCATTGCTGGGCGTGAGGCTGTGAGCAGCTTCCCTCAGCAAGAAAATAACCAAAGGTGGGAACATTTCTTTCATATTGATGGGATTAAGTTGTAATTGGTTCATGTGATTAAAACCAAGAGTCAGGCAAGTTATTTGGGACTAATCTGGGGCAATGGGAACCTTTTTGCTGCTTGCTGTATACTCTGAATTAGGCTCCTTCTCAACAGAAGTGGTCAGCATGTGCATCATCTGCAAACAACCTCTTCAAGTGTTCGAAGCCAAAATCACTTGCTCAAGAGTTTCCGAGCACTCAAATCCTTTGCAGATCATTTGCAAGCAGTTGAGAGGGTTTTACATCAAAAAAAAATTAGTAGCAATAGTTCAGACATGTGAGTCATACAGCAAATCCCTTTCCTTACTTAAACCAATCTACATCTGTAAGGATATACTCATTTAATGATTAAAAAAAGGGGCATTTGGAGTATTTCTTCTCAGAACCTGTTATCTCTGGGACCATCTTTTTCTGCAGGAATCCCAGGCTCGCTCCCAGCACTATCTTTGGGATAAATCCACAAAAAAAGATAAATGTAGAACTGCACAGAACCATATTCAAATAAAATCAAAGTGCTCTAACACAGGTGTTTCAATACTCGATTTCAGGTGCTGGTCCCACCTAAGCTGTGGGTGGGCTTTCCTTGCCAGCTGGAGCAGCCAACTCCAGCATTAAGCCCCTCCAAACCTCTGCTCAGCTGCAACCTCCCCTGTAACAAGAGGCCTTTGGCACATAAGCTTTTTTCCAGTTTAAACACAAGTTCCCTTGGTACCTAAATGTCTGCTGTGAGGTGAATGCAGATCTGTTGAGGCCCTGACAGCACTGAGCAGCTATGTGCTGTGTCCATGCCTAAACCACAACCAGCAAAGCATTCTCCAGGCTGGAAGATGTGTGCACAAGATGTTTTTGGATCAGGTCTCTCACAAAAACAGCTGTGGGAGGAAATGGGCCCAGTAGTCAGACCACATTCACCATTAATATTCATTTATGCACAAATACTAACACAATCATAGATGACTTCTAAAGGAATGAGCTTAAACATTTCCAGGAAGAGACAGCTCTGTGTTCTGGACAAATGATTTAGAGGCCACTGAAAGGAAACTCAAACCCTCTTCCTCTATTTTGTGAGAAGGGCCTCTCTTGCAGAGTTCCTGCCTGTGCATCCTGAGGAGGAGGAGACATCTCCTTGTAGCAGAGGATGAAGCACCTGGCTGGCTTCAAGGGCCCACAGCTGTGTCTTCAACCTCTCTGGTTTGCCAGGGTTTGGCAGCTCCTTGCCTGCAGCTGACCAGCTCCTAGGGATCCATTCCACACCCTCCCAAATGCAGCAGCATGGAAGAGGTACCTGAGAGTCCCAGGCTGCAGGATTCCCATCTCCAGTTGCCCTGGAGCTCCTGCTGGAGAGGGATGCTCCTCCCCTCCTGCAGCACCAAAGCACTCTGCAGGGGTTGGATATCAATGTGTGTTGCAGGAAGGGTCAGGTACAGAAGTGAATCGGGTGGTACCTGTACTTAGGTGGATATGTTTGAGGGGACATCTTTAGTTATAAAAGGAGCAAAGAGGAGTGAAACAGAAAAGGGACAAGAGATTTGTCAACAAAGGGACAAGAGAGGTGACAAAAGACAATGTGCAAATGTGTGGCAGCTCTCCCAAGGTTTAGAGTACAGTAGAGGCTCATCCCTGGCCAGACTCCTCCTGAAGTTGATGAAATAAGCCCTGGATGGCATCAGAGAGGCATTGAACAGAGCTCTAGGGGTCCAAGGAAAATTTTCACTTTTTCAGCACTGCGTTTTTAGTTAAAGTATTGATGCTTCAATTACTCCCTGTTAGAACCAGCTGTGTCACAAGGAACACAGTAGAGATGGAAGTTTGGGTTTTCCTCAAGGACACTGCTCCATTTTGAAGGACAAAGCCTAGAAAACTGCACAAGAGGGAGGAGACACAGAAACCTTCCTCTTCAAGATTTGCTCAAGTTCCCTATTCAGGCAGAGAAGTTATTAAAGAGTAGGAAGTGTAAACAGAATAGCACCAGAAATACTCTTTTTTTCAACCCAAATTAATCTGTAAATCAATGATACCAAATCCAAACCCCATGTCATTGCCTCATACAGACAGTCAAGCCTCACCTTACACTGGAGATCCATCTGACTTTCAATACATGCAAGCACAGGGCCAGCTTCAAGGGAGATGTTCATGTGCACAACAGGCAGGATGAAGCTTTAAAACCACTGGTAGTTACACTTTTACTGCCAGAAGCAACATTTTAATCTAACTATTGGCTCCTGACAAAGGCTGTGTTCTGAAGAGCTCCAACATCTTTGCTCCATCTGAGTAATTGCAAATGCCTGTCTTTAATCTATTTTCAAGAATTGTTGGGTTTGGTGTTTTTTTTTTTTTAAGTACAAAAGAAAATGTTTCTGTGTGTACATTCATGGCAACAGAGCTACACAGAGACATAAACTAGTGGAAGGTCCATATGTTTAGAGAATATCATGTGTAATGAGAACTGCTGCATTTTTTGTAAAATGTAACGGGACAGATACGCAGCAGCTGTGGGTTACTCAAGAAGCAGCTAATTTAGCAAGCTGAATTCAAGGATATTTCCCAGATCTCCCAAACAATGAATAGCAGTGTTGTTTAAGATTACCATTATGCCTTACATCCTCCTTTGACTGGAAGCAGGGGGAGGAAGGCCCTATCTGTGCTTCTGGGGCAGAAGTACATGATTAGTGCTTAGCTATCACACGAAGTCCCAGGGGAGCAAGGGGATCTGGACTTGAAGGAAGGAAGGAAATTGTGTAGGATAAACAAAAAAGAGCCTCAGGAAAGCAGTTGAGATGGGCAAGACTTAGTGAAAAATAGAAAAGAGAAATTAAAAAGGAAATATTGAAGGGATTGACTTGAGTTCTAACTAATATTGAACTTAAACACGCTGACTTCAGAAACAGCATTAGAAATTCAGCAGGTTTGTACTTTTATATCTTTAGGTTTGCTCTAAGGCAAGGTATTACTCATTTCAAATACACAAATGGAAGTTCCAAGGCTTGACTGCCCTTAGATTTCACTTTTCCAGGGATTTTACCTAGCCTTTCCCCTACAAAAAAGGAAGATACAGACAACCTGGATGGAGTCACAGCTCCATTTTGCTGGTCACTGAGGACATGGGGGTGGTATGCCCTGTCCTCCTCAGGTGGCCAGTTTCCCCAGCTGCCCTCAATCCCCACTGCAGCTGGAGCCAAGTGCCTCATATTGAAGAGAGAGATACACCAGTGGACCCACTCCAGGTGCTGCTTATTCACATATTAAAACAGGTTATACACATTGCTTTAAAAAAAAAAAAAAAAAAAAAAAGGAGGAAAAAAAAAGGAAAAATTAAAAATGGGGCTACTTGTAATTCTGGCTCTCTACAAGATCTTAATTTTTGTGGGGAAAGTCTCTGCAGTGACAGTGTAAATGACAGTTTGCAGCCATCCTTCTTCAGCTGGAAGAGAGAGAGGGAGGATAGGGACTTGCTAATCTGCAATAATTTGTGGGAGGATTTACACATATAAATAAAAGTGACCAGGTCTTCCCCAAAGTAAGAGATTGGCTCAGTAAATAGACTTTCTAAAGGATTTTCAGATGCAGTAACTTGGTAGTAGCAAGCTGCAAAGGACATTGTTGCATTAAGATATATTGCATTTATCTGTTTCCTGGATCTGATATTAGAATTTCCTCCTGCTGTACTATTGAGATAACCAAAACCTCTGCCTCTCTAGAAAAGAAAAATGCTTGATTTCCAAACAAATGGGATGAGCTTACACAAGAGAAGTACAAGGAAAATCCACTTCTCCTGGCTCATCTGTCTGCTCCACTGGTGGAAATCAGGAGCAAATGCCTAAAACTCCAAAACTTGATGTGAACTCCTGGGGGTAGAGCAGAGCAGAGGCTCGTGCTTAACTGATGGAGTCATTCCTAGCGGCCCAGCTTTAGAAATTCATTATAGCAACAGGCTCAAGCCAACCCTTTTGCTTAGTTACACAGAGAAGGGATTGCTCCTGGTGAAATGGATGTTCAAACCACTGAGTGGCTTATGTAATGTAGCATTGGGGCTCCAAAGTGTTTTATGGCAGAGGAGCACATCTAGAATCAGCAAAAGGCTATCTTGGGCTAAAGACCTTGCTCTTTGCCATGTAAGAGCTACCTGTGCAAGTCTGGGTGCAATTCTGCTTCTAGAACCAAAGCTGAAGTGAGATAACACAGCTAAAATTTGGGAACTACCTGAAATAAATACATTTTTAAGTAGACATTTTTTCTTCTTCTTAAAAGTTTTTGAGCAGACCCTTTGTATTTAGTGATACACATACACCACTGCTCTCGTATCAGAATGCAATTCCCAGAGCAGTTCATTCCTTTGCACGAGGACAAAAGCCCAGCCCATCAGCAAGAGGAGCTGGAGTTTATTCAGGAGTCCATAGGAAACAGCTGTTGCTTTCAACCCAGCCTCTCCTTTATCTCCTTTATTGTTTATTCATGTCTCAGCTCATACTAGCCACTGTGAGCAGGTCAGGACTCTGCACTCCAAAAAGCTCCTCAGAAGCTGATGGAACTCAGCCCAGTGCCAGTAGGACGGAGGAGCTGGGGTTTATATTATTCAATTCCCAGGTGGTGACAGAGGTAAATTCCTGACTTCATTAGTTAATAGTGCAGACAACAGCCAGCTCTTTGCCCTGGATTTTTGCAGATGGGGGCAAATGTTCAGTGAGTAGCATGAAAGAAACTAAGTGCAGCACGCCAGAAATGGAGGGTGCCTTTGGATATTTCTCCCCGTCTCTCCGAGTTTGTTGACAATTCCTTTGTACTGCAAAGGATGTTTACTCCCCCTCTCTTCTGTAATGATGTAGTGAGTAGGACTGTGCTTACAAACCTGCAAATGTTTATCTGCAAAGACTGTGCTGTGGTGTAATGGCATGCAGAAGTGGTCCAGAGCCCAAATAGACCAGAGATGTTTTCTACAGAGGAGCAGGGAGTGGTGACCCCAGAACATTTGCCGGAAATTTGCTACCAGGCAGGGGGAAAGACGGCAGTAATGAGCCCAGTGTGAAGAACAGGAAAACAGAAGACAAGGCTCCCACGTCCTCCTTCTAACTGCCTTCCTTTGTCTCTGTTTCCCAGTCAAAACGTGGGTGTAATTGTTCAGGCATAGCATGAAGCTTTAAAGACTCGCATAGCGGGAGGACAGCATGATGTCAGCAAGAAGTGAGTTATTCTCCTCAGCAGTGAAAGAATTAGTGAGCTAGAAATCCAGGGATGTCAGGACTTCAGTCCAAACTGGAAAGAACATTTCTGCTCACCAGATTGGCAAGAGACAGAGGGATGACCCTACATCTTCCCTTGCAGAAAAGCTTTCCTGAGTCACAAACCACGCAGTGCTGTATGTATCATTCACACCCTTGAAAACTCTGCAAAACCCAAAGCAGCGTCCCCACGTCGTCGAGAGAAACAAGAGTTTGCTACTCGGAAGGGGAGAGAGAAGAGGTGAATGCCTGCTTGTGAGCAGACCTCCTTTCATTTAACAGCAGATGACAGCGTCACTTATTTCCACAAACAGCTATTTAACATAAGGAAGCGTCATGAATAGAGAACAGCAGATAAGGCATAAATTATGCAGCTAACTCAAGACTATGGCTCCCACTCGACTTTAAAAGGCAGGCCAGATGTCTTCAGATACTGTCGGCTGTGAGTCGGTGTCGCAAAACCTTTCAAGCTCAGCTAACTCGACTCACAATGTGCACTTGATTTGCTCGGCTGAACGGGGGAACTTCCCGAGCTGTGAGCAGGATCTACGCGCAGCTGAAAATACGGTGGGAATGAGTCAGTTCCTTGGAGCTTGCGTGGGAGGCAAAGACAGAACTGTGGGTGGCTTCAAAGTGTTAAACAGCCTTTTAAATGCAGGCCCAGTTTCTCAGAGGAATAAGGAAACAGAGATATTCACCCAGTCTGGGTTTAGTTTCATGTCTTGGGTCAGCCTTGAGAAAATTGCTCTCTGATAGTAACAGCCACTTCCCAGGCACACAGATCCACTCGCTCCCAAGGCAGTTCAGCTTCAGATGTCATTCTGTGGAGTTTAACAGCAACCCACTTAGTCCCTCACCCACAGCAAGGCAGCAGCAGCTGACCATTCTCTCCTAACATCTGCAAAGCTGCCTCCAAGGCAAGGCAGAGCTCCACCAGCTCCAGGTCAGGCGTTTCTCTGTCCATCTCTGCTCCCTGCATTTGCCTGAGCTGCCGGGGGTGATAACTCCTCCAACACAGGCATCTCAGGTACCCAGTCCCTGTGATGACAGAGAGCTGCTTCAATCTTTCCAGTTCTGTATTGGCAGGGAGTTTCCCCATCCTGCAGTCTATCATTCCACCCCTGGTGCCAGGAACTTTGGGATGTGGTCCTACCCACAATTGGTTTGCACATATAAGGGAAAGGGGATGCTGTGGGTTAAATTACCTGGTGCATTGGAAATTCAGGCCCCATCCAGCTACCTCCTGCCAACTGTTTGCCATTCAGCCTGGTTCTCCTATAGTGCAACTGGAGTCTGGTCAGCTCTAAAGAGGATTTATTGCTTTTACTGGATCAGGCTCACCCTTCCATTTAAGTGGATTAATGTGGGTTAGCTCCACACAGCATTAGCCAAGTCAACAGAAAGTTCCCTACTACTGGCAATGTTGTTGTTTTTTCTCTGTCACGACGAATTTTAATGGTCTTTTTGTGCAAGAGCAGCTTTGCAAAATCTTAGACTCCTGCTTTCCAACTTAAATGATTTGGCATGTGAAGAATGCAATGAATATTTAAACCTGCAGTTTGGCATAGCCTCCACAGAGCAGCTAGAAACCTGGTCCTGGGCTTTTGGGGACCAGCCAGCAACGATGCAAAACCCCAAGCCTGGAGGAGCAGCACAGGGAGCTTGTGAGGTTACATAAATCTTTGGTGCTCAACCAAAATCACTCTATACCATTCTTTAGATTCTTTAAATTAACCTCAGGATTCATATGGAGGGGCTGTATGAGGGTGGAGCTGTGGGTTATTTGATAGATGACTCAGATCACTCCTCTGGCCATATTTTATTCACCTGAGAGTAACTGCTGAGGGCTGTTATTTACCCCTGGAACCAGGATCACCAGCACAGCAGACAATGTGCAACCATGTGGCAACAATCTCTGCCTGGAAGATCTTACAATCAAACCAGATTAGACAAAAGGGTCAAAAAGGAAGACACCCCTCATACACATGGGTGAAGTAAGGGCTTGCACATATATTCAAGCAGCCACCAATTAAGAGTTTACTGTAACCCCTTTGTACCCAACTTAGCCCACAGCAAAATCAAGGCAAAGGGACTCAGCTTTATTGGCTGTAAAAGGGCGGCTGGTTCAGGAGCCACCACCAGAAATCCTCCATCATCCGCTCCAACACACAAGGATAGATGCTGGAACTCAGCCAAGACAACGTGGCTTTCATCTTTTACATGAAAGGGGGCTCCCTTTGACATTTGGAGGCCCCATTTTTTTAGGAGCTGTTGTGCAAACCTCGGCTGGCGTGAGCTCGGACGGCGCGGCAGCGCGCACGACCGAAACCTTCAGGGCCGGCAAAGTTTCCGTGTGCCCTGAAATGTACTTGGGAACAACCCCATTGGCTGAAAAATTCCAACAGGTATCAGTCTGCAACCACCAGCCATAAAGGGTGGCAGTGGAAATAAATTTCTGATCTCACTATCCCCTGAGCTGTGGTTTCAGTAGAGATATCGGCGTGGAAAGATGCACATTTCTTCAGAGCTGTTGCTCTCTGTCTCTTGTGTGGCCTTCTGGAAATCCCAGATCTAAATATTGGCACTTCTGTGCTATTTAACTTGTGAAGCCATCCTGTAGCCAGTGGCCTTCTTCACACACGATTATATTTAGAAGGCTCCATAGGCTGGTATGTCATTATCTCAGTGTGTTAATTGATTAAGTCTGGCCTACATACACTCAGCTGGACTATTCTCTTTTGGGTTGTTATTATTAGCAAGACTCAGACATTTTAAGCCTTTTGGAGCACAGGAATCTCTCTCATCGTGCAAGCAGAAGCCCAGAGAAATCTCTTGGAATCACTGGCTTTCCAGCTACAATAATTTAGCTTCATAGATGGAAAAATACTCATATTGATGCACAAGAAAGCAGGAAAAAAAGGTGAAAGCAGACTTCAGTCTGACAACAACAACAAAAAATCATCCACCTACAGTCCTTCAAAGATGCAGCCAACACTGGCAGCTGAATTAACAAATTGTGAAGCAGACCCTCTAGCAGCTAGAGTCAGACTGAAAAAACCCAGGGCATTACTTGACAGATTTCTTTGCTCTGATTGGGAAAACATGTCACTTCCCTCCTAGATATCACTGGTATATGTTAAAACAAGTAATCCACAAGCGCTGAAATAAACAGGGCTTGGATTCTAAAGGATGTGTCTGAGCACAACTGGCTGTTTGAGTGAGAGGCATGGTGTGAAAGCAAAGCTGCTCTTGTGGGGTGGCTGTTTAGTGTCCAGCAGGGCATGACTGCCAGCTGAGTTTATCCACAGGTAAGGCACTCCTAACAAGGGTTTTCCCACACTGTTTGCCCAGTGTCTAATCAGGGATGAGCTCAGCAAGAGCACTAAGAGCCCTCTGTTCCACACAGCTGCCTATTTTTATGAAGCCTGTAGGAAATTAATGTCTCTGAGACCACAGTTTGGTTTTCCCTGGATATGTGGCTCGAGAAGCATTACTGGAGCAACAGACAGGACAAGCAGAAGATTAATGGTGCAAATACAAATCTGTATGAAACCAAGCCAAAGATGAATTTGTGCGTGTCTTTTTACTCCAAGCTGTAATTAAATTCAATGAGGCACAGAGCCTTAGGACCCACATCTTAGAGAGCCCTGTACCTGCTATTTTCAGTGATCTGTGGCCTGGTTTCTGTGGATGCTGCTCATCTATCTGTACTTCATGTTGAAGCAATTAAAATTCACTAAATGACCAAATTAGAAGTCTCACATTAGGATCCAAACACCAACCAGGGAGTTTCTGCATAGAACCACCAAGTTTCTACTATTTGGCTGAACTGCTCAACTGGCCAGGCCTCATGTTAAGCAAATCAGATCTTCGTGTTTTTTGTGACTAAGATTGAATAAATGATCCTTAAATGGATGGTGATGGCAACTTAGGCTGCAGAATTTTCCTGTATTTCATGACAGGTTTTGGGAAAATGCATGGACCTTTGCACAAAGAAATAAAACCCACAGAGGCATTCTGGTATTCCTCTGTGCATTAGCCAGGCTCTCAGAAAAATAGCTGCCAATAATTAGTGTCCTAACCCTGTATTTTGGGGGTGATTATACTTTACTAAATTCAGTTGGAAGTTTGCGGGAAGTTTGCCATTGACCAAAGTTTTACACCTACCAAGCTCATGGGTTTCAGAAAAAATTAAGGCATGCAACACCTCTCAGAGCAAAGCCCATTGAGGCTAAATACAGACTTTACACCTTCCTGTCAGACACCCCGTTCATCCTAGTTAACATTCACAGCTGCTTTGGAAAGTATCTGAGTTCTAGAAAACAAATATTATAAATCCAGCTCAATGTCAGCAATCTGACAAACAAAGAAACCAATAAATTGCTGTGTTTTCACTACCTGCCTCATACCCTCAATCTGTTTTGGGTCTTTGACGTACAGGAGGCTTCAGAAAACTGTACAACAATAACACAGTATCATCCCAACAATAAGGAAGTGATGGTAATAGGATCCATAAAAGAGGATTAAATCTCTTGCCAGGAGAAGGATTTGGAGGAGGAAGACACTGTCATTTGCAAAACAGCTGCCATAGGGCCCCAGCTCCTGAACATTGTCATATTTCAAGGGCAATCTGTATGAAAAAGTGGCTGGAAAAACCCTTCAAACTGTAATATCAACACTAGGAAAACTGCCAGAGAAAATGGTAGAAGAGTTGTTGTTTTAAAGCAATCAAATATATTTCAATTAAAAATTTGTTAGGGTTAATGAATAAACTCACATCACTGTTACATTCAACTGGATTTTTTTTTTTTTTAAGAGGCACATAAACTTGCCTGTTTGAGGGGATAAATCAATGACAAATTGTCTGATGTCGGGAAGAAATTTCCTCTGCTTGCAGATGATTCCAATACAGAGTTTCTTGTATTCTTTCCCTTTGAAGTATCTGGTACAGGCTGTGGTTGGAGACAGGATATCAGCCTGATGAACCCCAAAGCCATTTTCTTGTAGCTCAAAGTTCAGATGGTCACAAACAGCAGTTGTTCTGGTTAGAAAAAAGCATCATGCATTTTCTCCTAGTTCAAAAGCTCTCTGCTCAGCACCTGGATTTGCTGCTCTTCTTGCCACATCTTTACAACCACTTCCTTCAGGAACTGGCTGTAAAAACTGCTCTGATGGTGACAGCTCTTAAAATGTTATGGATGTGAGTGGGTTTGAAAACACAGTCGTTTCAGAGGTGCTTTTTTGTTGCAGGACCTTTTGGTTGTGAATGTTAGTACACAGGCATCCTTTCAGCCCTTTAAAAAAAAATCTTTGATTGGAATTTTCAACCTTGTATCAGAAATAATTGCTGCCATCTGGAAACCCTGCAAGCTGTCAAAAATGAGTGAAAGGTGGCTGAGGGAACCTCCCTGCCAATTTGTCACTTTTTAAGTCAAAACTCTTTACTCCTCCTACCTATATTTCTTCTGTGAAGGTCCAAGTAAATGAAGTGTCCTGGTACTTGGGCACGGGAAAAAAAACCAAACAGGTGACAAGCTAAGGTGCTAAGTTTAAAATCAGTGATCCTAGGGTCCCACAAAACCTCAGGTGTCACTAGGACACTTGCTCCTTTGCAGGAGCAGGAAGTGGCTCCCATTTCAAACAGCCCTTTTAAGACAGAACTGGGGAGTTGGTGCACTGTGTAGTTTAAGAAATCCCCTTTTATGGATGTAGACTGTCATTGTACCCAGTGTCTCTGAGGAGCATGAGGGAAAGAGAATGATGGAATATCCTCAGCTGGAAGGGGCCCACAGGGATCACCAAAGTCTAGGACACCCCAACAATCATACCATGTGCCTGAGAGTGTTGTCCAAATGCTCCTTGAACTGTCAGTCTTGGTGCTGTGATCACTTTCCTGAAGAGTCTGTTCCAGTGCCAAATCACCCTCTGGATGAAGAAACTTTTCTTAATATCCAACCTAAACCTCCCCTGACACAGCTTCAGGCTGTTCCCTTGGGTCCTGTCACTGTCACAACAGAGCAGAGATCAGTGCCTACCCCTCCTTTTCCCCTCCCAAGGAAGTTGTAACTGCAGTGAGGTCTCCCCTCAGTCTCCTCCAGGCTGAACAAGAAGAGCATGGGAAGTTCCCCTCAGAGAGCTGCCAGTCGAGGAGGTGCTTTGGGTGCCAAAACTTAAGATACTGGCATCCAAGCCCTTCAAATCCCAGGAGAGAAATCCTGGTTTCACTTCAGTGTATGGGTCTTTTGCCACTGATTTAAGTGGAATTAGGATTTTACCTCAGGGACCTGGGGAACAGTCTCCAGTTGTCTCCTACCTGTTACTGGAAGGAGTCCATTTATTCAAAGTCTAGAGAAGCACAAATGCACCAAATAGCATTGCATTGCTGATGGCTGCTAGAATTTTGAAATTAAATGTATGTGATATTTTTGCTGCCTCTCTGGCACTTTGCAGCCCTTCAAATCTCCCTGCAAAGATCTTTTTGCAAAGACAGAGGTAAATGTGAGGACTCTGCTCACCTTGCAGCCCTGCTCCAGGCCTGTGGCATTTCTGGCCACGTGTGGAAGTACAACTATCAGGAATGCTTGTGGCAGAAACTGTATTTGAACTGTGGAACTGGCACTGGTGCAAAGGCTGCCTTGCTCTGGCCAAATGGCTGGCCACAAATCCCTCTATTTCACATAGATGAATGAATGCACAGGCTTTCCTGCTTGCCAAAATGCCCATGGTTTCTCCAGAGTCCAGTCAATGGTCCCTGAGAAACAATGTCACTGATCATCCAGCACGTGAACCTCGAGCCACAGCAAAGCAGAAAACTCCTCTGAGCAGAATGTGTCTCTCTGCTTCATCCTATTGCTATTTTGCTTGCTATTTGGAAGCCTTCTCATTTCTGTGGCTGGCTCAACCACTTAATAAGGTTCTGGGGTTTTGCTCTAGATGAGGATGTTCACTGAGATCTATTCACTAAGTGAACAGAGAAATCCTGCAGCCATCCCCAAGACTTGGGGTCACTGCACAGAAAACCCCATTCACTTTTGCCAAGCCACCAGGGTCAGCCATAGAGCTGCAATTTGACCTGTTTATTTAGTTATTTAAAGGGTAGCTATCACTTAGGCCTTTAGATCATGTTGGGAATTTTGGATTTCTGTTCCAAAAGGATATGTATATACATATCCATCCACACATTTCCAGTCTGACTGCTTGAGCTATGCTGTTGGTCTGAATGCTCCTCTTGGAGGCACTGACCATGTGCCCTTCCTGGCAGGAATACATGGAAAAAGCTGGACTGATGTCCAGCTTGAACATCAGTCGCCATGCTCATACATTACTGTGACAATGGAAGCTTCCTTTTAGGTATCATTCAAAAGAAAATTAAAAAAAGAAGATTGTATTTCCTTTTATGTTTCATATTGAGGATGAACCATATTTCCCGCATCTGCATTCAGTCCTAACTTCTATTTCCCTTTTTGTTTTAGCTGTTCAGAGTTTTCTGTTCAGACTCCTGAACAAAACCAGCAGAGTACTGCTTCTTTTGGCTGCCCACAGCAAAATACTCTCTGCTGTAAGTTGTGGCCGGCACTTTTGCAAAATGTGGTTGAAAGTTATACTTTGTAACCTGGCTTTTATCATTGTTCTCAGGAAGTTGTAAAAAGCAAGCACTTCTAAAGTGAAATCACTTGTGTTCAGTTGTTCTGGAATTGGGCTTTTAAACTTGGAAATTATTCTCTGGGGCACAAGGATGATAGTGCTTCAAACTTTAGAAGTGTCTGAGCTTTTGGTTTCTGAATGAGGCTGGAGCTACATGTAATCAGCATACTGGAAATCTCAGATTTGAAAATCGGGTGCATTTGGAAACATCAAACTTGATCAAGGCTCTCACTGTATTGACAAGTTCCCTATCCCTGTTCTTTTTCATGACTGAAATGTCACATCAAGAGCTCTATCAGTTAATGAGATAACATTGGCACAACACTGAAGTGGGGAAATTGGGAGTGTGAAAATCAGCAAAGTGCCTGCTCAAAGCAGTAAGCCTGATAGTAGTCCTGTCAGTTGCCTCAAAACAGATGTTGGCCAATTCAGTAGCTCATCGTGACATAAGCTCAGAAAATGCAAAAAAACCCAGGAATGCCAGTGACATTTTCTATATAATTAATAGCAATTAAGTAATCTAGATAAGAATTAAGTTTAAGGCTGTGTATGACTCGGCAATGTCTTCTCCACCCTGAACTATGCATTAATTCTCTCTCCCTCAGGCAATGATACTCCTCGCATCAGCGACTCCTCAGGTGATTACATGAATCACATTAAGTCTGAAAATCACTTTAAGTCTGAAAAAAAACCAAAACCTCCCTTGCCACCTCGGAGCACGGAGCTGTGGCGGCTCATGCAGAGATGCGATGTGTTACAGCCCTCACAAACCTTTCTCCTCACAACCGCCCGGAGCGCTGCTCTGAGATCCCGCCTCCTGTGACGTTAAGGCAGCGGGCTTGGAATCTAACAGAAGCCAACCTAAAATCTGTCAGCTCTTCCTAAATGAATTTACAAGCAGGGAATGAGATGAACGGCATGGGATGGTTGTGCACTACTGCAGGAAAGCAACTAAAAATATTTGTGGGGGGTCTAAGTATACGACCCCAAAAATACACACATACTTTCCACTATGTAAATATCTTGTCTCTGGGTGGAAGCCAAACATTTTTCTATTTATTTCCACGTATGTCACCAAGATTCTAAGGAATTTAATTGCCTAAATACATCCTGGAAAAGGACAAGGTGTTAGGAGGACGTTAACTCACCTAACATCACGTGCTGAAGAAAGGAAAGCATGTCCTTGCTGCCCTCACAGAAAAATGCTGCATTTCTTTTATTACAAGAAGACAAGTTCTGTTTAAGTACTGAGAACACATGCAACAATTCCTCTTGTTTCCAGGCGTCCTGACAGCCACTTTAAATTTGCATTTTTAAGTGGAATTAGCAGAGAAAGGAGACTTACACAGCCCTTGCTGGCAGCTTGGTTTGTGCTCCATGCAGCAAGGCTCCTGACAAAGCCCAAACTTCCCAATTAATCTCCAGGATGACAGGAGAAACAAATTTTGCATGAAGATGGTGGTGAACTTGTGCTCAGGGTACTCCAGGCCAGAATGCATCACAAAACCCCTATATGACTTTATGGAAATCATTCAAACTCCTGCACTTTTTACAACCTGTTTTACCCACTTAAATTACAAGCTCTCCCAAGCAGAGTGAGAAAAAACTTCCTACCCAGTGATTAAAGGAGGTCAGGTGAACTCCCCTCGTGCATCCTGCCCCTGAAAGAAACACCAGGCAGCTGAATTCCTGAGAAATGCTCCTTACCTTGGGCCCTTAGAGAAGAACAGAGCTGCAGGGACCCACACAGGTTATCCCTTGCAGCTGCCCTCCACTCACTCTGCCATTCCTGACCTCCCTGTGAGGAGAGGCTTCCTGAGGGAGCAGTCAAGAAAATCTTCTCCTTTCCCTCTGCCTCTTTAGTCTCACAGGCTACGAGGAGAACAATTCACAGGTGGAACTGTGTTTGTCTGAAGCCAAGGATGCCTCCCCAGGGGAAAAGCCTGGGTGTGAACTGGGCCAGCACAGCTGCTGCTGAAGCAGGGAAATGAGATGCCTGGAGAGCCACTCTGACCCAGGCAGTGGTAGCTGCACATTTGGTGTCAAGCCTCTGCTAGAAAATGCCAAGCTGCATTTGTCAGACCCTAAAACTCACCCTGGCTGAGGACATTAATCTAAGATGTATTTTGTATTACATTTACTATTTAGATTTTTGTTTTAAACCATAAAAGATTCAACATATGATTTCATATGGCTGCAAGCTTACAGTACCTGTGTTCTCTCCAATTTCAGTCCCTGTGATTGCATCCTACCAAGAGGACCTGTCCCAGATGGACAACACGAGTAAATTATGCTGCAGAAAGCTGGTTAACAATCATGGTGCCTCCTTATCTTGGTGACACTTGCATTTTCCACAGATTCAGTGCCCAAATGTAACGTTTTCTGGTTCAGTTCAGAAATCTCCAGGCATAAGCAACACCTTTGATCCATGCATGAAAGCAAAAGAACATTGCAGGCTACAAGAAACATGATTTACCCAGGGATTTTGTGGGATAAGCTAAATCCAAATGGCCAGGGCATAGGGTTGGAGTTCTTCTCCATTAGTTAAGAGACTGTGAAGGACTGTGAGCAATACTTTGCAGCTTTGCTGTGGATGGAGCCAAACACCAACACAAACTGAATGATTTTGTGTGCAGCAAGCCCTGAACACAGCACCTGACCCACCGTGAGCATTTCTCACGAGGGCTGCAAGTCTTTTTAAAAAGCATGCAACATCTACATACCATTATTGTATAATAAATGTACACAGAAATCTTTGTTTGTATGAGCGTATCATGTTTCTAGGAATATGTAAACAAATATAAATGAATAAAAAGTGCCTCCTCTCTTACATAGTGCTTGAGGCAGCTTTGTTGTTCAGCAGCACATTAAAAAGGAGCAACAGCTTGGTTATCACTTACCTGTGGAAAAATAAACCTGGGCTCTGCAGATGTGGTCGGTGTTGGTGTGACCAAGCCACTGGAAATAATTATAATAAAAATTCAGATATACTCACTGGTTTCTCCCTGGTTGGTAGCAGCCTGGTTTCCATTTAAACTGGGTTATTCTCTTTCTATGCTAAACCTCTCTGAGCAGGAATGGCAGAGCCAGGCACCTCAGGCATCTCCTTCCCTGCGCCCTCAGCAACCTCAGGCCCTTGCTCGGCACCCACACCTGAGGCCTTTCCCTGCTCCCCCCTTCTCCTCGGAGCCCTGCTGAGAGAAACAAAGTAAAATAACAACAGGCCTGCAGCTATTATTATTTTATCTCTCACTCAGCCCAGAGCTGTGTGTGGGGTGAGGCCTCAGGGGAGAAAGGAGAGCAAGGAGGAGCCTTGGCGGCTGTCATGGCGGCCAGGGCCTACTGGGGCCCGGTGCCATCAGGCCACATCCTCCCACCAAAACATCTGAAAAACACCTAAAAAACCACCTGGAAAAACCCACTGTCCTCATCCTCCTTTCCATGTCTGGATGAGAATGGCCTGCACCCAAAGCTTAATAGCCTTTGCCACTCAAAATTGTAAAATAAAGCAATTTTTTTTTTCCTTAGAAACCCCGAGCTCTGGAGATGCTCCCATTCTGTTTCTCCCTCACTCCCCGGCCACCTCAACAACAATAAACAGCACAATTTTGACAATAAACGGTATCATTTTGATAGGATGTATTTGTATTTACATG
This sequence comes from Illadopsis cleaveri, assembly GCA_013399915.1. Classification (NCBI taxonomy): domain Eukaryota; kingdom Metazoa; phylum Chordata; class Aves; order Passeriformes; family Timaliidae; genus Illadopsis; species Illadopsis cleaveri. The sequence continues at coordinate 134,887 of VXBB01002231.1, forward strand.
GTACATTTTAAAGCAATAGCTACACTGATCATACATATTAGAAACAATAAAAAAAGAAGTTAAGAACTAAAATGTACATCATACACTTGTATATATATTTTTTTTTTACACAGAGGTAAAAAGGCTTATAAAAATCAATACAACAGGGTTTTAACTTTTAGTATATAGATACATAATGATGAGGCTTCAGGCACTTTAATTTGTTAACGTGAGCAATAGCTTGGAAAAAAAAAACCAAAACAAAAAACCAAAACCTTTCCACAACAGGAAAAAAAAATTGGTTAATGTTTTTGTTACCACAGATACAAAAATAAAATCTGAATAATTTCTCTCAAATGATTGATGTCAGTATTGCAAAGCTGACTGGGAGAATGCCACACACTGTTCAGCAGCAGTGTGGAAATTAAGGAGAAATATTTACAAAAAACCACCCATTTCTATCCTTGTGCCCTTACACCACTGCCATCACGAACCAAATAACGTATGCAGCGAAATCTACAAGTATTACAAAAACCCAAGAGAAGAGGGAGGAAGGAGGAGGGAAAGAAAAAAAATAAAAAAGAGGGACTTTTTTTTTTTTATAACTTTTATNGAAAGAAAAAAAATAAAAAAGAGGGACTTTTTTTTTTTTTATAACTTTTATTTTCAGACATACAGAAAGGCTTGGAGTATGTCTACTTTACTTAAATAAATAGGGGCACTTCAAGACCGGACAAAAAACTGTAAGATCTTTTTGTAGTGTTGTGCTTTATAGAGAGAAGATCTTACAGGTGTTTGTTTACATGAAACAACTTTTGAGAACAGAAATAAAAGGAAAAGGTTGTTTCATTAATTATTTCTTTTCACGAGGCTGGCTTGATGTTTACTAGACACCATTGAGAGATTTGTCAACTGCTATTAGGCACAAAATATTTGTATTTCATTCAGCAAACCCAGACACATCACCCAGAGTGTAACACTCCATCCCTTTTCCACTATCATTCAATTTTTTTTTCTCCAACTGAAAAAATCCCCAGTAACTGCTATGAATTAAACCTACCCAACTCTATAGTGTATAATAAGCACATTGCATACTTAATGGTTGACTAAAAAGCTGTGATTAACTCTCAGAGGAACCGTTGGGACATTCCACCAAGAAAGAATGGCAAGCATTCCTTTTACATTTATTTGGCAAATTAATTCTTAAAAAAAAAAAAAAAAAATTCCTCTCAATTAAGACTGATGTCAATGTGCAATAGAGGGAGGGAAAGGACATGCGCCCACTGGCAATTTACTGCAGAAAGAAATTATGGCAGGAACAGCAGTGCCAGCTTTGACAAGCCAATCCCTAGCTGCCTCAAAGTATTCGGATTGTACTATGCTAGTTAGAGCTCACTGCGCTAAATCATTTTTTTTTTATTTTTTAATAAAAATTATTTGGCTATTCCTTGTAATATATTAGAAAAATACTCTTTTTCCAAGCTAATTACAAGCCTTGTACACAAGACAACATGACATTAAAAAAAAAATAATTAAAAAAAAAAAAAAGAAAAAAAAAATTAAAGTAATATTATCCTGCTGTATGCACCTTATGCATCCACTTGATAAACCTGGGTGGTGAACTGGGGAGGGGGAAAGCCAGGCAGACAACTCAGTCTGGCTCCTGCAAAGACTCACACGCTCCATATCCCACACACAGGCTCACAGCAACGTGCTGTGGAAGGATCTGGTGGATATTGGGACCGCAGGTCACAGACTGGAAGTGGTAGTTAAGGTCCTGGCTTTGGATTTCTTTTTAAACACCTGCTTAGATTGCTAAATGTTGTTACTACAGTGGACGCGAATGTTCTCATGCTCATGTATACGGAAAACAAACACACACGATTTTCTATATAATCCACCACTTAATGCAGCATTTCCCCAGAATTGCCATAATAGTGCTTTTGACATTGCATTGTTAGTAATTCTTTGCATATCAATGATTTTCCTCATCTGGAACCTTAGTGTTTTATTCACAGATCTCTACGTTGCTGGCTAATGAAGAAGTTCCCTTTCTTTTTGGGCAGAGCTCTGAAAACACATTTTTCCAATGGTATTTAGGGAAAAGAGAAAAGCCTAAAATTTAAGTTTCCCTTTCAAGTAGTGGTCTGAAATGATTACAGGTAAGGAGGACTACCAGATTCTCAATGGTTATGTGACTATGGTAACTGAGCCTTACTTTCTGTTCACAGAGCTTTACGAACAGAGAAATAATTTAAGATGTTTGCTGAAGGAAATGATGATGGACCCTAGAAGAGAAACTGCAGCTCAGATGGCTATTTCAGCTTTGGAAAACAGAACAAAAAACCCAAAGAAAACCACTGACAGAAATACTGTGTTGTGGTACAAGTTTGTTACTAGCACACCTTCTATACACACACAATAGCTTGACGGTAAGTTAAAATATCTTCCAAGTGAGATCTCATTCACTACACCGCCCCATTTCTAGAAATGCCAAAGCTTGCTAAACACACTGATGGTACCACACAAGCAGAGGCAAGACAGACACAACCTGGAGATGTCCTACAATCCACCACCATTTAAAGCAGTTCTTCTCTCAAACTCATTTTAAATGAAAAAAAAAAAAAAAATAAAATATAAACATGTACAAGACAGTCTGTTTTGATTACAGATTAATAATACAAAAGTCTATGCTGTAGGTTAGTTAGTTAGAACAGTTGATGAGCAAATCAATGCAGTGTGAGCCCCAGATGACCCAATGTGAAGTGATCCATACTGGTGGTTTCCGGATGCTGTCGGGCACAGTGGCTGCATTAAAGTGAGTGACCTCAGTGCTCCAAAACCAACGTGTTCCTCGAACTACAGGACAGAACCTAACACTTCGAACGCATCTGTAGTCATCCAGCAGCTTTGTGTTTCCCACCACAGCACCTGCACATGACCCCACAGTGGTAACAAGCCCGAAGCGGCAAGTAACAGCACATACATGGAGCAATGAAAGACAAGGCGATAAGGGCCATCCACCGGAGGCAAAACATTTCATCACTGGTGTCGCACGAGCAAGGATCCGTGTAGTCTCCTTCTGGGTCGGACATACAGTGATAGAGCATAGTGTCTGCACACCACATACAGCTCACTCGATGGATGCAAGTCTTCACGCGGTCCGGAGCATCCTGGCACTGACCCCGCTTGTTCTCCTCGTGGTTGAACATGTCCCTGCAGTACACGCACCGCGACCTCTCCCCGTCTTCCTTCCGCCTGGGCTTGAATTTGACAGGTTGAGTCTTTATCACAGCACCCTTGGTATCTTCGCCCAGGTCGAAGTCCGAGTTGTCTACGTAAGGATAAGTGTACTCGTGTTTCGAGGCCTCGCTTTTGGCAAAACGGACGTAGGAGTCCATGTCGTCAGGATCGAAGCTCTTTCCTCGTGCTGGGGCATGGCGGTAATCCTCGTATCCAGTCATCCAAATCTTCTCCCGAGGATTGATGCGCACAATCTCCTCGTCATCGTCCGGAAAGTTGACGTGCCGGTAGGAGCGTGGTCCTACTGACTGTGGGAGCAGGAAGAAGATGAAGAGAGAGAAGAGATAAATAAGCTCATTTTGCTGCTGGTAATCATGGTCTCCTTGCTTCCTGAAGAGCCAATATTTAACAACTGTGTCTTTCTTTCTTTAAATGCCCTTCACCGTGATCCATCACAGACTTCCAACCTTTGGCTCAGGAGGGAGTACAGCTGTCACAGTCCTACACTGGCTTGTGTGCACGTGGTACAACATAACACGCTAAAACCATGGCGTTACCCCCCTTCTCCCCCTCTTTTTTAACAACAGAAAGCCATTTAAAGCTAATTGAGAAGGAAAACAGGGAGAGCAGAAGGAGGGAACTGTCTCTCAGGCATGTGGAGGAAAACCAAACATGGGCAAACTCTGGCAGACACAGAGGTAGCAACACTGGGAAGAAACCTTACTTGTTCTAGATGGTAGTGGTCAGAGCTGTAATGGTCGTGAAGGTGTCCACGAGTGCAAATTCTTCGGTGTTCGCAGGATGCAGGAGAAGCCAGAGTTCGCACAGGCTGTTCCCTTTTCTGAGAGGAGTTGGAGGAGCTATCTGTAGCATTCTGTTTTAAATGAAAAAAGGGGAAAAAAAAAAAAAATCATCAGCTGTTACCACACAGGGCATTAAGAGATGTTTTGCCACTCACTGGCCTCACGCACACCTGTAATATTGGCAACACCTGACCGCTGGAGGCTCCGTGAAGTTTCACATAAAATACTTGAAAGAGGCAGATCTGTTGCCAGGCCATAAAAGCTGTCACCACACACATGGAAAAATAATATGGCATAGCCTGCCTGTGACACATTCACCAACACCACTTGTATTCACTTGGCATGTTATTTGTTATCCTGGGCATGGTGGGATGATGAGTGTTCACCAGGAACCACCTCTGAGGAGCAAAGCTAAACCCCAGCAAGTGATGCAATCCTGTACGTCCTGAGGGCTCAGACAGAGCATCTGTGTGTCCAGGCTGTACCCCACCAGCTACCCAGGCTACAAAAATAGTGGCAGTTTTGTTAACCTTTACACATTCTCTGAACACTCACTGAATTCCAGTTCATTGCCGGCTACTTGAATAATCAGCTTTCCTTTAAAAACTTCAGGATTTTTTTTTCTTATTTTGTCACTTTTTTTGCCACTCACAATTAATGGACAATGAATGTTACTTGTGTTTTTATACATTCCTGGTTCCCTGTGAGCACTTCCTTTAGGTTAATTAGTTACATCATTATGCAACAATGATCATGAAAGGGAGAAATATCACACAGTATCATGCTGTTGCCAATACCTACTGCTTCTTAACAATCATGTTTCTCTTCCTGCAGAAACACACAGTGAGGTAAATAATGTCAGCCATCATCTCTCCATAGCCCTTCCTTGGTTAAAACAGTTGCCATACAATATTCAGGATTTTGCCCATTAATTCTATTTATAGGTTTTGGGCTTTTTCATATTACCATGAATATCAATGGATGGTTGGTAAATGCACCAGCAAACCAAGAGCAGGAAAAAAAGAGCCTCTATGCACAACAAACAGCACAGCTGTAGCACTGCACGTGCCTGAAACATTGGTGCCTGAAATAAAAAAAATCTCCACCCCAACCCTTTTCAACTACTAAGATGTGCTGCAGCTCCAAGCCCATGGAAAAGGTCCCTCACTGCCACTGCAGTCAGCTGAGACACAACGTCAAGAGCAGAGTATTGTACCAGTAGTAGCAGAAGACTGGTTTTACCTGAAAAACCTTCTCCTCTTGTCAAGAATGGACTCTCTAAACATTATTTTCCAATTAATTGCACCAGATGCATTTCTTTCTCCAAGAATACAAGAACCCTCATTGTGAGTATGTGTTTATTCTGAAAACAACACTCTGAAAGACTCTGTCCAAAGGTGAGAGAACACCTTGAAGCATTACAACACAAAAAAAGAGATGTTGGTTCTCTTTAACTCTTACAGCACTTTAAAAGCACCGAACTCCCAACTTATTTTGTTGAAAGCAAATACACAGTTGTTTGCAGTGTGATGTAAAGTCAGGCTGGGTTATCTGAGAGGTACAACAAGCAGAATGAGTTTTGAATGGCTGACTCCCCATTAAGAACAGACTTTTAATACTTGTGTTTGTTTTAGGTTTTTTTTTTGGTTTGGTTTTTTTTTTTTTTTAAGAAGTACATAGAAGCAGATCAACTCTTAACACAGTTAACAACACCTCTGAAGTGGAAGTACACCAATATTCACGCTCTTTTAAAAAAGAAGTTTCATCAGTCCAGTCTTCATAACTTATTAGACAAAAGCATTTCAAATCTGGTTTGAAGCTTTGAAGCCAATTCTTGTGCACTTAACTTCAGGACCTACAATATCTAGCACATTTTGGGGACATTAAAAAAAAAAAGAGCCGTTTCTACTGATGTTTTGTAGTAACATTAAGCTTAAAACCTGTCTGAAAACCCTGAGAAGGGTCAGGATTTAGTTACAACAGCCATGTTGGTACTCACACAAGTATGTTTTCTGCAGAGCTGTATGTGGTGCAGACCAAGATGCTGAGCTGTGAGTTAAGTTTCTCAGAAAGCCACGCAACACCCCATGGCCTGGGCAGCCCCAAAGCTCCTCTCAAAGCTAAACTCTGACTGACATGAAGCAAAAAAGAGGCAGGGCCTTAAAATGGTACCGTGGCAGCCAGCAGGACCCTTTATCTCCAGTGGATCCACAGCTGAGCCCTGCTGTGACAAGCCTTTTCTGGATACACTCCAAAAACATCATGGGTGCTCACGGTGCAAACAATGCAGCCTGGGGAAACAACCCAGTGGGAGGTCATTGCACATACTGTCCTGCAACTGCCTCCCTGTCCTGGATGAAAATAAAAATCCCACCCAAACTGGATATAACTCCTTGATAATCTCAGCAGGGCAGCTGGGAGCTATTACCAGCCCTCCAAGCACTGTGCTATTTGCTGCCTCTCTGGCAAGGCAGCATTTCTGCAACAGGCAACTGGAAAAGAGCTTGTAGTGATTTTTATCTTGCCAGATCTGTATCTACCTTTGCTTTCCTCCACAACTTCTCCCTTCAGACCCGTCAGGGCAATTGAGCCTCTCCTCCACATGTGTTGACATGGCTACAAAACCTGTTTGCAGCATACCAGCTCTTTGCTTTCACCTTATTCAAAATTGCTGCATCTCCACATTCAATGTCCTCAGATTAGACAGGCAGTTTGCCAACACAAATACTTACTCTAGGCACCCAGAAAGGGGAAATCAAGCTATCCAAGGCTGGGTCTCTGCTCACTAGTCCATAAAGAAGTTCATAATGACTCCTGGCTGGTGACACTAAAGGCAGTAGCTGGGTGACAAATGCAGTGACTGCAGAGCTGCCTTGCTGACCATCAGGTGGGAGAAGCACTGGTACTCTCCACCAAGGTCTCCTCAGTGTTTCAAACTGACATTGGGGAAGAGTGCTCTCAACACACATGAATGCATGGACTGAGGACTGAAGGAAACAAAATTCCTGTCTCCCAAGCAGAAGGTCACCAATGAACCCCACAGGCTCCTCACTTGGTCTGGTGGGCACACATCAATGATGTGAGGAGAGAGATGAACAAGATGATGACACAGTTTCCAGATGAAACTTGTTATTCATGAGTCAAAATGAAAGCTGACCCTGAAAACTTGCTGAAGAGTCTCATAATGCTGAGAGACTTTCAACACGCTGGATGTTAAAAAACCCCAAACATAATTAAACCTAAAGAGCAACGTTATATAAACACCTTGATCTGACACATGGAATGATGCCCTCTGAGCCAGTAATTGCTGTTCAGGAAGGAGGTCTTGGGTTTAAAACAGGCAGCTCTGTGACAGTGTTCACTTGGTGGCTCAGCAACAGGTTAAAAAAAACCCAGCAGCAGCAAAAACACAACCACCAAGGCACTGCATGTATCTGCTGTGCTGCTCCAAGCTGTCTGTGCTGCTGGCCCAATAAGGGTATTTCCAGCATGGCAAGCTCACAGAGCCATGGCCAGGACCACAGAGGACATGGGATGGCTTCTCAACAACAGCTAACTAAATAGCCTGGGTCTCTCCAGCCTGGGAGAGAGATCATGGGAGGCACCAAGAAGATGAGAAGCCTGCTGAACTGTGAATCCCCCAGGAAGGTGAGCAGGAAGTGATAATTCTTCTAGTATCCTACAGAAAGGAAGACCACAAGGCATTCACTGGAACAGGCTCAAATGAGGCAGAAGAAGGTCCTTCTGATGTTGGCCACTGCTAAAATGCAGTTCAACAAGCCAGAGGGAAACCCTCAGAAGAAAACAAGTGACCAAGCCCTAGAGGCATGATGATGTCTCAGGCCTCTGAAAGTGTACTGTTCTCTCAATCCCCCTCCACTGGGACTGAACCTGGACTTGGTGACCAGTGAAAATCAGGCATCTTCAGCCAAGTGCCACTAGGAACAAATGATGGCAGGACTTTGTCAGTGAGGGAAGCAGGGAACAACTTCTGTCCCCCCCAAGAAGACTGGGACATGGTTGGGATTATCTACATAGCACAGCATAGCAGGGAAAATTTTGGGGAGGGTGGTGAAGGGTGGAGACATGAGATGTTTGCTGTAAGTCTTCCAAATACAACATATTCACCTACAGAAATACATATAGAAAGGACATGGCCTCCAGAGCCAGGTTGTTTCACTGATGGAAAATCAGGTCACAAACCACTGAGCCACTGGTCTCTCAGAGAAACACCATCTTCTTCTCCTCAAACCTGTTAAAACTAATCCAGCTCCAGCATTTGGCTTTGAGGGGAAACTACTGAAAACATGCCTGGTAGTCACAAAACAGAAAGGAACCCAAAACTAAAGTTGTTGGAACAGGGAGTCCGATAACAAACTCTGTTTCAACATGCCCTCAAATGCTCAATTACAAGACGTTTGTGCTGCTTGTACCAGAACCTTCTGACTGCTATAGCAGTCACAAACTCTTGTGGTTTCACTGCTTGGATAACAAAATCATTAATCATGACCATAAGAGTTATTTTATAAAACCTGTGCAACACATTTCCTGTCGCAAGCGAGCTGGATGTATCTGAGCCAGCACACGTACTGCATGTGTGGTATGGCTGCTTAAAGAAACACCACCAGGCTTCCACAGGAAAATGATGGCACTGTGGTAATTTAAAAAAAAGAAAAGAGAAGCATGTCCTTGTTTCCCCCTCAGACTTTCAGAAGTGACTCATTAAATTAAAAAAGCCCAGTCATTAGTAAAGAAGATTATGTTAATCATTTACTGCAGTTTATTCCTCATTGAAATGGATTTGTTACACAAGAAGGCTAATCAGGTACCTAAGCAATAAGCATAGATGAGCATCTATGAAAAAAACACAAGAAAAGAAGCCCACTCCTGCTTCTGAACTGGACTGATCACCTTGTCTCTAATGGCTTTAAAGAATAGGCTCACTCTGTGTGATGCAACATGCAAGGCTGACTACAAGACAGAAGAAAGATTCCTCTCAGAATTATGAAGCAATACAATCTGTGGCAGCTTGTCAGAAATCGGTTGCCAGAGGGAAATTATGGAGTTCTGTCACTTAAAACTTCCAGAGGTGCTCTCTGCCAGCTAAAGGATTTTCGAGTTTGCTGTCAAAAATAATTGTGGGTCAAGCAAGACAAGACTGGTTTTTTTTTCCTCTCTAGAATTTTAATGGTTGCATGAAGCAGGAAGGAACAGATGTATCATGATGCTGAACAATTAGCTTTGCAAGTAATGGTCCTGAAGGAATCAAAACCCCATGCCAGCCTGGCCTTTTGCAAAGCACAACCCAAACTGTTCTCTACTGCTCTGCTAAACTTTTCCCATCTCTCACTGCCATGCAAATCACACCACAGATCCAAGGGGGCCTCTTGACATGCAGCAGGGAAAAGCCAAACTTGGTGGGGCTCATGGTCCCATCTTTATCAAAGGCATCCTTCTGCAACAGCCAAAGCTCCTTGCAGCAACTCCTGGTTTCCAGAGCATGCTGAAGAAGAGCCACCTCATCTTTTGAGAAGGCATCCCCACCATTCCCAGGACAAGAAACCCAGCTCTGCCTGGCTTGAGGATGAGCCTGGAAAAGTGACAGCCAGAGAGCCCAACCACCTCTGGCTGAGCCCTCTGCAATGGGGTCCCCACCAGCAGCTGGATCCCTTGGTGAGCCCTGCCCAGGTGCAATCCCTCGGGAGCCCAGGCACATTTCCACTTGACCCTTCCACTGGAATACAGGGAGGCACAGCTGTGCTATCAGTAAGGAAAGGAAGAATGATAAAGGCAGCAAAACAGCTCAGCAAGAGAGTGATACTGAGCTCTGTGCCTGCCTGGGCCTTATCTATGGAGCTGCTGTTTAGGAACTTCACAAAGAGGAAGTCTGAGAGTTATTTCGGATGCATGGCAGAGAAAACTTCCACCTTTCCAGAGAAATTAAGATAAAATATAGTCTCCCAGAACTCCCTCAGCTTAATCTTGCCAGACCACAACAGGTCCTTCCGTTCTCCTTCAGCATTTTTTAATATTATTTTTAAAGCCTAAAGAGATGCAGCACTTCTGAGTTTCACAGACAGTGCAACAGCACAAATCCTAAATTTTGTCTCAAGACACCTTTTTCTCTCTATTCAAGAAATTTAGAGAAGGGAACAGCTGACATTTTCCATCAACCTCTTAGTGTGCCCTGTATACTCAAGACAGCCAAATTCAAAGAGAGCTTAGATTATCCTAGCACTAAGAAAAAGATTCAGTGTGAAAAATCTTTTAAGATTTGAGACTCCTGTCTCCTAAGCACAAGCTTTTAATTTGTCATGGCAAGACAAAGCCATGGAAGAAAATGCTTTTGTCAAATTTCTGTTTGTTTCCCATCACTGAAGACAAGATAGTAATTGTACTGCAGAAAATTGCTTCCACACATTTTTTGAAACATTTTGCCACTCTCATACACTGGGGACGGCTGAAGCTGAATGTAGCTCTGCTCTGCTGAAAGTCTGAAGGAAAAACTCCATGTTAGATCATATTCCAGTTCAGTTCAAAGACAAATTGCCTGTACACAACCATCACAATAAGCATGGATTCAGACTTGTCCAATACCAGAAGAGGAGCAGAATTTCTCAAACGTTTGGACTGTTTTCTAGTCATCCTTATAGAAAAAAATACCAATAAAAAGTGCAGAAGGCCAGCTATTTTTTACTGCTACCTTTTCTTATTTTAAGTTCTTGTGGTTATAGCTTTTAGTGCCAGAAGGATGCTGGTGGCTGTGCTGGCTGAAGTCAGCAAAACTTAAGGAACATTTCCAAGAATTCAGTGCACAAGATCATCTCCATTAAACTCCTGGCATCATCGGGCAGCTCTGCATGGGCCACAGATGTGGCTTAACAGCTCACTTCAAGAAGTGAAAAGAATATATGAGACTCAGACATGATTAAATGACATGACAAACACTCAGATGTGGTAAGGGGGGAAACCTCAGGCAGATTTTCCTGTTTCACTGCTTGCCTCATACAGGGCATCAGACATGTCTGCAAAGGCAGGCATTTGAAGAGGTACAAAGAGAAACTTTGTCTGCAGAAGTCAGAGGAGGACTGAAGTAACTCAATACCCCATTTTGCTGGGACTCAGACCAGGACCAGAAGCTCTGAGCAGGTTTATTCAGCATTTCCTTCCCAGGATACCCCTCCCCCTTACTGCACCACTGGGCTGGAGCACAGCTTCCACGGAAAAAGTCTTTGCATCAGGTACTTATAAGGGAAAACCAGAATGTTTTAAGGGGGGGGAAAAAAACCCCAAACCACAAGCTCAGCTTCTAGGGCTGCTCCCCCAGCAATCCCACAGGACAGTGGTGAGAGCAGGGTGGCTGTTGTGTCCTCATCCATGTGGAGAGCCTCTCCTTACCAGGACTCCCACGCTTCCTTCTTCATTCCTGCAACTCCTCCGTGCTGTGGCCTGATTGGATTTCTCCATGCTGAGACAAGCTACACTGCTTCAACAGGATCTTTTTACTTAAACCTGGGAACTCTTTAAACTAACCAACTGCTTAAAACCATCTAGGGACGGAGGCTGGCCTTTCCCTTTTGCAGAGGCTCTGTTAATCTGTTTACACCTTGAAAATGACATCCTGGTGTGGACTACAGCACTGTTGGATGCTCCAGCATCCAACATTTGTGCTTGTACAGCTCTGCAAAGATTAGCACAGCCTCCTTCTCTAAGAATATTAAACACATCACCACAGCTGTCCTCTGCTAAGGCCAAGAGAATGGCCACCATGGTCTGAACTGCTGAGGGGAGGTGATGGCCACTTCTTCTCCCCCCCACCAGTCCCATCACCTGCTCTGTGGGCTTGTGTGGGTGCAGGACCACAGGAATGCAGCCCAAAATCACTTTTGCATCAGCTCCCTGACCTCAGCTGACCACCCATGTGGTGACACAGAGAGCAGAGGTGGGGGAGGCTGGAAGGGGAGCTCCTAATTTTCAGGTGCTGACATGGAACTTAGCACATCCAACATTGCCAAAAAAGCGTTCCTTTTGCAAGATGGGTGAGGATGCTAGGAAATAAAGGAGGGAAATTCATAAGAGGGTGTTAAACACTGGACAGCTGAGAGCAGCTGGGAACAGATGGCTCCACAAAACTCACCATCTCAGCTCCTCTGTATAGAAACTTTCAAGAAAGGGGGAAGGAAATAATATTAAGGGGGGAAGAAAAACACTAAAGAAAATTAAATTAGCTAAGCTAAAAGAACGGATGCACCTAAACCATCCTTAGTGTCTTTGATGCACCTAATCCATCATTAATGTCTTTGCTATGTATGCTGCAGCCTCTAAATTCAGCAGTGCCCCTCCTATATAATACAACAGGTTACAAACAGAGGGAGGAAAAACTAAGTTAAATGCAAACTTCCCACAGCAGACTGATAGGATATTTTAGGAAGTCAGTTAGGGGTCATTTATTCACACAGTTATGAACATCCATGATATTTTAGCTGGAATTTATCACCAAAATAGAATCCAACAGCTGATGCAAACTTTTAAAATACCCTCTTCACATGCACTGCAAATATGTCAGGCTCTGCTTAAAAATGTAATGGCACTTATTTACTTCTGTCTTTCCTTCTCCTTTTGCAGAAAGAGCCAGACACATATGAACTGCTTCCTATGATCACTTCTGATTTAATGTTCATGCAATATTTACAAAAGCAGAACCTTTACAAAACACATTAGACAGGTGAGGGAAGGAAGCAGGCCTGTTTAGATGCAGTTCTTTATTATGCATTTCTGTACTGGGCAGAGGGCCACTGTGAGCTCCCCAGACCCTTGTATTCTGTTGTTCATCCTCAGCACATCTTGGGCGGCAGAGGGGACACCACCTTACAGTATTTTCTCAGTCAGAAAGTTGTGGGGTTTCTTTATGGCTTTTCTTTTGTTCTTTCTCACTTTCTTTTTTTCTTTCTAGGGGTGGAAAGGGGGGAATTTTGTCAGCTTAAAGAAAAATCTTGAAACCTCATATAAAAGCATGTTTCATTGCTAAGCTTTACCAAACCACTCCTTTTCTTTTCCAAATTCTCCAAAAAAACCAGAAAGCCCAAGTAAACAAACAAACAAAAACCCCTCCAACCCCAATCATTCGAGAGGATCCAAAATTCAAGGACAAACTCCGGGCAGCCTCAACTCTCCTGTTTGTTTTGGCTTTTTCTTTTCTACCTGTTACACAAGATGACAGATTCAAATCAGATTTGCCAGTGTTTACACAGCAGGTGGGAATTACAGGCTCCTTCACCAAGAGCAGAGCAGGGCACTCATTTGCCCCACACTTCCCACTCAGCTCCTTTCCTATCACTGCCCAGAGGATGCTCCAGCTCTGCACCAGCAGCCAAATGCTTTTCCCCTCCCTTTCTCAATTGTGCAGAGAGCTTTTCCTGCATCCCTGTGGGTTATGTGCCAGGCTGCCATTCCCTAATCCCTTCTGCTGCAGCACAGGAAGTTGTCAATCATCACTCTGCCCCCCGGCCAAGGCTGCCTCCTCCTTCCAACAGTGTTTACACCCCGTGCTGGATCTGCTCTGCCTGTCACCTTCAAAGGCACTGCCTGGGGCCAGCCAAGACACCCCAAATCCAGCTGTCCCTGCTGCCTCCTCCTGCCAGTGCCCTGGGACAAGGCATTTTGTTCCAACACGGCAGCCAGTGAGACTGCAGCTTGCAAACAGAGCTGTCTGCTGAAAGCCACTTCCTCAGGTTGGGTGTGCAAGTAATGGGAAAAGGCCATTTTCTGCCCCAGTCGTATTTTCAAGCAACCTGAAGCCAAAAGAAAGGCCTGTGCACTTCAAAGGCTGACTGCACAGCCCAGATTAAAGGGGGAAACTAATGGAAAGCTGCAGTCACATCAGCCATGCATGTTCAAGGTAGAAGCATACACTTGGCCATAACACACCCTCACCAACACCACCTCAGCTATCCTGGCATTTCCTTCTTGTCTCAACTGAAGGATGAACATCACAGCAGAAACATGAAGGAGGAAAATGCCATAAATCCTAAACCAGACACAAGAGCCACCTTACTTCTATCAGCAGCAGAGCAGAAATCCTGCAGATGATGTATGCAGGGCCAGGGGTATACAATGAATTTCAGGTGGCACCACGAATATTGGTGGGGTGGCAAGAGGTTTTTTTTTTTGCCTCCTGCTCAGCCCATCAGCTCCAGTTTCCCTTGAGCCAGCACTCCTGCTCTTCCAGCCCTACAGTGAGCTGGCTCCAGGAGCTAAACCACCGGAAAAGTATTCACTTTCTTTTATAGGGCCAGTTTTTGGTTCACTTCCCTGGGTTGGCTCAGCACAGAGTCAGCTGTGCTAGGAAAAGGGGGATGGAGGAGCCTCCACTGCTCTGCTGAGGCTAAAGATGCATCAGTCAAGTTGCATCCCTCAGCTGTGGTTTCATAGAGGTGCTAAAATAACTCCTGCAACCCCAAATCCTGCTCCCCCACATCAACTTCACTCCTGGCATGACTGTGCTGCAAAAGCAAGGTGGGGGAACTGAGCTGGCTGGAAAATAACTTGCTTTTCACAGGCATCTTGACTCAAATCAGGTCCCCCTTACATAATACCAAGGAAATGCCCTGGGAACCATGGTTGAACAAAAGCAAAAGTAAAAAAAAAAAAAAAAAAAAAAAAAAAAAAAAAAAAAAAGTAAAAAAAGCCCAACAAAACAACTTTTCCCCCTCTGTTTCACTGCATGTTAAGAAAGGGCAATTTACTCTTGGTTGTATTTTGTTTCTGACACATTTGTGCCTTCAATACACAAATGCACTACAGCATTCAGTTCCAGGTGAATTAAAAGGGAACACTCTTATAAACAGCTTCACACTTAAACTCATCATATAATTTAAGTACATTACTACAGAGCCAAATTATTTTTTCAAAAGACAAACATGCAGCAGCCAGCCTTAGAATATCTGATAGCAAAGCAGATACTTTCTATTTAATCATTTGTTCTTCTTATTTGTAATTCACTTAAGAGTGAAACAGCACCAGAACAACTGAAATTTGGCCTGTTTGGGAACTGTGTTAAAATGCCAATTCCTGATCTGCAGTAAGAAAAGCATGCTTTACCTATCAGAGAGTGACACAAAAGAAAAAACATCCCTCATGATGAATACAATAAAGCAATACAGAAATTGTGCAAGACCTTTACTCCCCTTCCTCTTTCAAAGGAAGCAAACAAACCTTCAAACTTTGTATCTGCTCCCCTGAGCTCTTCACTTACATCTTATGAATCAGTTATATACACAAGAATGAACAAATTTTATGTTCTGTGTACCTGTGTAATTTTTATTTATCCTTCTGTCCAAATGACAGGTTATGATTTAGAGTAAGCAAGGGCAATCTACAGGCTGAAGTACAGAGTAATTGCCCCTACATTTTTGAAGGGCTTAAGGAAAAGAGCAGCTGCCTTTCCAGATGATACCACTGTTTCAGTGATAATAGTATTAAATTATCAGTGAGTACAGCCTGCTTGCACTGGCAGAAAGAGCAAGAAAATAAATGGGTTAATTTCCAGCACCACTTGAAAGAAACAAGAGATCCTGAAAGAAAGGGAGAAATACAACACTAGAAAATAAACCTGACAGCCAGAGAAAAAAACTTTCCACTTGACCTTCCCCACTGAAAAATCTCTTTCAGCACTGGTATCCATTCCCATTGAGTGATGTGAATTTGTGTGGGCAAAGTTAACCTGAAGGCAGGAAAAAAACCCCAAACAGATAAAAAGCAGCTAGCCTTAAAACTGGTGCATAGTCAGGACCTTTTTCAGATTTTTGAGGGGAGGATTTGAGCCTGCTGTGTGTGAATTTCTCTCTTCTTGGCAAGCACTTTTTTTTTTTTTTCCTCCCCTTTAAAAATCTGGATTAGAATAGCTGTGGTTTACAACAGGATCCCAAAATTCAGACATCAGAGGATGTGGCCAGCAGCAATGAACCCTTTGGCTGCTCACACAGAGCACAGCTGGCTGCTGGGCAGGAAGAAGGACAGAGCTAAGGCCATCATGTCGTGTCACTGGGACAATCCCCTTGCTGGCCTGCTCAGAGCAAACAAGGTGGATTTGCTCGAGGTGACAACCCCATCATTCCCATAGACAGCTCTGTGCCTCCAAAATGCATCTTCCCCTTCTGCTGCTTGAGGACAGCATTAAGAAAATAGGAAATTGCAAGCTCTTGTGGCTCCTCAATCTCTGAGCACAACTTCTGACTGAAACACATCTTGCAATTAACTCAGTGTTGTTCTACTCTCACCAACATCATTTTCCACACAGGACTGGAATGAGAGATGCTCTAGCATCCCACAGAACTTACAAATAAATTCCAAAGTATTTGGACTGGGTTTCTACTGTCTACTTTAAAAAAAAAGCCACAGTTGTTCTTTAAAAGAACCATCTGAATGTGAAATGACCAAGCCAACAAGAAAACTTAGATTTAGTGTTTATCTAACAAACATAAATCTTATAAATTTTAACAGTGAGGCTGTAACATGCTTGAGGCCCAGATGGGAGATGAAAGTAGACAGAAGGTTTCAAGGAAAGGCAGCAGGGATAAATCTGTTTTTTGAATTAGGAAAACAGAGGAGATGCAAGGGGGACTGTAATGCAAACACCTGCCCCAATATGCACTGTTCTGGTGGAGAACAGGTCAATTGTGTCCATCTCTGAAATGACTGTCAGCAGTGTCCAAGCCACGTAACAAACTTCCTAACCCAAACATCCCCAAGCACAGGAATCCATGTTCTGACAAGAAGAAAGGCACAGGATTGCTCCAAACACACGACTGGGTAGTGAAAACATGAGCCTGAAGACTTCTGCTGAAAGTTCAGAAAGAACAGCAGTGGCAGCAAGATCTGTCCATATCACCTTGGTGAAGCAGGAGAGTATTTCCCCCATCTTGCAGCTGGGGAACCAAGATAAGTAAACTTTTAGCCAGGAATCAACAGGAGAAGCAATGGATTGCACCTTTAGGTCAGGCCTGCTAGATCTGCCAAACTCTGCAGGTCTTGAACAAAAAACTAGGATTTAAAAAACAACAATTGATTATGTAAACAAACAGTGATTTTTAACATGCATACCAAACCTAGTAAGGCTGAGTTTTGCTGTGTTCTCCCTTACATTTCCTTAAAGCAAAAGGAGAGTGCAGTCATTTTTAGAGTCACAAACCAGAACAAACATGGGAGCTGCTGCTTCTCCTGCCAGTGGGTGTCTTTTCTTTAACACTAAAGCAGGCACAAGGCTGCAGATTTATCTGAAAAACACGAGTGGTGTTTCAGCTGAACTGGTCATAAGGTTTCAGAACAAACACCTCTGCTTTTTCAGATGGGATGCTAAAAGAGGCCATTTCAGGCACTCTGCAGACTCTGGAAGACATTGACCTTTTTTCCTTGGAATCAATTCACAATTTTCACTTCGTGGTCATGTGGGATTATTATCTGTAATTGAAAGTAGAAGTGTAGATTAGGGGAAAAAAAAATTTACACAAGAACTCAATTATATGGCAAATTCCGTGGCTGAGGAACTAGAGAGTACATTTAGTCTGTATTAAACCCTACTTCTGCAATGAATGTTAATTAAAGAAGGCTGAAGATGCAGGCTGGATGGATGAAGGCAAACAGAACAATCTCAGCCTGCTGCAATGACAGGAGACAGAAGGGATGGCCAGTCTTACTCAGATTGCATCTCTTGAGAGGACGATTTATAACGTACAAGACAGAAGAAATTTATTTGCTAACATATGGAAAACATTTATGGGCTCTTCAGAGGATCTGCAACTCAAGGAACACAACTACACATTGTTAAAACCCCTCAATGGAGATTTCATTTCAGAAACGAGTGTTTTTCAACTGGAGGCTGTGACATTTAGTTCTATATACTGTTGTTTCTTGCCCTGTCAGGTATGAATTTCACAACAGGTTGTTTGCTGTAGGTCTAAGCCACAGGAAAAGCATTAGTTGGCAAAGTCCTGTTTTTAAAGATATAACCCATGCTTCAGAAAGATGGATGGAGAGTGTTTGCCATAGGGATGGGGCAGGATATTGCTGCCCAAGTTATCATCTCTGACTGACACAGCCACAGCTGCAGGTAATTCCAAACCCAAAACAAAGCCCGCCTTCTGATACAAGAAAATGATCCTCCACTAAGCCATGCAAGGTCAGAGCCTGCAGCAGAGCTCTGCCTCTGGGGCAAACCTTCTCTTCCCCATGGAAATAACCTGCAGGATGCCTGGAAGGGCTGCACAACAAGCAGAAGGATATTCCCATGGGGCCATACTGGAGCTCACAGCATCAGGGGTTTGAGAGAAGCCCTGTGTCAATCAACAGCCAACACCTGGATGGGGGTCAGGGTTTGTATGTAATGAGGGGGGTTGTTCTAAAGCATTATGTTGGTGCAAACATCTGTGCACAATGAAGTCAGGGTGGCCGGCCACAAAGCAGCCTCAGAAATGTGAAGTTTTGGACTGCTGTGCTTGGACAAATCGAAATATCTTCAAGAAGAGCAAGTCTTCAGGCCAAATATTTGAGGCAGCAGTGCAGCAGCAATGGCTGAGATTTTCAGAGATGGGTAAATGACTGATTAAATGACTCAATCATGCAGATGCTTTTGAAAATTCTGCCGCACGCAGTTAGTTTATTCATGCATGTGTGGGAGAGGGGGAGGACTGTGAAGATTTTAATAACTACCTTAGGAAATAAAAAAGAACAAATGTGTTTTTTCTTTAAAACAGAGGAAAAAAAACCCAACCAAACCCAAAAAGTCCACTGCTGTGGCTGGATAAGAGATTACAGAACGTTGTAGAAAAGTTTTGTGTGGAAGGATGACCAAATGGACTATGATACACAAGTCAAAAATATGTGCAAAGAAAGAATGGAACAGAAGGGTAAAAATAAAACATTTCACAGCCCTATCAATTTCTTCCAGTTTTAAACTGCTCTGTGCTTCAGTATGTTATTTCTGGCTTATGCAGGCTTCATACTTCACCATAACCTACCAGATAAATAGGAAGTTGAGAGCTTTGAAGAGCTTAAGGACTGCAGGAAAAGGAAAAGACTTCATGAAGACATACTGGGGAAGGAGATGTGCCCAAAGCCTTATTTTTGGAATATGACAGCCCATCCACGCTGATGTGACACCTCTACAAACAGCACCATGCCAGGTGCCACCACCAGTGAGGTCCCCCTTGCACTCTGGAGATCACAAAACTCTGCAGAGGTTTCCCTCCAGCAGCTTGTTCCTCCTTCTCCACCAGGCATCCTACCCATAAATGTCTGCATGGCAGGGAGTCACTTGTCACCTCCCCAGGGTCAAATAGGTGGGAAAAAATCTCCTGCAGTTCTGGCTCTTCATTTTGAACACAGCAGTTTGAGTGATTTTGATGCAGCTGGAGCAGGATTCATCCAACTTTTTCAATGTAAAGCAACACCTACTTAAAGGCAACAAGCTCTTCCACCTTGTAAAAATCATTCTTTGAGTTTAAAAATCAACACTCAGCCATAAGATTGAGCTTGTGGAGAAATCCAGGAGCACTCCCAGGTGCCTAA
This sequence comes from Illadopsis cleaveri, assembly GCA_013399915.1. Classification (NCBI taxonomy): domain Eukaryota; kingdom Metazoa; phylum Chordata; class Aves; order Passeriformes; family Timaliidae; genus Illadopsis; species Illadopsis cleaveri. The sequence continues at coordinate 154,476 of VXBB01002231.1, forward strand.
ACATCAACCAGTAGGATTTTAGCAAAAGCATTCTCTCCTGTTTCCACAGGCCACTCGTCACTGCTTACACACTGAGTATTCCAATGTGTAACCCAGCCAGAGCTGGCACACATCCATCCAAGGCACATTTTGACAGTCATCTGCTTTCTGATGAGCACAGAAGAGCCACACACACACACACCAAGAGTGAACTGTCCATCCCCAGCACAGCACAGCTCATCCAGGGAATTTGGGAACAAAGCAGCACGTTCTGGTAAAAAGCTCTGGCTCCACTGGTGCCTCCCCCTCTGTCCGTGTCCCAGTGCCTATAAATCACTCCTGGCAGGTAGTTGGGAAGCAGCTGCTAATGATAGTTTTGCTGCAGAGTGCAGGAAGTCACCTTTTAACCCTGCCTGCTGTTGTTTGTCTCCCTGAGCGTGACAAAAGGACAGATGTGGACAACACTGCCAGCCCTTGGGAAGATCCGGTCAAAACTCAGCAGGGACTCTGACCTGGTCCCAGTGCCACCCTCAAAAAACACCTTTTGGCTTTGGAGGCTTCCTGGGAGTCATTTTCAAGCAGCTTGATGCTTGTACTGATTTTTTCCCTCCTTCAGCCTAAAAATCCAGGGAAGTATCCCAAAGACAATTTTGAGTTTGCTGTTGCTGCACCGGGGATATCCCACCTTCCACCTTCCTGTCATCCTCCTGGGACAAGGAGGGCATTTGTAAAATAACTAATATGTGCACGTGGGGGTTGAATTAAGGTGAGCAAATAACTTTATTTAAAAAAGTAAACAATGTGAGCAACTTGTCTCCAGCCCATAGAATAGCCCTAAGCAGTCACATTTTCACCTGACAAGTTGGTTTTTTTTTTTTTCCCTTTTTAACTTTCCTTTTGAAGTTAGTAGCTTTAGTATCAGCAAAACTCCATAACACATTTTAGACAACACCACAAATCAACCTCCAACAGCTCACTCCTGTTTAAGTCCCTGCTGCTTAGACAGATGCCACACTACTGTGCCTTCCTCCACCTGAAAAACAACTTTCTACGTTCCATGTACAGGTCACAGAAACACCTTTAAAGTCTGTTTGTTTACAACTGTGATTCAAAACCTCATTCCCTTGAGAATGTACCTGAGTTTGCAGGAAGCTCCTCAAGGACAGAGAGAAGTATTAGCAGGTGTGTGCACCACCTCAGTCTAACCCAGAAGAATGATTATTTCCTCACTTCTAGCCCCTGACATCACCTGCTCTGACACGCTTTTCACGTGGCAACAGGAGGCCTCACATTCTGTAGAGGATATACCTCCATCAAATAAAACACACCCAAGTGTCCAAACACGATGGTGGCTGAACTCCAACCCTGAGGCACAAAAAGAAAAACCCCTTTCTTAACCTGACCTTAAAAGGGAAGGGCTTGGGGTGACGGGTACTTACAGTGAAGACATCATCATCGCCGACCTCGGCCTCGTTGTGAAGGGTGGATGAAGAAGTTGTAGATCCTAGAAAAAAACCCAAACCAACAGCTTTTTACACACATGACATTTCCAGGAAACTTTTTTTTTTTTTTACAAAAAACTGTTTTAAACGTTTGGATTCTCACAGGTTTGTGCATTGTAGATGTGCCAAGGACTGCCTCAAATTAAGGAAGGACAGCCCATCTGCTGGTAGCTGGGTTGCAAAGGTAAAATCTGAAAAAGTGTTTCTGTGTGGCTGCCAATGCTAATTAACAATGATAAAAACAGCAGTTACCATTTCCAATTACAGAAGACTAATTTCTGAAGAATGGTAAAGCTATGTACTAATCAGTGCCCCAGGCTGATTCTCAGCTGTTCGAGAAACCATGTATGAGTTTTGCACTTACTCCCTAAATCTGGGGGGTGTGGAAAATAGCCTTTAATTTAAAATAAAATGAATTTCACTATGACAATGAAGAGTTAGATTGTTTTTTGTCCCTTTTAATTTTGGAAGCTGTTATATACTCTAAAAGTCTTCCCTATTATCACCTGCTTCTCAGAGAATCACCTTGCCCCACGTAAACAAAATGTTTGAAAGGAGCTGATATTTGTAAAACCACAGACAAGAGAAAAATCCTGGGGTGCAATTTGCATTAGGTACATTAGGCAATCTTCTGGAAAAGTAGGGAAGCATATCAA